>OY282640.1:56583979-57183979 GCA_958299015.1 Tetanocera ferruginea | reverse complement strand
ATATTTTGAAAGGTTTCTGAAAAACGGTAGCTTTTAAAAAACAGCTGTTTGCTGTTTCACAATTTTGAAAAATTTCAGGTAAAATTTTTCCATTTATATGCATGATTCTGTTGAATGCTTTACATACCTATAAATAAAAATTTTACTTTTTATAATAATAGTTTTAACATTTTTTTATTTCCAAACATGTTTATCTTGATTCCAATCACACTACCATTTATGTGCATAAGTCTATCAAGTGTATTTGAAAAACAATGGAGTATATAAAGTATGTCTTGTCTGTCCTTTCCCTGTTCTTTTGGCGTGGTGAAAGATATAGTTTCTTCGCAGACACTTGCTGTCATAAAATTATTTATTCGCCGAAAACACAGCAGTCTCAGTACTATATTCTAACGATTCTTCTGTGTTACCGTCAAAAACAATCGTTACTGCAGTACCATAGCTTTTTATGTATTCAATATATCTTGAAAGTATTGAGGAAACTTTTTCTTTTCTTTTTCTCCCAGCACACTAGATGAAGCAGGTAACCGCCATCAATTACGTGAAAAGGTTTCATGGATTCATCGTAATGAATAACGGGTGTCAAGAAGTAATAAGAACCGATTTCTTTAGAAGTCGTGCAACGAGCCAATTCAAATTGTCGTTTTTGGCCAAAATGCAAGCCTTCTTTAAAAAAAAAAAGTATAGACATTTTTTGTTTAGGGACGGGCTAACAAGATTATATTTTGCAACACAGCAAAGTATACGTACAGAGATCTACCTTCATCTAACTTTTGTTTAAAGAGTGCGCGTCAAGTGTCCAGCATACATTTTTTACTTACAGTTATGCCTTTTAGTTCCATGTTAACTGTTTACTTTTAAGATGCTAATTATTTTTTGTAAAAATGAGTCAAAAAATTTATGGAAATATGTTTTGAAGTGCTTGAATTAAAAATTAAGCAAAAGAAAATTGGAAAATCTTAACGTGGAATTGCTAATATAGTTAGGAGTCCAAAGTCGAGTGTGCAAACAGTGATAAAAAAAGTTATAATATCAAATCACTGCAAAGCAAACTAAAGAACGGTAGTCCACCAAAAAGTAACGTACGTGTAAAAAAGCACATATTGAACGAAATCCAAAAAAAAAAAAAAAATGCTATAGATATAGCTAAAGACATGTCAAATGATGATATTGTTATTGTACATACGGAGACAAGTGTACCCAGGTGCGAGGTGTACCCAGGGAAAGTGAATCTCGCAGCTTGATACCGCGAAAGAACTATTTCATTTGTTCTATAAATAGGAAGAAACACCTAGACTTTGCTAAGCTGTATTTTAACAATAATGAAACGTTTTGGAAAAACGTGTTTAGCGATGAGAGCAATTAACAAGTTACCAAAAACTTGTTCGGTTGTGATAAAAAGCAAAAGATGTGGTCCAAAATGAACGAGGTGCTTCTTCCCAAAAATTTAATTTCTTGCATGAAGGATGAAGGAGAATCAGTAATGGTATGGGGCTGCATGTCGGCGACTGGGAATGGAAATACGTATTTTTTGATACCGGAAACGGGTCTTACCGGAAACTGGTACTTTCAAAAAGACAACGAAGCACACGGCGGTTGCTTTTAAGAACTGGTAACTGTACAATGAACAAAAATGGCCTATTTCTTCCCCCCCCCCCCCCAGTCACCAGACGTCAATTCCATTGAAAATTTGTAGGACGAGTTGGACCACCATGTTCGAAAAAGGACAATAAAAAAGAAACAAGATTTGAAAAAGGCTCTTATTGTAGAATGGCCAAAAACCTAAACCGAAACAACAACAAAACTGGTGTTTTCGATGAAAAACCTATTGGGCGCAGTTTAACAGAGTAATGGTTAACCAAACCCATACAAAATGTTTCTTTATTTTTACTTTAATTTAACATTTTGTATGAGGTACGTATACTTTCTGCGTTGCTAATTATGAAAACACCGTCATACACATATGTTAAATACACCGTTCGTAACGAAAGTTTTAACACAATATTTAGTTTTCATTTTTATTAAAATAAAGAACTTTCCCATATATTTTTTTATAAAGAAAGCTTGAACTTTGAAGGGGGGTACGTATACTTATCTGTGTGACTGTATATCTCCTTATATTTCATTGTTACAGCATACGTGAATTTTTCATTGGAGTTAAACGATATGTTGTTTTGAATATCACATGGCCAAAATGACCACCGATCACACTTTGCATGCTTGTCGATCCAATCTAATTGGCAAGATGACAATTTATTTTCTCGTCACCAATCATTCCTGTACTCAAATACATCACGTGTCACATGAGTGACAAAAGCCATGAAACAAAATTATCGACATCGATGTTGGTTCTTGCAATTCTTGATACTCTTGAATCAACATGATACTCTGTTTAGGAAAACGACAAGTCATATAAGTTTTTTAAGTCGCTGGGTAAGGATATATGCATGATATTATTTGAATTATTTTGTCCATCCTTGTACATCACCACGTCTTGGGGGAGTATTTTAACTTTGGCCAAGTTGAAGATATTCCTTACTAGTTTTTTTCTTATTACTGTACTTTACCAAAGCAGTTTAAACCATACCCCCCCCCCTTCCTTTAAATTTTCTCATTACATTAAAATAAAACTGGAAAAAATTTACTATACCATATGCTCAAATTTGTTCCAGAAGGGTCCATTTAAACCGACTACGTGAACCAAATAAGTACAATTGTTCTGATTGTTACAACCTTCTTTGATATCCGGGAAAAGTTTGAGCGGAATACATTCATCAGTGTGGGCTCGGTAGCCAATTGTTTGGTATGGCTGTCCATGAATTCTTTCAAGGGGGTCAAACGCTTTCTATAATCGTAGTGTAGTTCACCATGAATTTGTTTCAAAGGTTCAAACTGTTAATAAGGAGCACTATTTAGCAGTTTTGAGACGTCAACGTAAAGCAATTCGTCGCAAACGGCCGAATTGTTGGGCAAACAATTTATGGACATTTCACCACGATAATGCACTGTCACAACCAGCTTGATTGTGATTGAATTTTTGACCAAACGCGAAGTAAAAGTAATCGCTCAGCCACCGTACTTACCATTTTAGGTCCTGTGACTTCTTTATGTTTCCTGAACTTAGACCTGCGCCGTATTCGACCTTTTTACACTACTCGGCCGTCTTCGTTGGACGAAATTGTCTTTGACTATATTTTACTCTTTTAAAATTATCTGATCGCTTTAATATTTTTTTTTTTTTTTTTTGGGACTTAGTGAAGGTTTTGTTCAAAAATATTTAAACAGCTACTCGCTACCAATATTAAAACACCAAAAAACGAGCATTTTGGGACTACAACTTCAAAAATATATATTTCGGGCCCAAATAGATATAAAGAAGAACTATTTCAGAAATTTACACTTCATTTACATGACTTGCGAAAAAACTTACCTAGATTAGGCTGCATTCCAAAAAATATAATAATTTTGAAATCTGAAAATTTGGTTAAATTGCAGGCAATAAGAAACAAAATAATAAAAAAAACTTTTACAAACTTCCTTTTTACTTTACAAAAATTAAAATTAGCACGGTAAAACTTAATCTATCGAAAAAAAAAATTGTATACATCAATAAAATTGCATTTTCAACAAAAAAAATTGTTGTTTTCTTACAATTAGGAATAAAATCTCAATTTATAAGTGCCCCCCATTGATAACATTTTATGGGTTTTATACAAGGGGTTTATTTAATCAACTCAAATTTTATGGAGGGGGTGTACCGTCCGTAAAATACAATATATATTTATATAAAGGTCTTTGGAACAAAATGTCGGATAATATTAAAACTCAGTATGGAGTAACTTATTGATTAGGATTTTCTTTTAGAAAACTGGACCGAACATTAGAAGACCGGGCTTGGCTTTGCCCATGGTAAAGTGCCCCCACACTATATGTTTCATACATATGACATGCCAAATTTTACAGATAGCTTTGACATACATATAGTGTAGAACATATGGAATTCAAATTCTGACAAGTCGTTTGTATTTCCGTATGTAGAAATTTGAATTAGAACTGTTTCTAATTTGATCTGTTTTTCATATGTAAAAGTTTGAAGTTTGAAAGAAAAAACAATAACATGCAATAAAAAAAATCAAGAAAACGTAAAATCTAATTATTTATTCCACAAATTTATATTTTTTAACAATTATTTAGATTGATTGGACAAAAGAAATCATTTTGCAACTTATTGAGCACTGGCGTGGCTTCGAATGAACGAAATTGCCGGAAAACTCAAACATTTAGCAGAAATATTGTGTCAGATAGTCTGTGGTCAAAAGAAAGGAGCTGTTTGACAAAAGTTCAATATTGACATACATATGAAATTCGAAATGAAACTTTTTTGACAAGTCATTTGTGTTGAACATATAGTGTAGGGGCACTTTTAGTAAAATTCTTTTAACAGATTATCTATGGAAGTAAAATAAGATCGCTCATATTTATGAAAATTGCCAAAGATCTCTAACGCCAACTTTTCTTCCACGAATTATTTTTGATATAAAATACATGCGTATCAAATTTTTTTTTTTTGCTTAAAGACAAGCCTATTTATAAATTTTTAAAATTTGAGGTTGTATGGGAGGTGAGCGTGTTAGTGTGTGGATGACGTCCATTTTTCTAAAACATCTGAATTTTGACATAGAATACTTAAATACCGCATTTCAATTTTGTAACATAATTATTATCATCTTTATAGAGTTTTCATTATTATGATTGTATGGGAGGTAGGCGTGGTTTTCATCCGATTCAGTCCATTCTCGAACTTGACCTTTACTTTTTAAAAAGAAGCTAAAATATGGAATTTCATTAATCAAAATTATGCAGTACGTGTGGGGGTACAAAAGTAAAAAAGCCTTTTTAAGGCTTTTGTTAATATAAAGAATAGCAAAAAAGGTTGCAACAAGTAGCAAACAGATTTGGTACCATTTTGTTTATAAAGTATTATATTTTCATATGCATTGTTTTGTTCATTACCCGCGATTACCTGTGGAAGTTGCATTTGAAAGAAAATAGATTATATTTTTATATATTCTTAAAATTTATGGTATTTCAAGGAAGTACATCTGCTTATTTTATTACAGGATTAAACTTTTAAGCATAGCTGTTAAATTTTGATAACGATTAGTAATCAATAAGATAATTTTTCAAAAAGAATTATAATCATTATATAATCCTAACGTAAAAAATTTTTGATAAGTAATTGATTACGATTACAAATAATCAAATTATAATTACGATTACTTTATATTACAAATATAATCAAAAAGAATAAAAAGTAATCAACAAAAATAATCAGATTACTTTTAAAGATTATTTTTGATTCGTTTTGATTATTTTAAGAATTTGAAGCTAAGAATCGAAAATTCTTAAAACAATCAAAAAGAATCAAAAGTAATCTTTAGAAATAATCGAACTTTTTTTTTGTGGATTACTTTCGATTCTTTTTGATTGGCAAGGCTTACGAACTTAAAAAAAATGGATTTCTATCATTTAACATATCCAAAATTATAAATTCATCATCAAATGCGAAACCAATAAAAAAAAGTCAAGATGTCATCGCAATGCGCGCGTTTTGCCTGATTTTTTCCCAACGTGCGTCGTCGTTGGACGATTTCGTCCACGGGCCAACATTGACAGCACCTTTATACATGAAGCACCTTTATCCGAAGAACGAGTCTATTGAGGCGATAAAAAGATTGGCTGAAGGAACTAAAGGCCATCCCGGCCGAGGCCCATGCATGTCTGAAAAATGTTATCACTTTTTAATTTTTTACTTTTTCCTGTTTCGAAACTTAATTAATTGATCGAATATTAATTTTGTATTTAATAAAAATTTTTACAAAGCCGACATTGGTTTTTTGCATCCTCTTCTCAAAATAACTAGAGTAGGAAATTCAAAAAAAAATTATAACAAATTTTGATAATAACATTTTAATTGATATTTAACATACAAGTAATGGTCAATTTAAAAAAAAATAACTACAAATATTTTGATTTTACAGGCTTTTATATTAAATTCAGCTTTCATGAGCTTTAATGATTAACTTTCCACCAGGAATGGGAAATGGTAATGTCTGTTTCTTAAAACTTTTTAAAATTTTAAATACAAATTTGTTCATGAATATTATAAAAAATAATTTTTAACAATTTTCCCCTGTACAATTTCTGGGGGGAAATTATTCATAATAGGACTGATTGAAATCTTTGCTGAAAACCAAGATTTTTGGGAGAAAAAGTAATTTAAATGAAAAAATTAAGTGAGTCGGTTTCATTGCTCACCAGTATAGATACTCCGCGAGGACACATCCAGGCAAACGTTTTTCAAATACATATACACACATGCTCAAGACAAGGATACACAAACCGAAATTTATTTTGAGAGTAAAAAAAAACTATCTTATATAATCTAAATGCGCTTATTTTCTAGAATGCCTACATAAACTACAAACATATAAAAACTATAAAAAATTATTTATATAAAGTGTGTAAATTTCACACACACACTGATATCAAATAAACATGCTTAAACAAACACATGCATATAACATAAATTTATATATGTAGAATGTAAAATTACAAGCAGACGCCTAATTTTCAATGAATGTTGACTAAAAAGTAAAAAACAAAAATTATTTATGAAAACATAATGTTAAAAACTATTTTACAAAAAGCTATACAAAATATGATAGCAGTTTTAAAAAAACAGAACGAGCATGTATATTACATACATATGTAATTGAGAAGCACAAAACAAAAAAAAACCAAAACTCCGCATGACAATAAATTCTTTTTTATTATGGCATAATTTTAACAAAAAAATATTGTTAATGGCCGCACTTGTTACAACTGCACAAAACGACATTTAAGTAAAAATGTATCTGTCTACAATTGAAGAATAAATTATATAAGAAGATATTATATTTTATTTGCAAAAACAAAGAAACAACTAGAGCGCTTAGATGAAGTTGCTGATTTTAGCGTATTGTATGTATTTACAGTGGGACAATTTGGACAATAAAACATTTTATATGAATTGTTATATTAGATTTGCATAATTTTTCAAATACACAGAAACACATACATTCATACTAAAAAACACTGAAAATCACAATTTGCTGATAATTGTGCAATATTCTTTTTACAAAGCAAAATATTAAGATATTTAGTATGAAAATCAGTTTTAATAAATATTTTAAATCAACATGATTAAGCAAGAAATAAACAAAATATATATACATATATATGCAAACCTATATATTGAAAAAAAAAAAAACAAAATATTATATAAAGTGATAGAGAAGTAATGAAAGTATTTGTAAAACAAAACATGACTAAATGTTGCAAAATAAATGGAAATAAAACAAAAAAATAAAAAAAAAACAAATAAAAATCCAAAATCTTTTATTTTAACTTAAAATTCAGCTTAAAATTTTACAGAGGCACATTTAATTGTGACATTTCACAATATTAGTTTTAGTTTTTTTTTTTTGTTTTTTAAAATTTAAAAATTATAATAAAAACGAAAATTGTGTGCATAAAAAAGTTGCGACCAGAAATACTGTTGCAGTTGCATTAAATAAAGCGTCTTTAACTTCGCCCAGTAAAACATTCGCTAGTCTTTTCTCTACTCCTGATACTGCTCCGTCTATGATGTCTAATAAACCTGATATTATTGATGAACTTTTAAAACTTGCACATTTTTTTAATATTCCCAATCCAATTTTCTTAAAGTTAATTTGTTTTTTCTTAAAAACTATAAAAAAATGTCTCTTGATGATGCTAAATCTAAGTAGCTATCTTTCACTTTTATCTGAAATTAAAAACGTTTATGGTACGTAATTCTCTTAACGTACTTTCTTTTAATGTTAGATCGCTTATTGATTTCTATTTCTATACATCATGTTGACTTTGCTTTCATTCAAGAAACTCATTTGAAAAATAAAATGGACACTCTTGAAAATTACAGTTTTATTCAAGATAACTCAAATTTGGTGGTTGGTATTTTTATTAAAAACTAGCGGATGTAAACTGGTTTTACTCGGGGTTGTACTTCGAGCTCAGCAAGAGGAAGATTTTCAAAACTGCTCTCATTTTTACGTTTTTAAAATTATCAATTCAATTTAAAAATTTTTTTAAATTATCGTTTTTTGGGGTTTTGCCTCCTCCTTCCGTCGAAAGTGTTTAGTCAAATTTCCGTAAAACTGTTCCTGCCAGACATGATTAAAACAAAAAGTGACATCTTCAACGTCTCGTTCTGACGTCTGGTTTCAGAGGAAAATGCACACCCACACTCAGAAAAACACAAACAAATATCTTCCTCCGGTGTAAAATTTCTCTATTTTCGATAATAGCAATTTTCTCTTTTCAAATAAAATTTTCTTCAATTAGAATAAATTTTCACATTTTCAATTATTTTTATATATTTCTCTATTTCATAGAAGGTTTTTATCATTTTTAGATAATTTTTAGGATCGCATTTAGAGAAAAGCATTCTCTGGAGCAAGGTCAATACCATTTTTCAGTAAATATGATGCCATTTTTATCATATTCAGAGAAACTTTTTTCTGAGTGCGGTTTGAAAAGTCATTTCGAAAAAAATGCGTTTAAAGTTTTTCTTAGCATGCATTTAATATGCAATTTTATCTCAAATAAATTCCAATTTTAAAATTCTATAAGCATCGATTCGATTTTTGGATTGTCTTCGTTCAACTTCGGTTTTGGTCGATACTGTTCGGTTAATTTTTTTTTTCATCTTTATATAGCTTCTGCTGGTAACTTCTTTTTTTTCGTTCGTCTTTGGTTCTTGACTTCGTTTGCCTTCGGCTCATTCCTTGATTTTTGTCGAAAGAACTTTTAAAAGCATAGGATCTATTTCAGTAACAGATAAAAATGCTTGCTAAGTTTCATCAAAATCGGTTCATCCGTTTTGACGTGAATGAGCCGAACAAAGTTGATTGAATAAAGCGCCCTCTCACGGAAGTTTTCTGAAATTTAAATAGCCTCAATTCTGTTGTATAGTCAAATTATTTCACGTACCAAAATTTAGTAATATCGATCAAGTCATTTAGGAGTTAACAATGCACTACTTAAAGCTCCCTCTTTCGGAAGTCTTTGGAATTTTTTATTGCCTATGTTTTATTTTGGGAGCAGTTGAACCTTCATAGCCAATTTCATGGAAATTGGTTCAGGTGTTTAGAAGTTGTTACAGAGTTCCACGCCCACAAACTTCCGCCCACTTTTTTACCTATGCTTTATATTGGTTGCAGTTAAACCTTCATACCAAATTTCATTGAAATAGGTCCAGGATTTAGGAGTTATTAAGTCTTAAAAATGCACTACTTAAAGCGCCCTCTTGCGTAAGTCTTTGGAATTTTGTATGGCTTATGTTTTATTTTGGGAGCAGTTGAACCTTCATACCAAAATTCATTGAAATCGGCCCAGGCGTTTTTAAAGGTCTTTCTAAAATTTATTTATTTTGATGGGACGATTATTGGAGGTTCCTTGGGTGACTCTTTTGAAAATCTGAATGGTAGAAATCTTTCAAAATGGCTTCATGATTATTCACTTTATTTTTCCAGAATTTGTGGTGCTTCTCCTTCATATCCTAATGGACCCTATTTTGTAGACCATTTCTTATTTTCTTCTTATCTTATTAACACTTTTAATATCAATTTTATACTAGTTTAAAGGTAGTCTTCCAACCTTTTCAGATAACTTTCCGATTAAATTTGTTTTATATCTTCCAGATTTTGACTTTCAATTAAGAAGACCACAATGTTTTACCTTTTCTAAAGATACAAATTGGAATAACTTTAAAACAGATTTGGATATATCCCTTTGAAATATATCGCTCTGGATTATCCCATTTAACTTTCCTCCTGTTAATCGCAATCTTAATTGTCATGAAATTGACGAATGTATTAACTTTACCACCTCTTCTGTTAACTACATTTTTGATTTTCAAACAAAGCGTATTGATCGCAAAGGTGAAAAATTCATTGTTTCAGATCAGGTCAAAAAAGTATTTAAAATAAAATATGTTTGGCTAAAACTACTAAAAACAAATGGATGGCTCAAGAGGTATTTTATATGCTGACGACTCTCTGATTTATGCACACAATGAGTCTCCTTTGAAAGCTCTTGATCTAGTTTCGAAGCACTTGGCTAAAGTTGATGAATTTTATAAGTACTGGGTTATTACTATAAATACTTCTAAATCAGTGGCTCTTTGTCTGAGAAATGCATCTGGGAAATGCAAAAATTATGTCGTTCCTTTCAGGAAACGTTTGAAAATTTTTTTGATTGGTGTTGAAATTCCTTTTGAGTCTAAATTTAAGTATTAGGGTGTTAATTTAAATAAATTGGTTAATTTAATGCTCATACTAGATCAGTTTTCAAAGAAGGTCCTTTCGTCAGAAACTTGTTTTCTAAACTTTTTAATAGTAAATATCAAAAAAATGAAACCAAATTATTAAAATATTAAGTTTGTATACGTCTTGTCTTAATTCATGTATTTCCTATTTGGTTTTCCATTTCTACAACCGTAGCCAACAAATTAGAAATGCTTGAACGCAATGTTCGCAGACTCTGTGTCAGATACAGAAAAATAAGCTGTGGCGTTGAATTTTGCTGCTTTTACAGTTTTTGGTTTATTATCTTTTTAGTAGACTTTTATATAAGCAAATTAAAGTTTATATATAAATATATCATTACTAGCATACAATGTCGTTTAAATTTTTTCATTACCAGTACTAGTTACGAAATTATAGCATTTCAAAGTTTAACACATCGTCCAAAGAAAAGATAAGACACCCAAAGTGCGTTTAACCCATACAAAATTGGAACAAAAATAGGACTTTTCCTAGATAATGAAATTTTATATGCTTAGTTCGTTTAAGCTAATTAACAAAATACAAAATTGGCTGAAATCAGTCAGTTCCTAGAGATACCTTACTTGGACCTACATTAATTTTTGACATTATTTTGTCCCAACCCAGCTTGTATCTTTCATACCAATGGTTCTAATATGAATTTCGGAGCTCATTCCGTGCTCATTCCGTCTACCAGACTCAGCCAGCGTCTTTCAGACAGAACTTCTTGCGATAAGAGAGGCTTATCAGCCTATTAGTCGACCCAACACAAACAATCTGAATGCAGCAATACTGAAATAGTCAAGTGGCCATCAGAACAAAACTCATTTCTGTGGATAAGTTCGTACCATTACTTCTCATGGTTCATCTTAACATTCTGGTATTCATTTTACCATCGTCCATTTAAAATTGAGAAACCTCAAATACATTAAATATTTAACATACCTTGTTTAAAATCTATCCATATTTTTTATAGATTTATTTGTACAATTTGTTGTAGATTTCTGTGCTTGAAAAAGCTTGATTAGTTTTACACAATCCCCCTGTACAAAAAGTTATTCTTAATATTTAAAAAACAAACAATTATTTCAATATTGGCTTAAAAGAGTTATCAAAAAACAGTTTTTTTAAGACTACTGATTGTATCCCTGGACAGTGGTTTTAAGCAGATTGATGACCTGTTTTTGATCCGGTGCTTGTATGACAGCAGTACCAGACACAATCATATTAGCGCCGGCCTGCAAAATATAAGAATTATTACTAAAGTTTAATTTACCACAACAAAATTCGTTCAGACCTTCGCACAGCAATCGATGGTTTTTGGACCCACACCACCATCTACTTCAATATCAAGATTGGGATAATTTTGGCGCAACCACTCTACTTTCGGCATCATGTCGGTCATAAAAGATTGTCCGCCAAAACCAGGCTCTACGGTCATGACCAGCACAACATCCGCCAAGTCAACGTACTGCTCAACCGCCTCAACCTTTGCAATTAAAAAAAAAAATTATCGGCTATCTTGTACTATAATATATTTAACGACAACTTACTCCAGTGCCCGGCTTAAGTGCCAAACCCACTTGCATGCCCGCTTCCCGTATTTGACGACACACACTCGATATATCTTGCGCTACAGGCTCAATGTGAAATGTGTAGAGATTTACGCCGGCATCAGCCATGGGCTCAATCCACTGTTGCGGCTTGGAGACCATCATGTGCGTCTCAAAGAAGGCATTCTATGATCCAAGTGGTTTTGTTATACAATCACAAAGTTGAAAAGCAAAATTAGCTTACTTTGATTTTATTTCGCAGGCACTTCACAACGGAGTGGCCAAAGGTAAGGTTTGGCACAAAGTGTCCGTCCATCACATCCAGATGCAGGTAGTCGGCGCCATTGTCTAGCAATTTTTGCGATTCTGCTCCCAGATCTGCTAGGTCAGCATTGAGTATGGATGGACCAATTTTCGCTTTCACAGGCATTTTGACAGATTAACTCGAGCGAAGTGCCTCGGAATGTTTCAGCAAATTTGTTTCTTGTTTTGAGCTTCAATGTCACTGATAACGTGCTTCACAAATTCACAATGAAGTGCAAATTATTGCTTTCATATAAAGTGAGGTTAGAAAAATAGGTTTGTGACCTGGATGAACACTAATGTGGAAAAACTTAATCCGGTAAACAAAACATTTGGAAGATATATAATTTTTTATAAAACAGAACAGAATTAACGTTTTTATTTCACTTTGTGTTAAACTGATAAACGACGTGAACTCCAAAGATTCTGTCAAGTATGCAACTTAGGTGACATGAGTGCAGCATGGAGCTGCTGGTAAACAAAATATTTAATTCATACTAAGCAGATTAACTGCTTTGGAACACAAAGATTTCGAAAAGAAGTCTTACAAGGATCAATTCTTTAAAATCTTAATTTTTTAATTAATGTTAATTTATTTGAATGTACAAAATTTTAACTTTTATTCCCTTAAAATTCAAGGTATCTTCTATGATGTTAACTTATATAAATTTGTTCAGATTTTCATAAAAATATACAATGGCGCTAGGAATAATTCGAAAATTCTTTAGTGCAATCAATGAGTTTGAATTGGAATGAATTTTTTAAATGCAAACTATAGTTCATCTTTGTCCAGGTCATTTTCCGTTTCGTCCTCACTCTTGGAAAATAAGCCTGGATATTCTTTGTTTTCAATAGTGACGCCTTTGCAACGTTCTTGTTGTACCAAGAATTCTTTTGCTTCCCAAGCTTGAGCACCATCTTTGAAAAGAAAGATTGCTCGATCGACATCAACCATATAGCGCTCAGCTTGTATATGATTGTTCCAGAGACTCGTTTGCCAAAGTTTGGTAATCGTCTCTGCCTCCTCTTTTGTTGGATTACCACTAACTGAAACAAATGTCATGAGCGTACGTCCCTTCTTTGAAGCCTTTAACAACTCCTCCGGATTGCTGGCATCCAATTTAGAAAAATCCAATTTTGGTGGTGGACGCAAATGTTCCGGCAACTCGTCAGGTTCTAGCGGATCTTCATCTTCCTATGGTAAACGTTTTCAAAATTTTAAACTGCAAGCAATTATTTAGTTCTAAAACTTCTTACATCCCACTGGTCCAGCAGCCTTTCTAGGTCGGCGTCGTTGTAGTCACGTATGTCTTTCTTAGCCCATTCGGGTTTTTCACCCTCTTTTGACTTCTTTGCCAGTATAGCAGGCACTAAACAGAGCAATAATATAATTACGATGGTACGCATTTTTTAAGTAATTAAAAACAAACAACAACTTATAACAAATTATTTGCAAATTTAGAAATTATTTGTGTATCACTACACGTCACAGAAGCCGAAATGTCAAAAAATTACTTCGACAAAATTGCCAAAATTACTATTCACAATAACAGCAATAGAAGTGAGCAGTGCTGACGATAATAATCGATAGCCTCCGATCTCATTACGAGGGTTTAGACGATACAGCTATTATAATTATTAAACACAGTGGTTAAGGCACTATTACAGTGTGTAAAAAATGAAAAATAATTTTTTGTTTTTTTTCAGAATCTGGTTCCTTAAGGCCTTAAGCAAACAAAAGATATAACATACATTATATTCGTATGTCGCCCATTTCTTCATATATAATCATAGAAGAAAATTTTATCGCGTTTTTCTCGAATCAAGTTTTTTCGAATTGGTTTCTAAGATATCTCGAGTTCTGCTTGATGGATTTCGATGAATCTTGGTTCATTGTAATCTTCATAGACTCTGTTAAGCACTCTACCTATAAAAATCCGAGAAACTTTTATATTTTGTTTTTTACGGCTACGAATTTCTGCCAAAAAGAGGGGTTTTTGTAAATTTGTTTTTCAACTCATGCCATTTTTTTTTTGTTATTTTTGTTTTTTTATTTGCGTAGGTAGAGTGCTCAACTACAACCTTTTACTGAAGAATGCACTTTGATTTTTTATTTTCTGACGCCTTGGAAATGCTGGAGACAAGAAACTAACTTACAACCTTTTTTTAAACACGCCAACTTCAACGTCCTCTAAAAAATAAACAACAAATACAAAAACAAAAAAAAACATTTTTTTTATATCTTCAACTTTAACTGTTCATAATCTAAATAAATTTGAATTTAATAATTGTATAATACTATGTAAAAAAAATTAATAAAAAATGTGTTATTTTTAATAGCTTCACACTGTGATAGTACCTAAAATCTCAATAATGCCTATATGACACTGGCTAGTATTAATATTTTTCAGCGCTTAAATTGTAAGTTAAGAGCAGTACCATAAATACTCACTATAATTTTCCCTTGATATGACTGCCTACGCTATATGTGCAATCAAGCGAATCAAAGCAAAAATTTTCTACTTTTTCAGCTTCTACCAGCTTAAAATCAGGAAAGTCATTATGAATACTTTGTAACAGAAGATGGAAGAACAAGATAAATATAAATATATATAAATATTTTTGCCGATGTACCTTTTAATACTGTTTTTGCATTTCAATTGATTGCCAATAAATGATTTTGATTGAAATAAAAAACAATTGGGCTGCATGAGCTCGTAATTATTTTTAAATAATTCGGACATGTTGTAAATTTTTGACACAAAATAAATTATATTTTTGTCGCAACAGCTGTTGAATTTTCAACACAATTTTCTACAGACATCCCATTCTCACAAGACATTGCTGTCTCTTTTATCCCCTGCTTGTTTTAAGATCTGAAAACAACCAGTGTCATAACAGTATAATGAAGAAATTGTTTAGACATCATAATCATGACCAGCACATCGATAGCATTATTTAATATGGAGAGATTACGATTTCCGGGGCACCGCGATTTGACGATGGATTCGAAGAGTACTTTCAATATAAAAACGAATAGCCAAAGGAAAAGTTGATTTATCGATTTGTTTTCGAGTTATCGATTTTTTAATTTTTGTTTTTTGTTATAAGGTCTATGAAGAAAATTAGTTATATTATTCTAAATATATAACCGATATTAATGATTAAGGTTTTATGGAAAGGTTATATATATGGCTTTTAGAAAAATTTACGAAATCTGTTGAGTACTTTGTATTTTATAGGTATGTTTATGCAATAAATGAATATTTTCTTACACAAAACCGTTATTCTCTAAAATATTACCGTTATTATTATGAATTATAAAGAGTAAATTTTTAAATCCTGAAAATTTGTCTTTCATTTGGTATATAATATATATGATTTATTTGAATTTTTGTGGTGTTTTTTTATGATACAATGATTTGCCCTTGTACGGAAAGTTGTTTATTTCACTCATATTTACTTTAGATGTTTTGCTTTCTTACTCCATACTTTCGAATATCGTCAATACAATAAACAATTGTTATTAAGGCAACATTTTAGCTATAATATTCATATTAGAGATGTAACGTTAAGTGATTTGGCCAGATACCGGATATCCGTCGAGTTGCTAATCCGGATGACCGAATATCCGGCATCCCGATAGTGGGTCCATTGGCTGCTTGTTAACAAACTAAATATATTTCTCATTCGACATGCTACAGCCATAGCACAATAATAAAGAAGCTCATATTAATATAGCAGTTGTACATGCAATAACAATAACACTAGTTCAGCTACTACAGCTTTTTCGCACTTTCTCAGTAAATGTCATAAAAAAAATTAAATAGTAAATTTTTTCCGGATATCCGGCATACCGGATAGAAACCGGATATCCGGTATATCTCTTATTTATATTAATTAACGGGATTTTCGAGCCAGTGAAAGAAATTTGTAATTTGTAGTCGATCAGTTTTGGACATTGGTTTCCATTGTATTAAATTGAATAATTGATATATGCTTTAGCCATTAACGAATGCAAATGTTGTCACAGTCAATTGGGATTTATATGACCATTTGCCAAAAAATGCATTAATAATAAATTTAAGATCCATTGGATATTGGCAAAAAAATAGAACATTTTTTGAACAGATTTTTTAACTAAAAAAATAATTGGAAAATTTCAATTTTAAGTAATATAGTGTGAAATTAAAAAAAAAACATTCATATTTTTATATATCAAACAAAAGATCTAACTGTAAGCTTTTCAAAAAAAAAAAATATTATTAGTAACTTAATAACGTAAGTTTTTTAGAAAATAACGGTTTTTTTATTAAAAAATGCAACTTTTGAATAAATTCGCTTATAAAACTAAAAATATTGTAACAATGATGCTTATGATAAATATATTTGAAAGGAAATTTAATGACCTTTCAAATGACATACCAATATTAAAGATCCATTGAGTAACGGCAAAGATATAGATGTTTTTTTGAACAAATCTTTTAACAAACAATTTTTTTAAAAATCGATAACTCGATAACTAATAGAGCTATCGGTTTTTTGTTCGGCGAATCATATTTTTTTGGTGTTCTCTACCAGAAAACACTTTCAAATCGTGGCGCCCGGGAAATCGTAATCGTGCCTTTAATATGAACAAAATGAAAAGTTTTCTCCAATAAGTTTCCTAGTTTTATTAAATAAATTTATATTATGTAAAGAGATAAAGATTGGTAACTTTTTTAATTTTTCCTGTTTATTTTTCCTAATTATGACAAAAAAATATACATAGGTCCAACAGGTGTTGGTCCAAGAGAGTTGAGGACGAAAACATTTCATCGTCCCTTAACTCTCTTGGACATAGACGCAATTATGGTTGTCAGAGCCTTTTGTATACACTCTCCCAAAACTATTGTTAAAATTCAACAATTACAATTGTTAATAAATTTAACAATTTCCATAATAAAAGTTTCCCTTGATTTTGAGTTTTAATTTTTTCTTTTCAAAGATTGACAATTTTTATTGTTGTAGAATTGTTAAATTTATAGTTGTTTTTTTTATTGTTGAATTCAACAATTCAATTGTTTGTTGAAAAAAAAATTGAAACTTCAATTCAAACAAAAAAAAAACAAAAGGCTTTAAATTTTTTTTTGTTTGTTTTACTTCAATTTAGAAGAATATAATTCAGAAATAAATTTTGTATGGCGCTTGCAAAAGGAACAAATTATTAACGAAATAAAGGTAAATATTGTAATTATATTTTATTTCATTAAGTTTAAATATTTCATGGTGTTCATTCAAATTTCATGTTCGGTGCTTTGGTGTTTCTTCTTTTTATGGATGATTCTGAATGCAAACGATTCTTTGCGGATTCTTCAGACGTCGTCCTGACCTTTCAAGCAGAGTAGCCAGAAAACGTGAATATAACAAAGCTTTAGGCTTGTAAATTGTAATTGTTACAACCTTGTTAAATATTGTTTAATAAAATTTGTATTTAAATACAGTAGTTGTCAAGATGTTAAATTTTTTAGACTTTAGTTTTTGACAGGTAATTTTTTCAATTTTTTGACGTTTAAATTTTGACATTTAGTTTTTGACTTTTAAATTTTGACATTTAATTTTTGACGTTTAAATTTTGACATTTTAACATTCATAAATGACAAGACAACCATCAAAATTTAATTTTGAAAAATATACAATTTTTATTGTTATTTCTAACAAAAAATCAACAATTGCTATTGTCAATGCTATTTCAACCAAGATTATTGTTATTTTATTGTTAGAATTAACAATTTTTTTTTGAGAGTGTAGGTATTACCAAGAGAAGTGTTCAAGGGAAATACGTGGCCTGACGCTACCAGCACGTGTGTTTCTTAGATGCACTAGGGCAGCTCTCCAAATCCATTCCCGCACCATTACCGCTGTGTCGTTCAATAATTCGTTCTTTGGTCGCAGCTATTTTTAGCGCTTGATTCGTTTGATTGTATATATAGCGTAGGCAGTCATGTCAACGGAAACCTATGTGAGCATTTGTCGTACTGCTCTTAACTTACAATTTAAGAGCTGAAAAATATTATAACTAGCCAGTGTCATAGAGGCATAAAGTAATAATATATAAAATTAAAAGTGCAAATTGAATAAACTGCAATTAACTGCAAGCCGTTTGCATACACTGTTGCTGTTGCTTAACGTCGGACCTCTTGGAATAAATCGCTGCAAGCACTTTAAAGTCACTGTTATTGATTAGTAATTATATTAAGTAAATTTTTGTTAAGTTTAATTTTACAAATAATATCACAACTAAAATATTAAATTTAATTTTCACTGAGCACAATGCGATGTACAATTGAATTTAGATTTATTTGTTTGCTTAGACTGGTTTGCTTTGTCTGTATTCGTCAAGATGGGCGATTTTGACATTTGGGGTACTTGCAAAGAGAGTACGTTCAACCCTAATACTACTTTGGTAATTATACTATGTTATAAACAAAGGATTGATTAAACAACTTATCAAAACAAAAAAAGATAAGAGCTGCAATTCGCACAAGAATTAAATTAAATACAGTAAATAAATTTAATCTAAATCTTGACACATTTACATCGAAATTAATTAATTCAGAAAGACTTTTGCACAAATCGATGCACCTAGAAATTGGTTCATTTGCAGTATCCTATGAAAAGAGACGATGAATAATCTATTATTTTTTAAAACTCTAGCCCACCTAAATACGAAATAAACTAGATAGTTTAGTACATACTATTTTACCAGAGACAATATTTATAAGCGAACATTAACGAAAAAACCTTACGTCTATCCTGAAGGGTAGTGAGACTAAGAAATTTACGTCTAGCAATATATGAAGGGAGACCACCCGGCCAACACATTTTACTTTGGGCATATCTAGTGAAACGTTTCTGAACACTCTCCAAATCAGGAAGCAGTAGTCTAAGTGACTTCTAACTTAAGCTACATACAGAGCCTTTACCGTCAAAGGATCTTTGAAGTCCCGTGTATTCCTTTTAATAAAACCAAGCATTGAGTATGCTTTAGCTACGATAAGGTCAATATGACTCGTACATTTAAGTTCAGAGTCAAATATGCTATAAGCTTACAAAGGACAACAGGCATGTGGCCTACATAATAAATAAACTATGAATTTTCGTGTATGTCAAGCCCTATTGCTTTTTAATATTTAATTAAATGAAACTATCTTCCCAGTTTTGTAAGCTTCAGGCTAATGCTCTAAACGAAGAATAAGAAACAAATTAATAATCGACACATCACAAGGTGTCAATAAGAATAAAGAATAAATTCAAAATAAAATCTTGCTAACAAAATAAAATAAGGTAAAGAAATATGCGAGATGCCATGGAAATTTCAATATAAATAAATAAATTCAAAATAAAACAAGTAAAAAAAGTCTAAAGTCGGTCTAGACCGACTATGAAATACCCTAAAC
This sequence comes from Tetanocera ferruginea, assembly GCA_958299015.1. Classification (NCBI taxonomy): domain Eukaryota; kingdom Metazoa; phylum Arthropoda; class Insecta; order Diptera; family Sciomyzidae; genus Tetanocera; species Tetanocera ferruginea. The sequence goes on along the minus strand of OY282640.1, from coordinate 57,164,275 downwards.
CCACTGTTCAAAAACAAAAAATTTTATTGTAAATGGGCGTCTCCGTGCGCGGATGAAGCCTATATCTTAATTGCATTTAAATGGTGATGAAAAATACCAAGTTTTATTCCTGTAGCTCACAGTTAATGCCTTTATTGTGCTTTCGCTATGGGAGGTGGGCGTGTTCATGGACGCCAATTTTTGAACACACCTTAGTTTTGGTATGAAATACATATATACCAAATTTAATTTCTCTATGACAAACATAACTTCATTTATTGAGTTTTAAACTTTTTGGGTAGTATGGGAGGTAGGCGTGTCCGTATGCGGATGACGTCCATTTTTCAAAACCATCTTTGTCTTGTCATAAAAAACATTCGTGCCAAATTTTAGCTCTGTAGGTTAAACAGAGGCTTATTTATTGCGTTTTTAATTTTTGGGTTGTATGGGAGTTGGGCGTGTCCGTTAGCGGATGACGTCCAGTTTTCTAAGACATCTTTGTGTTTGTATAAAACACATACATATCAAATTTTATTGTTGTAGGCTTATTACGAGCTGGGTTATGCAGTTTTCAATTTTCACGTTGTATGGGAGGTAGGCGTGTCCGTGGGCGGATGATGTCCATTTTTTAAAATCATCTTTGTTTTGTTATAAAAAATATATGTTTCAAATTTTAGCTCTGTAAGTTAAACAGATGCTTATTTATTGCGTTTTCAATTTTTGGGTTGTATGGGAGGTGGGCGTGTCCGTGAGTGGATAACACCCATTATTCAAAAACATCTTTGTCTTGATACAAAACACATACATACCAAATTTTATTGTTGTAGGTTAATTATGAGCTGAGTTATGCAGTTTTCAATTTTTGCGTTGTATTGGAGGTAGGCGTGTCCGTGGGCGGATTCCAAAAATATTCAATAGTGCAGATCCTTGGGTCCATGTGACTATGTGTATCAAGTTTCATTCAATTATCTCAACTCCTTCTTCTTATCCTGTGTATACGGACAACACACAGACGGACGGACGGACGGACGGAGATGGATAGCTCGACTCACGTGGTGACGCTGATCAAGAATATATATACTTTTCTATACCGGACTCGCTTCGTTCTATGCGTTACAAACGTTTGCACAAAGTTAATATACCCTGACCTTTCAGGTTTAGGGTATAAACATGCAAACAAAATAAAAAAGGTAAACAAATATGCGAGTTGTCATCGAAATTTCAAAATAAATTACAAACAGCTAGTATGAACGCAGTTGATTTAGGAAAGTAATTTATGTATTAATTAAGTAATTTATGCCATAATGTGAACGTAGTATTAACCTCAAATTTCGTAAACAGAGTTTAAATTTTAAACACAGTTAAAATAATTTTCGTAACTTATCTCATTTTTATTGGCAGTTTACTTAAACTCTGTTTAAAAATTTAAACTGAAATTAAAATACTTATTTGAGCGGTAATGAAGTAAAAATTCTACAACTTTGACGTAGAACATCAAAACATTTCAAAAAATTGATAAAATAACGCAAATTGTCAGTTTCAATGGAATTTTTTTTTAAACTTAAAATATGTTTTTTTTTTTACTTAAAAAATTGTGGCATTTTAATTGTTAATATTAGTTTATAATTCTTAAAAAACATTTTTTTCAAGAATTATTTTTAGAGTTTGATGCCAAATAATTTATTGAAGCCAAACAGGTTGCTACAACAACAATGTTCTTTGCAGAACAAACCAAGCAGACTAGACCATGGTTTCGTCGGACGCTAGTCTGACTCATCAGTAGTCTCTGTGGTTTATGCACTCCACTAACTTTGATAAGCTAATAAGCTCAACTGTAGTAAAATCAAAACCGAATTATCCAAAAAGCTTTTCACTTGTCCAAGCAGTGTTTTTCTACTCTTTTCTTTCTTTTCTTTTTCTACTCTTTTACTAGTTGCAAAATTTCAAAAAATTGAGTACATTTATTCTGCAAAGATTTTGTTGTTGCGCTTTTTGTTTACTTCTTTATCACGTGTCCATCTTTTTTTTTGTTTATTTTTTTGAATTTTTTGAAGTATGATTTTTTTGTACATAAATATTTCCAATGTTCTCAGAGAATTTTTGACAAAATCTTAGTATAAATTATTTAAACCTAGAATTTCTGTATTTAAATTTAAACTTGCCTCACCAAGATAAACTTCGATTTTTGAGATAAGTTATCGGCGTACAAATTTAAACTCAGATTAAGGCATGTTAAACTTTGTTTAAGCTAACTTTTGTTTTAAATTGAGATCAGTTAACGGGCCTTAGTTATATTTATTTCTGACTTCGTTTCATTTACCTTTTTCATCGTTGTCCCAATCGCTTTTGACTTTATGGTGTGTTTATAAAATTTTCCAATTTAAATGCGCTGTCAAATTGAAATTTCTTACGTCTTTTGTTTTGTTTTTTGTTTGCTTTTTACGTTCGCGTACGCGATTTTACGCCACCGGACCGTGATGCATTTAACTATAAGTAAACAAAATCATAATAGTACGCAAGATTTTGTTTGTATGGAAATCGGATTTGGATGTTGGAAAAAAACGCGGCTAATGCCTTAAGTAAGCGCAAGAAGTGGGGCCGTGAAGAGACTCTGTGACTCCTTAAATGCTACATGGCTAGAAAGGAAGAATTCAAGCATGAATGTAAGAAACAATTTGCATATTTCAATATTCTGGAGAATATGTTAACTTCATATCACTTTTACATTGGCCCAAATGACTCAATTCAGCTCATTCAGCCAAATGTGAATTGAAATCATCTCATTTCCCACACAAATTCTCATTTGCTTTAACTGCTTTGCGAGATAGTTAAAATTTCGTATGCGATACTATTTAGTTAAGTGCCCAGTTTCGAAGATATAGATACGTTTTTGGAGCTAACTGACTAGTTTCACTGTAATGTTAACGTAGTATAAAAATGCCGATGCCGTATATCGGAAAATATTCGCTGTTTTTGCATGAGGTACCTTTTTTGGTTAGTGCCGTATATCAATCAGGTGTTCTTTAACCCTCGAGGACTATCGTCTATTTCACTAACGTCAGTACTATCGTTGTGTGTAATCCACCCATACTCAGTTAGTATCTGCGTTTCTCATCTGTCAAATGAAAATATAAAAATAATCAATTTATTTTTATGAATGAATACCCAACTACTGAAAAAAAAGAATATTTTATATGTAATTAATTTTGTTTTTTTTTTTTATATAATCGTTTTCTTAGGAACATAGCAATTAGAGAAAAAAATTAAAAAATAAAAAATGCATTCTGGAAAATCAGTTGTAACTTTTTTAATTTTCACGCCATGGGCCTTTGGTTAACTGATTTGGAAAGCTGAAAATATATATAAGAAAAAGTTACTTAATAATTTTTTTTCGGCACAAAGTACAATTTTTTTTCAAAAGTGAGCTCAATACTTACAAATTTTAGTTACTCATTACATCTACTTAACATATCATCATAGATTAGTTCATAAAAAATTGTGGGTGAAAAACACCCACAATTTTGAAACGCCATTACTATCGTGGGTGTAAACCACCCAAGCCTCTTAATAAACTGGCTTTATGTAAATATCATCTTAGTTTAAACGAGTAAATAATGCTTCTTAGCATCAATAAACATTCAAATGATGATAACATTTTAATTTAGTGATGATTTTCATGAAAAATTATATACTTTTCCAAGAAATTCAGCCTTATGGGTGGATTCCACCTAGACGATAGTCCTCGAGGGTTAAGTTATATTGCAAAAATGGCCACTTTGATTTAATAGATGAGCTAAAAACTTAATAATTAAACAAATAAATAAATGGTTTCATAATTCAGATGAAGACAAAAAAAGACAGATACATTTTTTTTATTATTTAAAAGGATTCTCAAGTTAAAAGTTGAGTAATACCATGTTCTCACTCTCCATATATGTAATACTTCTATTTTGGCAGCAACCTACATTTTCGATGAATTTCCACTATGAAATCAAAGAGAGATAGCCTACCTAAAATTTTGTTGTTTGTATTAGTATATTTGAATATATGAAAATTACTACACACAAGAAAATGTCACATCGTCACAGGGGCGGTTGTTATGAAAAATATGTTATGTATTTTTGTTTGGCATAAAGAACGGCTATGCACCATTACACTACAATTATAAGAACAACACGTAAAATATGATTCAATAAAACAAAAAAAGAGAGAAAAATTCAAACAATAAAAATTCAAACAACAAAAATATAAACGGAACCCAAGTAACAATTTTAGCCGTATATTATTTCTTGCAGAGCTTCTAGTGCTATATCATAAAGCAACAAGCTTCAACTTTAGCTTAAGTAGCGCTACTAAAGCTCTTCCAGAGAATATACAAGACTACTTTCTTGAGCTTAAAAGCACTATTTGTGCTTCATATGAGGAGCAAACATAGCTGCTAGCTTTTAAAAGAGTGCCTGTCAAAACCAAATAAGAACTCTTGCAAAGCTCTTTTTTATTCACATTGAAAAAGAAAATATGTGTGAAAAATAAACTCAATAGATATATAAAATTTGACAAGTATTTGTTATGATTACAATGACAAATAAACTAAAGATATAATAAAGTGTTAATTATATCATACTAAAAATATGTTCGCATATCCGTTATATGCTGCGAGTTCCGGTGCGCTTTTAAATTTATCGGAAATATGAATGCAATACTTCGAAAAAATAGAATGGGCTTCAACAATAATTTAAATTAAGGTGTATTTATAATTTTAAAAAACTTGAAAATGTTTTTAACATTCCTTAAAATTAGCTGAAAATGCTTCAAATTCTTTATTTTATAATATAAACTTAATAAAAATCATCAATTTGCTTTAAATAATATTCTTAACTGTAATATTTAACTTAATGCAATTTCCATGAGTTTTTATTTGTAATAAGATCGCCATTTTGTCTGATTTTTGCATGTATGCTGTATTTAACATTTAATAGCTTTGAAAATTCAGTCAAAATAAACATCTTAAAGCTAAAATCATACTGAATCATACTACGGGCTTTAAAACAGCTTTGTTATATTTTTATTGTAGTAAAAGAGCTTTTACAAAGCAAATAACAAATTTTCGAGTTCTGCTCTTTTGCAAATTTTATAAATTCCTTTAAAGAACTATATAAAGTTTTAGAGCTAAGAATGGCAGAAAAATCAACTATCGAGCATTTTACTTATAATAAAAGGCAAATAGCAGCAAACAAGCTGGGGTAAAGCTTTAACTACATATGACACACCTTCAGAACATTTTTAAAGCTCACACGTACCTAGTAGCTCCAACAATGTTACTTTGGATATTTTTGACAATGAAAGCACCGCTCCTGAATTTTTTTATTTTGAAATTTAATTTCGGGTACATCCGTTAATATATTTTCTCGCTCATATAACAATATATCTGCACTCTAATGTTGGCGAATGTACCTTGAGTGTACTGCCAATATAGAAGTATAACATATATGTCACTATCGTAATTAACGGCTTATTCTTAATTTATGCATAAATTATGTTTAAATTAAGTAATTTCGCCGTGGAAAATCTGTCATTTAAATTACTTTGAAATTAAGTAATTTATCATAAATAACCATCCAAATTAACATCCAATCTGTGTCGCCTCTAATTTTTTCGATTAATAATCGACACATCACAAGGTGTCAATAAGAATAAAGAATAAATTCAAAATAATAGCACGTTTACACATGGAGATTAAATCAAGATTAACTCTTTTGAGGAGATTAACTCGCTAATCTTGTTGAATTTGACGAGATTAGACATACAAAAGTTAATCCCCTTGGAACGAGATTAAAAATTAATCTACTTGCTAATCTCCTCAAAAAAGGTTTGCAACACTGTGAGCAGCGATAAGTCCTTTAAAAACTATAACCCTGTAAAGAAGTAAGAAAATGAAATGTCAAACAATTGCTTCTATTTAATTTATGTGTTTGACTGTCGCAATAATAGTTTTGTATACTAAAAATTAAATGCTAATTAAAAATTACTACAAAAACGTAAGTATTGGGGAATTAATAAATTAGTATTAAATAATTTTATGTCTTTATATTAATCATAGGTCAGGCAGCAAAAGAAAGCACCGTCAGTTGTGGATACAGACCTGTAAGGGTATAGTACTTGAGCTCTGGGAGGACAAATTGCCGTAACTGCGAGGCAATCGTCGAAATCGCAACATGCAATTTATATTAATTATCAAGCATATAACTATATTAATAAAATTAATGTTATTTTAATTTATTGGCTTATTGCTTAGTTGTTTGCAAATATGTTTGCTTATTCGAAATTACTCAGAAAAACAAACCAACGAAATGTCAAAATTAATCTCTTTAAGCTAGTGTAAACAGTTTAGATTACGGAAGAAGATAAGCTTAATCTACTTGCTCTTAATCTCCATATGTAAACATAGTATAAAATCATGAAAACAAAATAAAATAAGATAAAGAAATATGCGAGTTGCCATGGAAATTTCAATATAAATAAATAAATTCAAAATTAAAACATGCAAACAAAATAAAATACGGTAAACAAATATGCGAGTCATAGATGCCAATCACTTTTCGTGATTTTTTGAGGGCTGTCACATGGCCCTGTGTGATGTGTGATTTCTGAAATGAAGCGAGTGATTTTTCTCATTGCCTGATTTTTTTAATCACACACTTTATTGTTGAAGATTGCGTTCAAGCACATACAAAAACACTTATATTAAAGAACAAACCCAACACTGCAGTTGAAATTTGCTAACGTAGGTATAAAATTTAAACTTTTAAAAAGTTAATATTAAGTTAATATTGCAAATTCAGACAATTTAAATTAGGTCCACTGATATATATTATATTGAATAAGCAAAAATTTTCATATCTTAATTTTGATCTAGCAAATAAGATATAAATAAATTTTTAAAAATAAATTTTTGCTAAAATAACCAAAAAAACAGAAAATATCTCATTATTTGTAAAATTGTATGGTATCAGCGCGTTATCGGCGCTGTTTTTGCATCAAAATCGTGCAGAAAAATGGGAACTTTGCAGTATATCAAATTCCATATAAATTTTAGCAGTTGATATACGGCGTTTATGCTTTGTCCGATTTTCGGCATATTCGGCACGTTTTTGGCATTGCATGAATTGATATAAATTACAAGTAGTACACAATATTGCCACGTTTGGGCGCCAAATTTTAAGCGGACCTTTAAACGGAGATGATCAAGCTATATAGCGATACAAAAAAATTTATTTTGATAGTGCGTGCACAAAAATTTATTTCAGTACCTTCAATGAAAAATCAAGTTGCTATTAAACGTATAGGCAAAATCTTGTATCTGTATGGAAGTATATAAATAAAACTTCTTTCATATGTCACATATTTTTGATGTTCAGGGGCCAAATTACGGCATCCGTAATCGTATAAGCTTTCGTATCTAAATTTTGTTATGGCAAATTTTGTTGTTGTATCATAGCTTAATTTTAAATTGAAATCAAATTAATTTATAGAAAAATAAATAATAACGAAAGCTTTTATTTTACCACGACTAGGTAATTCGGCTTTTAAACGAAACGTGTTGAATATATTTTGTTATGTCATAAAATCGATAGTTCTTTACAATCCCTCCCTGGCAATCTGTTGCATTCACAATTGTGTTTGACAAACAGCTGTTTACTTTTTGACAGCCCTCTTTAAACGACGCATGTTTTCTTTTTGTGCTGGCCCCAAATTCTTTGGGAATTTTTGACGTTATCAAGAATTCAGTCCGTTTGGAGCAGTTTAAAGGCTTAGTTTTCGTATCCGACGTCGCGTTTATATACATTTATTTCCAACTATATGGAAAAGTGAAGGATTTTATAGTTTATTGTGAAGTGGAATTTTGAAAAGATAAAGCAGTTTAATATTGCAGAAAGTAATTGCAACACATGTTATGTGATTTATCGAATTTTCAAAGAAAAAAATCGAGTGATTGCGAATGAAAATTTTTTTTCTGTTCACCAGCTGTGTAGGAACGCCGCACCGCGTTGGTGATGTCATCATTGGAATTTATAAATATTTTTTAATATTAACACACACCCGTAAAATTTATGTCGATTGAATGTGCGAGAGCAAAGTGAAAAAATTATCTAAGAAAACATCTAGACAAAAATATAAAAATCAATAAAACTTCAAGAAGTCAAGCACAGTGCAGGAAGCCCTGCAACTGCAGCGTTGCTTGGAGCATCTCTTTTTCAAGTGATTATTATAGAATAAAAACATCGCACTAGTAATAGCAGCAGTTTCTCTGCTACTCTACAATGGTTTTCGAATCTGTGGTAACCGATGTCCTGAATAAAATTCTTGGCGATTATGTGCAGAACTTGGATAAAACGCAGCTTAAAATCGGCATCTGGGGAGGTAAGTCTTTTTTAATGGTAAACAACAAATCTAATCATTGTTACTTATATGGCATCAGTTCATTATTTTCAGTTTCTATGACATCTGATACAAACCGCACATCTTGCACATAATGCAAACACTTCGAAAATGCATTGCAATGACCTTATCCTTCAAGCTTCATGCGTTGCTCGTTTTGTGTTGACCCAATTCTGTTGCCTTACTTGCTATTCTTTAGTTTGTTTGTGTTTCTGACATTTCGTTGCGGCTCACATCTCAGCTCGTTGTGGGTTCGCAAGCACCCAGTTGCCATGGTAGGAAAGATGTGCGGCATTGTTTGGGGGTTGTTTATTTGAATTCTTATGCCGTGTGCCGCTTTGTTCTTGGCATTCCTTTTGTAAAACTTTGAAGCAATCAACTGTTGAATATTCAATATGAATAAGTAGAAATACTTGTTTATTATGAAATGTAATTGAATTTCATAGCGATGTGAAATTGAATGGAAACACTTCAATAAGGACTAAATTTTCAATTGTCAAGTTAATGGAATTTTAATTAATTTTAGCACTTCTAGGAGAACTTAACTTAACAAAAAGAGCTTAACTTTTGTGTGAGAACTTACTTTGCCACCTAAGGAAAGTTAAAATGGGAAGTTAAACAAAGGAATTGCTTTAACTTCAAGCTCTTTTAAGTAATTGACAATCTAGTCGAAATAAACTTAAGTGATTCTCTGATTATCACCATAACTCAATGTACTTGCATTAGTCACAATAATCACCAGTTGTTTTTCTAGACTTGTTCCTAATAATGTGTGATATGAATATAGCTGCTGTATATATGTCTTTATTTTAAAGAATATGTATTTTACGCTTTTGGCTCTTATTTCTTTAACAAAATAAACAATACTTAAGATTTACGTCTTTGTGTATGAAATCACATCATCGTGCTTATCGCACTCGTTTCACTTAAAGAGGGTAAAAAAAAATAAAAATAATAAATACGAAAAATAAAATATAAACAAATTGAAAAACACACACTTGAGTTATTTTTATTATTTTTATTCTGTTTTTATTTTTGTTTCCATTCAAGCATGATGTTTCCGTCATGAGTTAACCTTAATTTAGTAAATAATAGAAAGATATATCCCAAAAGTGAGTGGGATTTTTTTAGTAAATAGTTAAAATTTTTTTATAGATTAATAATTAAGCGAATTCAGAAGTTTTGAGTAAAAATTAATTGTAAAGCGATATACAACGTCTTGGTATACTTAAGTAGTGCATTAGTCATAGAAAGTAAAATGCAGAGAGCAACATAGTCAGTTAGAAAAAAGATACCTATTATGTTGAAACGGAAATAGAACCATATATGAGCATGTTTTTTATAAAAAAAAACAAATCCAGCTTTCTGGCAAAATCTAGAAGTTATTAAACTTAAAAAGAAAGACGTATTAGCAGCGCAGCTGAATCAACAATTAAGCATTTAATATTGTTTAGTTGAATTTTGGTATTTCTGATACTTAAATTTAATTGCTTACTTAAAAATTTGTTTGACTTATGGTTCATACCATTTATTTGTGTTTTGGCGTTACTAAACAAACAAATTTTGGTTAGAATTATAGCCGTGGGTTGGTATTGTGTGCATGCGTTTTTGGTATCAGACACAGACATTTCATTATTCGAAATACGGTAAATTTAAAAAACACGTTTGACTTATTGGCTTAATTATTGAAACAAAAATACGCACACCAAATCAATAAGATTTAATAATGTTTTGGCAGAAATCCACTTAATACAACCTAACCAGCCATTTTGCTTTAGTGTTTGGAGTAAGCTTACATACAAAAGAAGAATTAAAGCATTTTCCAAATAGACTTTGAAAACCATTACCTACGTAATTAATTTAAAAGTTCTGTTGTAAAATTTTATCGAAATAGAAAACAAATAAGAAACAATTGGGTTTTTTGTAAACGTACTTGGAATAAGTTTAATTCAATTTTAATTGCGAATCATTTTCAAAGCTTAGTTGAAACATGATCACATGCCCAGCAAAATTTTTAATTCAAATTTGACATGCATTCTTAGATACACTGCTTCCAGAAGACATTCTAAAAATTAAATTATGCTTCTCCTCAGTCTTATCAAAAAGTGCTTTAAGAAGGCATTCTCATAAACTTCAAAAAGTATATTTGAATAGTTTCCAAGAATAGTTCCATGGCATGGCTTGTGCAAGGCATTGGTTAAATATTTTTTAAGAAGCATTTTGTCTTATGTCTACTGAATAATGGAATGCCTTCTTAAAATTTTCCTGGAAAATACCGACTAGAATCCTTTCATCGAAGGCCTCAGAGAAATCTTCCATTGAAAAATTCTAGAAGCACTTCTGAATATTTTTGACATGCATATCGCACACTAAATACAAAACAGTCACAACTCAAAAAACATGACTTTTCAGGAGAAGCGAAAAATAAAACCCTTTGGTTGAAACTGCAGAAGAAAAGCAATTTTTATTTAAGCACACAAACTTCATTCTTCCAGTTAATGAAGAAAATAATGAAAAAAATAGTGAGATCTGTGTTTTGTGAATTGATTTATAACAAAAAATCGATATAAAAAAATTTTGAGTTGTGACTGTTTTGTATTTAGTGTGCGATATGTTAAAAGAAAGCCTTCTGAGTATGAAAGTAGAAGGGATGGAACTCACGACTTTCCCTTACACTTTACCTTCTTTTGGAAACACTTTTTTGCTCTATAGGTAATAGTTTCACAGCTCTTACAATTTCTTTAATATTTACTTTATTCTCGTAGTAGGTGTTTTCTAAAATTTTGTGTAAATCAAATATCAAAATAATCAAGTAAACATATTAATAGAAAAATCTGAGTAATATACTGTGACTCACAGATTATATCGTGTGAGCAGCTTGTTGAAAATAAAAAAACTCTAGACATATTTATTAACTAGATTAAAAACTCTAGACATACCCTACGGACAAAAGAACCGGTGCAAAACCTATCACGTGATAGGTTCCAAAGTGATAGTGACCGGTCCCAATTCTACCACCAACATATGAAACCAACCGGTCCCTTTTATATGGCGTTGTCATTGACAGGGGTAAATTGACACTGGCTAGATACCTTTGGACCAATCCTAGAACCGGTTCAAAAATATATCGGCAGGTGTCAATTGACACCTCATAGATACCTTCGGACCTAATCAGTAGCCGGTCTATTTATAGAACACGGTACACTTACACGCAAGTTGTTAATGAAATTGAATTAACGTTTAAAAACTATTGGTCCCGTTCTGAGTAATATCGAACCTGTCCTGTGATAGGTTAAATAAGAACTGTCACAGGACCGGTCACTTTAGGGCAATTGACCCTGCTTTTGCCGTAGGGTTGTTTGCGACAAGATAATGGTTCGAGTCTTTGTTTGCACCACGGATCGTGCGTACGTCTAGTACACTAGATGATGGCTTCCGTCAATCAAAACGTGATCAATTTGGTTGCGTGTTTTTCGATCATGGGACAGTCAGGTGGTAGTGCTACTAATGTTTCGTGCTGCGATGAAGTCAATCAACCTCATTCCGTTATGGGATGTGTTGTCGTGAAGGCTGAATTTTCCGACTGTTGGACCAAATATGTTTTCCTTACTCACCTTAGCGTTGAAGTCAACAAGCACGATTTTTATGTCATGACGGAGACAGCGCTCGTATACGTCAAGAAGACGCTCGTAAACACTTTATTTAGTCTCGTCATCTTTTTCCTCTGTTCAGCAACGTGCGCACATATTAGGCAAATGTTAAAAAATTAAGCCTTGAAGCGAAATATGGCAAGTCTTTCGTTCACAGGAGTGAATCGCAGGACATGATGCCGTAGTCTCTTGCCGAATTCGAATCTGCATCCGCACTCGTCCTTCTCCGCATGGCTGCTGTAGTAGATAGCACCGGATGTTTGCCGTTAGCAACTCTGTCCCTTCCATCGCATTTCTTGGATTGCAGTGATATTAGCTTTTATAACTTTCCAATATATCAATCAGTTAGATAGAGGCACCATCCCAATTTAAGGTGCGGATATTCCTGGTGCATATCCGTAAATCATTATCAGTTATTCGTTTGCGGTAGTCGTCATCAAATTTGGGATCATTCTTTCATTTATTCTTATTCGTTTCATTGAAATTACTTTTTTACCTTATTATGGTTCACAACACAACTAATAACCAGCTAATAGCTGGTATCATCGGCAAACAGGCACAGCGCAGCGGTAAGGATCAGTATTGGTGGGATTGCAGTTGATTTTGTTTTTTTCTTCCGTTTGCCTAGAATCGCATCCTAAAGAAAATTGAACAAATCTGTACTTAGAAGAACAGGTGGACTAACAAGAGCCAATTCAATAGTATTTCGAAGTAACGTTCTTCAATGGATTGTAGTGGTCCTGAAGCCGTCTCTTATCTCTACCGATCGTCACATCGTGTTCACCGTCACCGTATAATAAATATTAGAAAAATGTCCATCGCGTTCTAACTTTTTTTTTATTTTCATTTTTTTTTTACAGAGAACAGTCAAAGTAACAAATGTATTGTTGTGAATCATAATAGTTTGAATCTGTTGTGTCTTCTTGACTGTTGTGTCTACTCTATAGAAGACACATTAGTTTATTGCTGTGAACCGTAATAGGCCTATTTATGTGGTATGCTTCAAACCCAACGCACAACATTTGCACCTAATGGGTGTTAGTTTGCCGGTTCCAGGAGTCACCATGTGGAGATTTTGAGTTGACTTGAGACGATTTCGACAGGATAATGCTGACCTCGCCAAGTTGAGGTAGTCAGACACTTTGCCATTTGAAGATCGCCACCTTGTCTCCCTATTTATTTATGTGCTTATAAGTAATAAACAATAGAAAGAAAAATTGTTCTTATAAAAATAATTCAGTTCTGAAAAATTAATAATAACTAGTAAACCTGTTGCCCGAATTCGAGCAATTCAATAAAAATTAATTGTTAGAAACATTATAGACGTTTAATATATGATATTCTATTCAATAAGTTATAACGAATAACGATATATTGAGTCTCCATAATGATATAAAAGATCATTATCTGAAATAATACTAAGATATATTTCAGAAATTAATAAAAGGTACTTACAGAACACCTACAACATCGATTTATAACACATTTAGATGGAAAAACACCAAAAAACCCAAAAAAAAATTGTTTTTTGAAAACTGTTAAAATTTGACTGACTTGTTTGCTCGGAAAGTGGAATTTTTTGATTTTGGACCTGCATTTTTCGGACAATTGACATTTGAGGAATGCATAAAATATAATTTTGGTTAAAAATTTTTAGTTTTGAAAAAAATTCAAATTCGATCAATTCATAAGCTCTTCTCAAACTAAATTTCAAATCGATAAAATAACGGATTTTTGTACAAAAATTTTATTTCTCTTTTAAAAGGTTGGGAACCCCCTGACGTGAAATCACAATTTTTAAAAGTGGTTTGCACATAAACAGCCTAAACCTGATTTAATGACATCTAAATCGATAGAATCGGTCCATTGGTCTGGGAGGAGTTGAAGTCACAAAAAAAACCTTAGCCTATTAATTATATAGATATTTTTGAAGTCATCATTCTAATACAAAGTTTATGTTTATCTAATCTTTTCTCTGTTAAAGCAGAACTTTTCTTAAGATGACAGAAATTTATATGAATACTAGTATAGGAGCCCGTCATACGACGGGTCGTATTCAAAATAATAAAATAGCAGACGATATGACATTTTTCATTCACCGCAAATGTTATTTTGTTCTAGTCGGACACATTGACGTCCGTATTGGTATATGTATATCAAATAAATTTTGTGTGCATAATTTTAGGCTAACAATTTTTTCATATAAAAATCACTGTAATAGCGAAACAGTTTTTGGTCCAGGATAACATGTTAAGCCTATACATAGCAATAACAACTATTACAGTTTAAGCGAAATAGAGCACGGAGCAGGACGCTTGTCTTTTATATATTAAGATATATAAATATAAACTTTTTACAATAATTATAAACGATCAAATATCTATAGTAAAAATTCTAAATAAATAGTCACAGGCTCATAGGTTTTAAACAACCAAAAGTTCTGATATGTGATTAGTTTTATAACAAATTGTTCAGTATAAAGCTTATTAATATATAAAGTTCTTATATGATTTATTTTGTGCGACCGATTTAACCTATTTGTATTAAATTTAAAATTTAATTTTATTATTAATTTAGTAATTAAAAAGCATACAGGTTTTTTTTGAAAATAAAGTATTCTATGAATCTCGCTAACATTCTAAAGTTAAAGTGTCAACTTACAGCTATCTGGTAGTTGACATAAAATAAAACTTGTTTATTTTTTAATGAAACCTTATCGCACATATTCACTTTTTTAATCATCTTAAGTGTTGCCTCTGTGTTTTTTTGTTTAACTAACCGTTGTTGAGAATGGAAGTATTATCAGCAGATAACAATAATTGTATAATGAGCATTAAAAAAATTAAAGCACTGATAGTAATGATGATGATGAGTTTTATGTGCTAAAATCAGGGTTTAAAGAACTTTTATTTATTATGATAACTTAATAAATTAACTTAGTTTAAGTCAATTAAATGATTTCTAATATTTGACATCAAATGTTAACACACCAAATTTAAAGCAAAAAATATTAAAATGCGAAAAACATTATTACAATTGTTGCCGAAGTAGGTACGTGACTGAAATATCAATGGTGTGACAACAAATGATATTCTTATTTTTCACCTCAACCGAATTCTCAAACTGTCCTCGTTATGTTTTGTTTAAAATACTACTTAGGGCCAATTTTTTAGTGCGAGTTAAACTCTATTTCTGGTTTAAACAAAGTTTAAACCAAGGAGCAAATTTTTCAGTGAATATTAACTAAAGTTTAAACTAAGGTTAAACGTCCAATATTGTAGGGTTAAACTTTGGTTAACTTGTCATATGATTCTGACAGATTATTTTTTTTTTAATTTATGAAAAATTTTCAATTCGCACTTCAAAGCTAAAGTTAAAAAGAAAATTCAATGCATGCAGACGGAGAAGATAAGAGTGATGCTGCAACGTATAATGTTTTAAATAGAACAGTTATAAGAAGAGTGAGAATTGTACGTTCACAGCCCGTTATTTCTAACATGCATGTAGAAAAGGAGTTCTTTCAAAGATTTCGACGTTTCGAAGTTTTTCTTACAATTTAAAATTCGATTTTTTTCATATATATGTATGTAAATATAAAAGAATCCTATAGGTATACCTCCAAAATATACAAAAAACTTAATTAAAATCCATTCAGTGGTTTCGGAGGAGTTAAAACACTAACACCATGACACGATATTTTTATTATTAGCTAAAAAAAACATATATATTATTCAGTCCATCTTTTATTTTATTTAATTTGAGATCTTATTCAATGAACGATTTTATAACACATGTTGAGGTTAAAAGTATTACAAAAAAGTAAATGACTCGTCACTCGACGTTCGGTCCATCTCCTCGCACTCAAGAAAGAATTGAATTTCCTCACTGGAAAAATTGGCGCTTCTTTTTTTGTTGCTAATTTTAATAAATTTTATATTTTTAATAAAAGCTGGTAAGTTCATCACCAGCTGTTAAAATAATCGATACGATTCGATTATTCTTTGACGTTTAATGGTGCTGCCATATCAATAAGCACAAAACTGCTGGTAACTTAACCAAGCACTGAAAAACTGATTGCGTAGTTAAACGCTGATTAACTTTAACCTACGATTAACTAAACTCTTGTTAACAAGGGTTTAAACCAGCACTGAAAAATTGGCTCTTAATATAAAAAGTTGATTGACTTTGACTAAAGTATAAAATTATACATTTTTAGAAACTAGTTTACAAGAAATAATTTAAAATTTAATAGACAAACCCTAACAAGTGAAAACGTGTTAACTTGCAGACTTCACCTTTACTGAGATACTAAGCAAATACCTTTAAAACTGCTCTCAAGCAATTTGAAAGAATTTAAGTTGATCATTCCACTTTTTTTTGCATATTGTTCTTCTTTCTATTGTATTTAACATTTATAGACTATGTTATTTACTCTTATTTTAGGGAACTGAACTCAGGTAGTCTGTCAGTTTTTTTGTTATAAAAAAAAAAACGGTTGGCCTTGACACAACAAACACGTTTCATGTTTAATATACATATTTCGCTTAAATTGTCTTTCATTCAATGGCTGTGTTTTGGTAGTTGTTTTTGCTTTGCTTCGTTCCTTGTTTTTGTTTAGTTGTTTTAATGAAGTTTCTAGGCATAAAAGCAAAAGCTTCTGTTTAGCTATAACTTGCCGAATAGCGATGAGGAGAAGCAATAAAAATAACAAAATACTAGCTAGATAGTTAGCATTGTTCAGCAGTTTGAAATTGTAAAATAATTTATTGCACTCGTACACATATAAAATTACGTCACTTTTGTCGGAGTACCAGACAACTCGGTTTTAGGCACTTAAAGTTCACGTCATTGGATTTGAAAGAATTTTTGATCAATATTAAAATTTGATTAGAAAATTGTGAGTAAAGCATAACGGCAAATCCAGTGTCACTCACGTTTCAGTCATAACACTAAACATAAGTTTTTCTCCATCAAAAATAAAAGCTTTTCACATAAAATTATATGGGTACAATAAGTCTTAGGCTCACTTTTATAAGTTCATGCAAAAAGTTGTATATATATTTACACATTTCGAAAAAACTCTCTTTAAATGGTGTGTCACTCACGTTTTCGCACGATTTTCATTTTTCGAGTTCTTCTAACAAATTGCTTAAAATCTGCGAACTGTTTGATTTAATATAAGGAATAAAGTATTTTTCCTTTACAAAATTGAGTAGAAATTTAAACTGCAGGAAAAAATTTAGTTTTCTCTCAGAATTTTAAAATTTTTTCATATACTGATTTTGTCACTCACGTTTCACGTCGATGTCACTCACGTTTCAAATCAATTTTAT
Organism: Tetanocera ferruginea; assembly: GCA_958299015.1. Classification (NCBI taxonomy): domain Eukaryota; kingdom Metazoa; phylum Arthropoda; class Insecta; order Diptera; family Sciomyzidae; genus Tetanocera; species Tetanocera ferruginea. Next base: position 57,146,874 of record OY282640.1, on the reverse strand, counting down.
TTGTCCTTTTTTTGCATCGTGGTTAATCTGGTGAACTTTATTAAGCTTATTTTATAAAAAAAAATTTTTTCTTAATATTAAAGACATTTTTATACAAGAAAGAAAAAAATTTGTACGAAAAGAATTATGTAAAGCATAATATAGTAAAAAAAATAATTCATAATATAAAAACAACTCAAAAACTATTTCAGAAATATATCATTTTACCAAAATTTATTCCGATTCTAATTCGCCTAATTCGTTCATCGCTCATTAAAAGCCAAAAACCGCACCAAATTTCACTATATGACTGGCCTATTAGCAATTCCGTCGAGGCCAACGACTTAAAGTAATGATTTAATTAGATCTTTTTAATCTTTGCTAAATTTTGTTTCTTATATGAATCCGGATTTAACTATAATTTTTCTCTATCTTTTTTTTCATACGTTCTTTTAGGGTCGGCTTTAATTTTTTCTTGATGTTTTTGTCATCTTCTTTCATTTCTAATACAAAAATACTCAAAAAAAAAATTAAATGTCACTCACGTTTCACTTCTTCAAAAGCTTTTTTAATGAAAAATAATTGCGTCTGCTTGATTTAAAAAAATGCAAAATTAACTTATTTTATATTAAAAGTAAATCCGAGACATAAATTATGCCAGCCAATTACTTTCCAAGATAATCCAACTTATCAATAAAAATTGTCACTCACGTTTCACTCTTGAATCACTTTTTTAAATTTTATTTTTCGATAGAAAATAAGTTTTTTTAAAAATTTTAATATTCACTTTTCAATATAAAATGTTTCAATTGTGAATATTATATAACGGTGCTTTGATATTTAAATCGCGAAATACCAAATTACAAAAAATAAAAACCTACAATTTTTTAACTTGCTACAGATTAAAAATGCATTCAATAAAATCAGTTAAAATTTAAAGATACAATATGTTTTTTTCAAAATGCTTTTACCGCAGGAAAACACAAAGAATATCCTCAACGTTCCATGTATTGTTATTGAACTTTAAGCATTTTTATTTTTTAAGGTTTTGGTTTACTTTTTCTGGATTTGACGATTATTAGTTTTTTAATTCCGATATACCCCAGAAATGTTTACAATTTTGCAGTATTATCGAATTTTACCGTTACCGTTAGCGTTGACAATCAAACATTTTATAAGCAAACACATTTTGAATAATTAAAAAATAAAACCATGAATAGCAGTCCGAAAAAACACAATAATTCGAGTAATTCGAGTTAAACAAATTCATGCCTTAAGTACTTATTTTGTTATATGAAACTCATTAATATGCTACTAGTAAACCTGTTGCCCGAATTCGAGCAATTCAATCAAAACAAATTGTTAGAAACATTATAGACGTTTAATATATGATATTCTATTCAATAAGTTATAACGAATAACGATATATTGAGTTTTAATAATGATATAAAATATCATTATCTGAATGGTTTGACTTGAAACGTTTGATCTGACACAAAATTTTTTAATGTTACTGTCAAAATACGAAGACGGACATACACTTATATAAAAACTGAGAAAAACATTATTACTATTCGAAAACATCGCAGCTTAACTCTTCCAGCTATAAAAAAACGCATTAAAAAATAGATTTAAGAAACAATACTAAGATATATTTCAGAAATTAATAAAAGGTACTTACAGAACACCTACAACATCGATTTATGACACATTTAGATAAAAAAACACCAAAAAACCCAAAAAAATTTTTTTTTTGAAAACTGTTAAAATTGACTGACTTGTTTGCTCGGAAAGTGGAATTTTTTGATTTTGGAACTGCATTTTTCGGACAATTGACATTTGAGGAATGCATAAAAGATAATTTTGGTTAAAAATTTTTAGCTTTGAAAAAAACTCAAATTCGATCAATTCATAAGCTTTTCTCAAACTAAATTTCAAATCGATAAAATGACGGATTTTTGTACAAAAATTTTATTTCTGTTTTAAAAGGTTGGGAACCCCCTGACGTGAAATCACAATTTTTAAAAGTGGTTTGCACATATACAGCCTAAACCTGATTTAATGACATCTAAATCGATAGAATCGGTCCATTGGTCTGGGAGGAGTTGAAGTCACAAAAAAACCTTAGCCTATTAATTATATAGATAAGCAGGATGATTAAAACAGATTTGTGGCTATAACTTTTACTTGGTTGTAGCTATAATGAAATTTTTTTCAAATATATTGTTTTTGAAGCTTATTGAAGATTTAAAAATTATAAGAACAACATTTAAAAAAAAAAATTTCGAGCAAAAAACCATAGGGGGTGGTAGCCTTGTTTTTTCGATGACACAAAATATTTATTAATTTTTCTGTCAAACAAAAACAAATTCGTCTTAAATAAACTATATACAATGAAAGAAAATCAAAAATGCAAATTTGAAATTTTTTTATTTTTACAACAAAAACAATTTTTAATACATTTTTTGAGGAAACATTCATTTTATTGGACTCTTTTTAAAGGCAATGATTAAAATATAAATAATAAAGTAACGGTAAAAACTTTGTTATTATTTTAAAGTCAATTAATTGCAATTAAATACAAAAAAGAAAAAAATTAAATTTTTTATTAACTGACAGAGATATTCGCTTCCAAATACAGAACGTTAAATTTCAGAGAGTTTTTTTCTCTGTATTGGCGTTTGGTAAAAATACACGTTAAACAACTACAGGCAATATTAAGAAAATTCATTAAAAATACATTTGGTAAGACAATTACTGTAATTGTCAACACATTTCAAAGAAAATTAAACAAACATTTAGAAAAATAAAAAAAAATTTATAAACCGTTAAAATTTAACTGAGTTGTTTGCTCGGATAGTGGTATTTTTGATTTTGGATCTGCATTTTTCGGAATGCATAAAAGATAATTTTGGTTAAACATTTTTAGTTTTGAAAAAATTCAAATTCGATCAATTCATAAGCTCTTCTCAAACTAAATTTCAAATCGATTAAATGGCGGATTTTTGTACAAAAATTTTATTTCTGTTTTAAAAGGTTAGGAACCCCCTGAAGCGAAATCACAATTTTTAAAAGTGGTTTGCACATCTACAGCCTAAACCTGATTTTATGACATCTGAATCGATAAAATCGTTCTATTGGTCTGGGAGGAGTTGAAGTCAAAAAAAAACCTAATTATATAGATACTGTCACTATAATAGGAATAGCGTTTGTTAGACCATATCGTCAACTAAAATCCAAAAAGCCCTTACATAAAAAAAAAAAATCAACATACAATTTAAGATTCGTATGCCGAGCTTCGCTCAGCCGGTAGACCATCGGCTCCTGCGGCTTTGTTGTTTTTAAGCCGAGCTATAGCTGTTAAGACCTCGTTATAGTCGGGCAGCGGAACTTCAACGCTGTCATCCATGATTGGGGTTTCCGGGATATCATCTCCACTGGCGGGATTGTTGTCAGCGTCGCCATTTAAAAGACTAGAGAAATGCTCCCTCCATAGCATCAGTGTACTCTGGATATCTGTCACTAGATTCCCATTCTCATCCTTGCAGGAAGAGGCTCCGGTCTTAAAACCATCGGCCAGGCGTCTTATTTTTTCGAAAAATTTTCGAGTCTCATTCCTGTCGCCATGCATCTCAATTTTCTCGCACTCACGCATTTCCGCCTCTCGTTTTTTTCGCCTGAAAATGCGTCTCTCTTCCCTCCTCTTCTCTCGGTATCGCTCCATAACAGCACGCGTTACAACCGACTGCAGGGTGGCTTTGTAGGCGATGTCCTTCTCTGCAGTGGCGTCGCGACACTCCTGGTCGTGCCACTGGTTTCGGCGAGGGCGGTGGTAGCCTATCATCTCTTCGGCAGCCGTACGCATAGAGTGGGATATGTGCGTCCACTGTCCGCATATATCGTCGATCGGAGGAGTGCTTTCTTGAAGCAGGAGTGAGAGTCGAGTAGCGAAGGCTTCGGCCGTCCGTTTTGACTGCAGCTTATCGACGTCTAGCTTTCTTTGTGTAGGATTGCGAGCATTCTTAGCTGCGCACAGACGTGTGCGGATCTTGGCTGCGACAAGATAATGATCCGAGTCTATGTTAGCACCACGGATCGTGCGTACGTCTAGTACACTGGAAGAGTGCCTTCCGTCAATCAAAACGTGATCAATTTGGTTGCATGTTTTTTGATCAGGGGACAGCCAAGTGGCCTTATGAATATTGAGATGCTTGAATCTAGTGCTACTAACGACCATGTTTCGTGCTGCGGCGAAGTCAATCAACCTCATTCCGTTATCGGATGTGTTGTCGTGGAGGCTGAACTTTCCGACTGTTGGACCAAATATGTTTTCCTTACCCACCTTGGCGTTGAAGTCAAGCACGATTTTTATGTCATGACGGGGGCAGCGCTCGTATGCGTCTTCAAGGCGCTCGTAAAAACTTTCTTTGGTCTCGTCATCTTTTTCTTCTGTCGGAGCGTGCGCACATATTAGGCTTATGTTAAAAAAATGTTGCCTTGATGCGGATTATGGCAAGTCGTTCGTTCACAGGAGTGAATCGCAGGACATGATGCCGTATTCTCTTGCCAACTACAAATCCGCATCCAAACTCGTGCTTCTCTGCATGGCCGCTGTAGTAGATATCACAGGATGCTTGCCGTAAGCAACCCTGTCCCTTCCATCGCATTTCTTGGATTGCAGTGATATCAGAATTATATCTTCCAAGATATCAATCAGTTGGATAGAGGCACCATCCCAATTTAGGGTTCGGACATTCCAGGTGCATATCCGTAAATCATTATCAGTTTTTCGTTTGCGGTAGTCGTCATCAGATTTGGGGATCATTCTTTTATTTATTCTTAAACTTTTCATTGAAATGGTTTTATTACATGGTGGGCTTCAAACCCAACGCACAACCTTTGCTTGATGGCCAAAGGAAGCCCGCCGCTCAGATTCGCCGCCAAAGTTTATCGGGCGATAGTACTTTGACGTTACCAGGAGACACCACGCGGAGGTTTGAGTCGACTTGAGACGATTTCGACATGGATAATGCTGGCCTCGCCAAGTTGAGGCAGTCAGACACGTTACCATGTGAAGATCGCCCCCTTATCTCCCAATTATATTAATATATTTATATATAATTATTTAATTATATATAAATATTAATTAATTAAAATATATTAATTAATTAATTAATTAAAATATTGATTAATATTATTAAGGCATTTAATTATATTAATCTCAAAAATTTTAAAATAACTCATTTTAACACTCTAACACTCATTCGTCTATTTTATTCACTCATAATTTAATTACTTTGTTTTAGTTTTTTGTCAATTCAATTATTGCCTACTTTTGGAAAAGGTGGCAACCCATGAAAAAGGTACTCAATCAATCTACCCAAACAAGTCAGGGGGTCAGCTAGAGTAGATTGGTAGATAGGTACTTGGGTAGAATGGCACTTTTACAAAAACAAAATGTATGGCATTTGTCAATCTACCCAACTACCCAAGGCAGTGTGAATACCCCTATTATATTTATTAAGCCTGGTTTTTGCTATGTCATTTTCAATGGTCAGTTGTTGTCAGTCTAATAAAAATTGCCAACACGTTGTCAATTTTTTTTTCGTTTGACAATGGCGAAAAATAGGAAAAATAAGCTCTTCACATGTTTTCAGCAAAAATTGCATAAAAGTTGCTATGTATGTGATATTTTACACTTTAAACTTTCATGTCATATCCAAAAATGACAAGTGAAAACCAAGCATAAATTAATTTATTTGCTTCTTTTTTTTATGTTATTGAAAATAAGTGCGAAATAGTAGTGAATGTGTTAATAGGTCTGATCCGCTTGTGCACCCTGTGGACTATCCGACCATCCAACTTTTGAAAGGACCATCCAACTTTTGAAATCACATTAAATTTTTCTAAACAGTCTTTCTTTAAGGGCGTAAAGTTAAATTTGTAAATCCGTCGCGATCTTAGCAAAGACACAAACCCATATTTTTTATCCTGATGAAGTTAAATTCCTAATTTTTTATCAGTACGAATTTGATTTAGTGCAAAGTACGAATTTAACAAACATATCCACAAATTCAACTTTTTTGATCACTTTAACATTGATTTGTAACTTATTCGTAAAGATACAAACTTATAAAACACTTAATAAAAAAAATATAAATAAATTTAAAAAAACCAAATTCAAGATTCAACTGTGTAAACTTCGGATTACAGAAAAAGGATATTTATATTTCAAATATAGGTATTAAATTTAATTGACATCAAATTAATAACTAAAAAACTACAAAATGGTAGGGAGCGATAGGTTGAATTGAAAAATATTTACGTTCGTATGTTATATATACCACTACACAGGTAGTTGAAGCACCTTCTCATCTATATATAATTCATGCGTGCACACTCAGGATTTTGGCCAAAGGAAATTTTGGAAAAAGTAGTAAAAGATAGATTCATGGTATTAACTTGGAATGGCAAAAAACGATATCCGAAATACAAACATGGCGTGATATGCATATCACTGGACAGGTAATTGAAGCACCTATCCAACGATATATGATTCATTCGTCACTGCTCAGGATTTGCCTTGAACCTTGGGATGGAAATAAGACTGATAATTTGGTAGTTGAAGCAGATTGTTGGGTCTGCTTTCGATGGTATTTGAAAAAGCACACTGAGATTCTAATCGTTGGTCATGCTTTTTGCTATCCATATTTTACTGATTTTACTGAGTTGATGCATGCACCTTATCAATTCATTGCCGCCGATTTTAAAGAATTCAGCAGGTAGGCCGTCAGCACCTGCTGCTATGTTGTTTTTGAGTGGCTGGATAGCAACTTTAACCTCGTCAGGGCTAGGTGATAGAATTTCCATTTCATCATCGCCGTTAAGTGGTGTCGTACTGCATTCTCCAAAAGCGGAATTGTTGGGATTGTTGCCTGCATGAAGATTGGAAAAATACTTTCCAATCTGATTTCGTCTTTTACGAAATCACCATTTTCATCGCTACAAAAAGATCCTCCGGTCTTGAAATCTTGAGTTAGACGCTTAAACTGTTGGTAGAATCCTTCATCCGTCCGAATATGCAATATCGTTTTATATTATACGTGTCGCTTGTCGTTTGATTGAATGTCAAAGACATGTTAAAGACATAATAATCCCCGAATACTGCGTACGGAGAGATATACACAAGATGTGTCACATAAAAAATCTGAAAACCACGTCGAGCAAAGCCTTGGTTTTAGTTACCTTTCGTATTACAAATATAATTAAGAAACCAAAATGGATTTAATTTTGAATTGTTATTCGCCGTTATTCAAATTATTAAAACATCGAAATCAAAAGAAATCAAAAGTATAAGCTTGAATTGGAATTGATTAAATTATAATTATAATTAATGAACCCAATACTTTGATATAAATATACGAAAACGATTACAGCCCTGCAAATACGGTTCAACGACCGCATTCAACATATTTAACTATTGTGGCAGCGATTTGTAGGTGAGCGATGTTTTTGGCTTAGTGCGTTGCTACGTGAAACGTCAGAAAAGCTGTCAATTTGTTGACATGTAAGGCCATGGGTCAAATAGCTTTGCAAACCTGCGATAAATGAAGAAAATTAAAACAATTTATTTGTTTTTCGTAACAGTGGTTTTTATAGACATCATTGTTTAAAAACGCAAGCAAAATAAAGCCAGTTTAAATATTTATACAAAATCGTTGGAAGAAATATTTCTATTAGTTTGAATATTTTTTTTGTCAGTGTAGTAGTGAACATTCCAAACCATAAGCTGCTTATCTGTGAATGCCATCAATGGTGCTACTGAATTCAATTAAAAAAGGTCATCATTTAAAACTAATTGACTTTTCGTCAGTCCATTTAATGATGTCACATATTTTGCTATAATTTGAACAGAGCCGCTTTCTTGGCGTCAAAAAACAAAAACAAAACGAGCGATCAATTTATAGAGAAGTGATGTCAAATAATTAATTTTTATGGTGATTCCCGGCCTTGTCAAATTGTGCGGTATTCAGTGAATAACTAAACATTATTTATATTAACATAATAATAAACTGATTAAAATTGGGCTCATTTTTCGAAAAGCCGGCTACTGCTAAAATTTTCTTACAAATGAAAACAAATATATAACTAACAAAGTTATTGATTTGCGATGGTTGCATTTAAATTCATTTGATTAACAACAAATTTTCTCTCTTTTTTAGGTGATGTCGTCTTAAATAATCTTCAACTGCGTGAAAATGCTCTGGATGACTTAAATTTGCCCGTGCAGCTGGTCTTCGGCTATTTGGGTAAGACTTTTAGAAAAAATTCTAAATAAAATGTATCAAATTATTTATTTTAAATCAATTAACAGGCAAACTTGTTTTAAAAATACCTTGGAAAAACCTCTACAGTCAACCCGTCGTTGCACAAATCGAAGATTTCTATATTTTAATCTCACCCAAGCAAGAAGTTCAGTACAATGCCGAAAAAGAAGAAAAACTCGAACTGCAAACCAAGCAAGCGGCGCTGCAAGCATTTGAAGAGGCACAGCTGAAAGAAATAGAAATTGGTAAGTGATAATATTGCTAAGTTATGACTACTTTAAAATATTCTAAATTTTGAAAAAAAATTTAATTTTTTCAGATAAACCCAAACCAGATGCTTCCTTTACCGAGAAGCTAACTGCACAAATTGTCAACAATTTGCAGATGAAAATAGCAAATGTACACATTCGTTACGAAGACTCTTATTCGACGGGCAAACCATTTTCTTTCGGTGCTACTTTGAGTGAACTGGAAATCTATACCACAGACATCAACTGGGTAAAAAGTTATCTCACCGAACAAGTTAGTCGCGTCTATAAGATTGCAAATCTTGACTCGCTCTCCGTCTACATGAACTGCAATGCGGAAATTTATTCAACACTCAGCCAGCATGAGCTTTCGGAAATGTTTAGAAAAAATATTGCGCGCGAAGAACTAAAACCTCCAACGTACACCTATGGTGAGATAATTGCTTAAATTGCTCTCATAATTTAGACAACGCTTAAATTTTATTGCTTGAGTGTTAGTTACATATAAAAATATTCACTTTCAAAACAACATTTCAACACTTCTTTTACAAAACAATGTCCTTAAAGCTCCTACCTAAACAACAGTAAAAGTTTTATTTATTTCGAAAATTTTGGTTTAAAGTTGTACACTCCAAATTCATTATGACAAAAAAAAAACAAATTGGCCATTTCAGCCCTTGAAAGGACTTTGACCGAGCTTCTTATGGTCAATTATGCTGTGTGTGTTATTAAGTGTTTGTATATAATTGACCGAGATCTGGACCTACATGTTTTATGTCCACTACGAACGACTAAAGTTCATGTTCTCAAGAAGCTTTACATGGCATTATTGACTCTCTGAGATTTGCCATTGTCTGTAGAAAGGTGGTGACCGATCAGAAAAACTTTTTTATTGAAAAAACTTTTCACCGCGACTGGGGTTCGAACTCGGGCTCCGAGCATGCTAAGCCACACATTTAACCTGCATGTCACGGTCACCACCAAATTCATAATCTGCGTCCTTAAATATTTTATCGCGAATGTTTAAAAATCCAAATCATTCAATTTATTTAAATCATCCTCATTAGTCCGCTCATTTAGATTTCAGAACACTTTAAATTCGGTTTTCGTGTCGAATTATACCGAAATACAAAACACTCATGTGGCAAAATACTTATATCAAGAATACTTGTATTTCTTTTTCTTTAAATTTCTTAAGTTTTGGGTCCCATATCTTCGATTGCCAAGCTGCGCTTGAACATGAATCCCCAGTACGATAATCCGCCCTTCGAAATACCAAAAATTGATTTAACTTTAGAGATGAAAAAGCTTAATATTGGACTGACAAGCACACAGTTTCAAGTAAGTATAAATTGCAGAAAAAAAAACATAGTTTGGTTGCTAACAAAAACCTTCAACATTTCAGGATATAATGAAATTGGGCGATGCTATGAATCGCATGACACTCGGTGCACCCTACAGAAAATATCGTCCATTTAATATACGTAAGTAATGAGCAGAGGAAACAAAAATTAATTTCACCTAAAATTATTGTTTTTTTTTTCTCTCAATATGTAGCATACAAAAAGCACTACAAGGAATGGTGGAAATTCGCCATTACCGCAGTGCTCGAGGAAGATATTCGAAAACGTAATCGTTATTGGACTTGGGAATATATGCAAGAGCATCGTCAGCTATGCAAAACCTATGCTGATGTAAGTTAAACTTTACTAGCGAATAAATAATTCTAATTAATGCACTGGATATTTGTAGAAATTCGAAGAAAAAGGTTTGGCCAAACAGGCATCGGCAAGTCTCATCGAAACATGTTCGCTGCTGGAACAAAAACTAGATACTTTTAATTTAATACTCATACGGCAACGTGTTAACTTTAAAGTAAGCAAAATAAAGGAGGAAGAAGCGCAGAAAGCTCAAGAAAACTCGGGTTGGTTTAGTTGGTTTGGCGGTGGTAAGAAGAACGAAAGTGACACCTCAAATGATATAGGTAATAAATTTTCTACACCACAACAACTAGAATATTTAGCATTAAAAAAACGTAAAAATAATTTGTAGTTAAGAAGTTTGAAGCTGCTATGACGGCGGATGAAAAGGATAAGCTCTATAAAGCCATTGGCTATCAGGAGAATGCGGCACCACTTGATCTGCCTGTGTTCTACGAAGCCATTGATATGAACTTCAAACTGGTGGCTTTGGAAATTGGCCTATACGATGATACCAAAGAGCAATCGAATAACTCGAAAGCCAGCATTGATTTTGAGAATTTACAAACTATCATGTTGCTTAAGTTCTCCATGGCCACCTGTAGAGTCAAACAGCGTCCTGCCGCGAGCGCTTTAAGGTGATTTATAATTGCTATAAAAAATAAATAAATTTTATGTAATTATTCTTCTTTTGCGTCAACAGCATCACCGCTGGCATGAAAGAAATGGAGCTAACAGGCCTAAAACAAACCAAAGAATCTCTGCCGCCTACATTGATTGAGTCCAAAGTCACACATGAACTTAATCTACTCGATATATTCTTCGAAACAAATCCCTTGGATAAGAAGTGCGACCAACGCATCAAAGTACATGCGCGTCCACTGCAAATCGTCTACGACTCAGCCACTGTTCTACATCTGATGAAAGTTTTTGCACCGCCAAAATCTGTCAATCTATCAGAGCTGGAAGGTGCTGCCTCGCAAAAGGTAGCCAACTTCAAGGAACGCTCAGCTACTGGCATGCATTACATCATTGATACACATTCCGTGATTGAGGTCGACATTAAATTCATGCCAAATATATTAATTATACCCACTCACGGCAGATATAAACCGGGACACAGTTCCTTGATTGTGGTTAATTTGGGACAACTACATGTCACCTCCGAGCATCACGATACAGAAAATTTGCTTGGCTCAGTTATGGGGCAGGAACAAATTTTGCGCACCTTAATGGAAAAGGCCTACGATAGATATACAGTTTGCATTGACAACATACAGGTTGAAATGGAATAATTAAGTATATTATGTGCTTAATTTCACTTGATTTATTATTTTCAGGTTCTTGTCGTAAAATCTAAAGAAAGCTGGGAAGATGTTTTGCAGTTAGCCACGTTTACGGAAATGCATGTGCTAAGTCCAACCTCATTGACTGTTAGGGCAGAGCTGTGTGTAATTGACGATGATCCTCGTTTACCCAAGACAAGAGTCGATATCGAACTGCCATCTATACACATAGAAATAACAGAGGATCGAATTTTTGAAGCGCTACATGTTCTTAGTAGTATTCCGCTGCCAGAAAGTAAAGCGCCAGAACAACCGAGACTTAGCAGCAAAAACATGAGCTTTAGCGGTTCACGTAAATCCCTATCGATGTTCCTGCAACAAGAGGCGAAAAAGGTCAAAACCAAAAAACCAACTAAAGGCGATTTAACCATTGCCGAGGTTGTGCAATATACGGATTTGGAGCTAAATTTTGCCTTAAAAGAATTCAGAGTTACACTTAACAAAACGTCGTGCGTTGTGGGTGAAAAATGCTATGTGGAATCACCGGCTGATTCGGATAAGTTTGGCACTCCAGTCGCTGAGCTGGCAGTAGTAGATAGTATAGATGAATTTACTCAATCTTCAAGTGAACTCAGCATAGCCAAGCCTTCACCGGTTGCACAAAAAATACTTACCTTCGTCGTGTTGAATCTAGAAGCGAATATGGCGCAACGCACCTACGAACTAGTCGCCACAGCCAAGTTTGTTTTTTTTTCTATAACTCAACTTAATTATAAACTATATTTATTAATTTTTCCTCTCACTTTAGGCTTGGCGCCATTAATCTCACCCAATATGATCATGAGGATGAAGTTGAACAGGCTTTTGCCATCATCAATACCCCGCCTTACTCGAAAGAGCTCATTTATCTGCTTACCGTTTCCTACACTATGGCCAATACCAAGTCACCAGAATTTGCTACAAAATACAACTCAACCGAACAAATGATTGTTGTCAAATTCTCTACTCTTGACATAACAGCACATCAAGAATGTCTACTTCGTCTGTTAGAAATTTCAAATACGATGCAGCGCAAACTCGAGGCCATGCATATTGCAACTCCTCCTAAGGATCGCGAAGCATCAGCAGCGGATGACAGCATACTCAACAAGCTATCAGTAATTCTTGAAACTGATTCTAGAACGGAAACTCAACAGAACCAGAAGCGTCGTAAATCGAGCAAACTTGTGGAAAGCATAAAAATACACATCGATGCTAACTTAGATCAAGTTAGTTTGCTGCTTACGTGTCACAAACGTCCTCTGGCTTTGCTTAAAGTGCAACACTTTAATGCAGGCGCAATAATCAAGTCATCGTACACGGAAGTAAACCTCTGCTTAAAGGATATTATTGTTACCGATCTCAATCCGAAGACAATTCATACAACGGTAAACGGGTTTGAGAATTTATTCATATCAATTAACTATTTATTTTTTCGTTAACAATAGATACTCTCAATAGTGGGTGAGAATGCACTCCAGTGTCAAGCAGTCATGTACAATTTAGATGAAACATCCGACTACAATTCGGATGACCTCAAAGTCGACTTAAAAATTGGCTGTGTTAAAATCGTTTTTCTTAACTGGTTTGTCAACTCTGTGATGGTAAGCATTATTTCATAATCATACACGAATATGTACATTAGAGTGGGTCGAAAAAAAAATTTGAAAAAACCACCCCCTATTTTAAAGTTGACCTCGAGAGGATTCCGAAAACAAAAAAAAAATTTTTTAACCACCGGAAAAACAGCCAAAATGGTATTTTTTGTATAACTTAAGCATTACATGTCAGATCTTAAAGGGCTTAACGAGCACTACATTTTCTTTTTGAGTCATTTTGACTTTTGAGGTCATATTCAACAAGTAAGCTCCGTTAATCCGATTTACCCCCCTTAAATTTTTTTTTTCTCACAAGATTAAAAAACTCCTTCAAATTTGTAAGAAAATGTAGTGCTCGTTAAGCCCTTTTCAACGACATTTAATTTTTTAAGATCCTTAAATGGCAAAGAGCATGCTTTCCCCCACATATAATTAAAGCTAGTAAACGAGCATATAACCCATTAACAGCTAGTAGTCATGGACAATAAGATGTTTTAATAATTTTTTTTAATCTTTCAGAGTTTCTTGAACAACTTCCAAGCGGCACAAGAGGCTCTGGCCAATGCTAGTGCAGCTGCAGCTGATAGTGCAAAAAAGAATGCAATTGATGCTTATGATAAAGCAATGCGTATGAAGCTGAATGTTAAAATCAAGGCACCCATTATTGTAGTGCCAATCGATTCACAGAGCCTGGATGCTATAGCACTAGATTTGGGTTATATAATGCTATCTAATGTCACAACAGAGATACCATTCAATGAAAACAATAATGCAGTTGTTGATGAAATCAAAATTGAATTGAGAGATTTGAAATTATCGAAATGCGCTATTATGCAAGGCATAACAGAGGATGATGAAAGTATATCGTTTTTGGGATCTGTGGATAGTATGTTTTCTTGATTGTATTAATAAATACATAAATTTTAATGTTTTATTATTAATATCTTCAACAGCGGTCGACTTAACCTATGGCTTTAAATCGAATGTTAATTTTTTGAATCCCATGAGTTTTACGCTGGTTATTAAACGCAATTTATCCACCGAATGGTACCATGATGTGCCCGATCTTGATTTATCAGGCAGATTAAAATCTATTGAGGTTTGCATTTGTTTTTTAATAGAGTTCTATATTTTTTAAAAAAAAATCTATCTTCAGCTCAATCTATTCGCTGAAGACTATGCACTGATTATGTCTATTCTTAATCGCAATCTTAATGAGGGCCTCAATGAGTTTCCAGCTGTGCAGCAAAAAAAGGTTGTTAAGCCGCCCACTGAACAAGCCATCGTGGAAATCAATAGAAAATCAGGTAAATTTCTTAACTTCTAACTATAAATTTAGATTTATTTATTTATTTTTAATAACAACAAAATTCTGCTCCAGACAAAGCTTCAGTTGATGGTCTACGCTTGATTGATAGCCCAGCACGTTACTCAGTTTCAAAAAAAATAGAAACAGTTGCAAAATTAAAGCAGAAAAAAATTTACGAACAATTGAGATTTAATTTCCAATTCGATGGTGTCATTGTCAATTTGATGCTGGGTATGTTGTTGTCAAGTAACTGTTTCGTATTTCGTTCTTAAAACTTTTGTCTCTCCCATCTTATCTTTAGCTGAAAATGAGGGACTCGCTCGCTTCGGTCTTTATTTCCTTTCATTAAAGGGCAACAAATTGATTGATGGCACCTTAAGCACTTCTATTGTTTTGTGCAACATTCAAATTGACGATACGCGCAGTAATACTAAAAGTAAAATAACAAAATATCTCTGCCGCAAAGAGTGGAAGCTCAAGGAAATGGCAAAGCCTAATAAATCTAGTGAAATTCTAGAAGTTTGTGAAACGGATCGCATTTATATGTTGGATTTGACTGCCATTATAAAGGAGAATGACACTTTTGGTAAGATAAAACGTTCTGATATTGGCCAAGAGCAAAAGCGAAAATATTTACAATTTTTAAATTAAATTATTTTTTTTTTGTTTTGCAATTGGCCAATTGCGCACATTTTGATTTATTGTTAAGGACTTATGTGAGTTTTCTAATTCGCCACATGATAGCACACATCGTGCAAAATATATTTGTTTGTGGTTATATTGTCCAAAAGTTTGCTAACTTCTTAATGCACGTGTTCAATGTATTTTCTAAAAACTTTGTATTCTATTTTTTTATTTAATTTTATTCTTTGCAGCTGAAGTTAGAGTTTGTGGTTTCGATTTGATACTCTGCATTGATTTCCTGCTGCAATTAGCAGAGTTCGTAAAAATACCTGAAGAACCTGTTGATAATAGTCAAATTGCACTTGGTGTAAAAGTTACTGATCCAAAAGTTGCTGCTAAACCTCATCACCAAGTTAAAAGTATTTTATGCGCAATAGCACTTGTGCATAGCTTTCTTATCTTTAATTTATATTTACAGGCTCTACGGATATTCCGAAAGTTGAAAGTAAAATGAACCTGATTCTACATGTTGAAGAACCGGATATTATATTAGTTGAAAGTTTGGAAGACATCAATACCAATGCCATCATCTTCAACGTGAGTTTTTTAAGACACTCATATATTTCTCTCTTTCCATCCTTAACTACCATAAAGCTGACTTATAATAATTAATAGGGAGTATCTTAATTTATAATAATACCATATCTTAATTGTAAGAATACATTGGAGAGGGGGAAGAATTGGCGTTGGGGTTCAGAAAAATATTTCGGAGTCGAGATCTGCTCAGATGAAAATCAAAGTCAATAATCAAATTATTGGTTACCCGAAGCATTCTTATTATATGTCACTGCATCCACAGTCGGTGCGGTGGAATTAAAGTGAAAGAGACGTGTAGACTTAATTTAACGTGGGTTGGTATTAAAGAATATTAATTGGAGTAGTTCTGGGCAGTTAATGGTTCCGCATACTAGTTGAAAAATGAAGAGAACATCGGCAACTTCCTTTCTGCATGCAAAAGTTTGCATGTTAATCAACTTCAGAAGATCGCCTCCTTGGAGGCAACTATGTAAGTAGCAAAACGAATGAATCTTCGTTGAACGGCTTCGGTTCGCATTGAATGGGTGCTGTAGATGGGAGACCAAACCTGGCTAGCATATTCGAGGATGGGCCTAATAAAGGAAAGATAGAGATAGAGATTTCGTAACATTAGGATTATAGAACTTTCTGAATCAGAGTTTCTCGAAACCATAGAGTTGGCTCTACTAATGATATTATCAATATGAGACCTAAAGTTAAGTTCCATGTCGCAAATAACACCTAAGTCTCGTAAGTAAGTAACAGAGGGAACTAGCTTGCTGAGAATGTAATGAGTTCTCGGGAGAAGTTGGAGTCGCTTACAAGAATAAACTAAAGCTTGGCGGTAACTGAAGCTGAGTTCTGGAAGATTTTTTTGACACCAAGTGGAAAATCTGACCAGTTCGTCTTGAAGATTGCGAGAATCGGCGTCAGTTTGTATGCCCCAGTAAATTTTCGTATCATCAGCATACATAGAACGATTGGATTCTTTGATTGATGATACTATCAACATCAGAAATTGTTAAGACGAATAACAAAGCACCAAGGTGACTGTCTTGTCTTGACATCAGAGGTAGCAGTAAAAGATTCTGAATTGGAAAATCTCAAGATGACACTATAACGGCGTTCTTCGAGATTAGATTAAATCCATGATATAAACAGAGATGGAAAAATCAAAGGCTTTAAGTTTAAGAAGAATGATAGTGTGCGAGACTTTGTCAAACGCTATACTGAAGTCGGTGGAAACTGCATCAACTTCGTAAACACCTTTCAACGAGCATAAAGTGTTTGAGATAAATTCTGTGAGCTTAGTGGTAGTCGATCTATATTTGAGAAAGTCATTTTGACTACGAAGAAAGATAGATTTGCAATGGAAGAAGAGAATGCCGTAGATTATACTTTAAAAAAATTTAGGACAGTTTTTCAATTAGAAATATAATTTCTAGGTCCTTTTATGCACGAATTCTTCCAAAACTTAGGAAAAATTGACTTAGAAATAGAAAGTTGAAATAGGTCAAAAAGGGGATGAGTCAACAAGTTCGCGAGTTTTGTATGATAATAGCGGGTTACCCATCGCGTCCAGGAAAATAATCACCTTTTAGATTATGTAACTTTCTTAAGACATCAGCGAATGTAACATCAATAGAAGTCATTGAAGTTTGAGCACAGTTGAGCACCAAAGAAGCTTTTACCCAATCCTCCCATAACTCTATCGCTTATAACTTTTTAAATGTGAATAACGATAGCATAATAATTTATTTAAATGCCAAAATGGGATGCTCTATCAACCATTGACTTGGGTATTGTGGTCTCGCTTTGCTATCAGCGTATTCTTGCCATTATAGACAGATACGTTCCAAAAATAAAGAACAAAAATAAACTTTCACAGCTGAAGCTCAATCATGGTCTAAAATAATCGATAAATCAACGTAACAAGCTTTACAAAGCCATTAAAAATGTGCATAATGAAAGTGATGAAGTAAAGGCAAAGTATACTGAGCTGTCCAAAGAGTTCTCTATCAAGAATTAGCTTACAAAACTGACACAAACCTAATTGGATAGAAAATTCTTGAGAACCCTAAAAAGTTCTTTGGTACGCTACCACCATGTTCAAAGGGAACGCTAATTCTTTCACTCATCCCAACGCCAAGTTATGTCTCCCAGTCCGACTCTATATAATTCTTGGTTGATAATATTCTTCTTACTAAAGAAGAAATATCCAACTCTATATAAGAACTTGATGCAAACAAGTCTTCATACCTTAATGATTACTGATTTACTGTGCAAAGTTCTCATTCCCTTATATACTCTTTTTTATAGTTCCTTGCATCCTTGTATTTTTTCATCGTATTGGCAGCCCCCAGCCGCGGCGAAAAGTTTTTTTGATCGGTCACCCCCTCTCTGTAGACAATGGCAAACCTCAGAGAGTAAATAATGCCATGTAAAGCTTCTTGGGAACATGAACTTTAGCCGTTCGGAGACGGCATAAAACATGTAGGTCCAGTTCGCGGTCAATTGTGTGCAAACATTGTCTCCTATTCCTAAAAGTTTTGAGAAAATCATATGTCAAAAGCTTACACATCTAATTGGTCCCTTACTGAATGAACATCAGCAAGGATTTTGAAAGTCCATTCAACAAACAGAAATCTCACAATATGAGTATCTAATGTCTTTACTAAAATGAAGAACGGACACTTATTAGTCGCAGACTAAACAGACTTCAGTAAGGAATTTGACTTCGTTAATTATATCCTAATTCTTAACCGTTGGTGAAAGATTTGAATCAATTCAGAAGCAATTCTTGATTTTTACGCTGAAAGATATGTTTGATAGGCATCTGAATATGATGCCTTTAAAGTCAAGAAGAAGTTCATGCTTTATATTTGATGTAATTACTGGTGTTATAGATATTGAACATATTTCCAATAAGTTATCATTTAACGCCCAGTAAGACGTAGTTAGCGAGTGTTTCTCACCTTCCATCTCACAAGTACACATTAAGCGTAACCTTTCCACTTGCCTCTTCTTTTCTTAGATCTCTCTTCCATGCTTATAAGTTCCCACCAGGAAAACCGATCATCCCAAGATAGTTTCTTAGCACATACTTTTAGATTCGGAGATCATGACCCTTTGTTACCAAACGTCATATACTTTTTTGCATGAAACTGCTACTACCGGGTATTGATCTCTTTTTTCACATCCTTGTGGCAATGAAGAAGTGGTTAGGCTAGAATCATCGTAGCTACTTTAGACAATGAAAAACACAGCTGATTTCTACGAGGGATGTATTAATCGCGTTAACGCTTCCCCGAGTAGGGAAAAAGCGATGAGTCCAATTATTTCCCTTTTTTTTTTTGTTTTGTTCAAATCGCTTCTCAGCTTCCTGTACATCAACAAAGGTATTACTGCCTTTGTTCAAACATTAGGCAGTAGGAAAGGATGAATCATTTAGGAGATGTGTTCGCCTATCTTCCGACTGGGTCACACTAATTATTTTCCACTCTATTAATTTTGGAAGTAATGTCAATCCAGTGGGCGGAATATGATCACTTCGAGCCTTATTTTAAAAAAAAAATATAAAAACATAGAAAGGATAGAAAAAATAAAAAATATACCCTGTTAATTTTAAGCAAAGCCTGTTTTGAATAGTAACAGGTTAATTAAGCAAACCTGTTGGAATAAAAACGGGAATAAAAACAGCTTGCCTTGTTTGGCCAATAAATAAATAAATAAAATTCAAAATAGATAGTCTGAATGTCACACCCTTTGAATAGCTATTGATATGACCAGCTGTCCACATCTTAACTCATAATCTTATCGATTCATTCTTCAATTTTAGGCTCAAGCACATCTAAACTATCGTACTTACGGTGAAAAAGTCATCATACATGGTGAAATTTATGCTATGAGAAAATCATATGTCAAAAGCTTACACATCTAATTGGTCCCTTACTGAATGAACATCATTATTTCCCTTTTTTTTTTTGTTTTGTTCAAATCGCTTCTCAGCTTCCTGTACATCACCAAAGGTATTACTGCCTTTGTTCAAACATTAGGCAGTAGGAAAGGGAATCATTTAGGAGATGTGTTCGCCTATCTTCCGACTGGGTCACACTAATTATTTTCCACTCTATTAATTTTGGAAGTAATGTCAATCCGGTGGGCGGAATATGATCACTTCGAGCCTTATTTAAAAAAAAAAATATAAAAACATAGAAAGGATAGAAAAAATAAAAAATATACCCTGTTAATTTTAAGCAAAGCCTGTTTTGAATAGTAACATGTTAATTAAGCAAACCTGTTGGAATAAAAACGGGAATAAAAACAGCTTGCCTTGTTTGGCCAATAAATAAATAAATAAAATTCAAAATAGATAGTCTGAATGTCACACCCTTTGAATAGCTATTGATATGACCAGCTGTCCACATCTTAACTCATAATCTTATCGATTCATTCTTCAATTTTAGGCTCAAGCACATCTAAACTATCGTACTTACGGTGAAAAAGTCATCATACATGGTGAAATTGATGCTTTGAAAATGTACATGTGTTCCTTTATGCCTGAACGTCGTGAAGCGACAAAACATTACATCATACATCCATGTGTCATCAGTTTACAAGGTTCGACACCCGAAATGGAAGGCCTACACATCAGCTTAAAACTAAGTGAAATGATAATAAATATCTCACCATCCACTATTGAAATGGTAAACAAAGCATTGTTGACAATATCAGCGAATACCTCGGAAAAATTGGCAGTGCAAAAGAAAGAAGTGGATTATACAGGGTTATGGAATGCCAAAAAGTTTAAAGAAAATGATTATTGGTTCATCAAAATAGGTAAGTAAAAATAAAATAAGAAATAAAAACATTTAGTGAAGGATACATTTACCGGCTCGAAAATCATGTTAACACATTAGCTATAGCCCTCTTAGACAATAGCTTAACAACAAGAAGATTGAAACGCTTCCATATTTCGGATTTACCTCATCGTTAGTTACATATTATAGTTTAATTGTTTAAATTTAATACAATATATTAAATCTGTTAATATTACATGTACTTAATGCATTATGAAATGAATTCAAGTAGCTAATTTAATATGCAAGATTAACTTGTTATTTTCGTTTATATAGTTGCACTTAATGGAGTGTCACTATGCTGTTATTTATTTTAATTGTAACTGAATACATTTGCTTATTGTTAAATGGACAGATTGCAAATAAATACATATACAAAAAAAAAAAAAAAAAAAAAAAACTATACTTACTGTTATAAACTATAATTAAAATATTAACTGTTCCCGCTAACAGATGAAGGCGAGGATGCATTAGCATGTATAGATCATATGGAATCTGACAGTTCATTATTGCGACCCAAAAATGAAAAATGCGTTATAGAGGTACCCTCAATAATGTTAGTAGTTGAAACTGGTGTGGGCTACTATACAACACCGCTGTTATCCATTGATACCAGACTGAATGGAGTCGCCAGTAACTGGAGTCAGAAAGTAGAATTAGAAATTGTTGAATATATATAACATTACAACTAATTTTATTGTTCTTTAGATGAAAGTCAATGGTTCGCTGTGTCTTAATATGAACTACTACAATCAGGCGCTGGCCGTCTGGGAGCCTCTAATCGAAATGAATGAACGTTGTTCCAAGAACGGCATGAAAGAATACTTACCTTGGGAACTGAACTTTGGCTTAGAAATCGAAACAAAGAAGTGTGAATTCGACGAATCCATAGAAGAGCAAACCACAAAAATAAAAATCCAATCTGAAGAAATGCTGGAGGTAACCATGAGCAAAACCTGCCTGGATCTACTAGGTGTTTTGGGTGAGGCATTCTCGCAAGCTATTGATGCCAAGGGTTTGGTAAAACCAGAAGTGATTGCACCCTATGTGGTAGAGAATGATACGGGCTTTGAGATAACCATAAATTTTAGGCGTGGCATTTTTACGCTGCATGCGTGTCACATGCCCAGCACAACCACACCAAACAAACTTAACTGTTCTTTGCTCTTCCAATCCGAAGAAATTGATGTTGATTTTACGCCAGAGCAGGTTAAGCAGTGCAAGATTTCTGCTGGTGGCCGTGCCTTTCTGCAAACCAAAGATTTATCTACAATAACATGTGAAGAAGATGAGAGCTATAATATTTATGTGTCGGTATGTGCTGAAACTGTATAAAATAATGAGTTATGACTTATGTACTTTCTTATTTAATCAATAATTCCGCAGGTGGGTGGTATCAACAAGGAGATCGTGTTACCTGTTTCAAAGTCCGATAAACGTTACTTCCCACTTTATCGCGATACAAATCAAGATCCTTGGGGTATTCTTTCTGAAGTTCGTTCCGAATTTGGCACCACAAAAGTCAATATTCATGGTGTTTTAAATGTATGTATACGGAAAATAGCAATGAGACAAACGTTTTAATAAAAAAATACTTTTCAGGTTCACAACCATTTTACAACAACGGTAAGCATCTTTAGACAAAAGCCACAATCCGAAGAGAAAATTTTAGTGGGTGAAGTTGCTGCCGGCGAAGTCTTCCATGTGCCATTGCACGCTATTTACGCAGAATATAAGGACTTATTTTTCTCTCTGAATGTAAGTTAACACTTCTGGATTTCTGAAAATATAAAATAAATAAAACAAAGCCATTATTAAATTAATTTCATATTCTTTGTCAGGGCTATAAAGTATCCGTACAAGGGGTTAAATGGAATGATTCACCAACTGATCTTACCTATGCACGCCAAATTCAATGCGATCCAATCGATACATTCGAGCCTTTCTACATCAATGCACTGCGTGAAAAAACTGAAGTTTTCCATGAGAATACCAATAAATTTAAATTACTCAGTGCTTACTATACGATACATCTGCGCCCACCACTCTATCTGCGAAATGCTTTGCCTATTGATATCACCGTGTCTGTAGCTGGCTGCTCGGTGCGTCACTCGAATGAAGTGATAGCAAAAGAAGAAGAAGATATGTCAAAATCTTTGGTCAAGGAAGATCTATTGGATTATGGTGAAAAGCAAGTTAATCCGGGTGATATGCTGCTTTTGCCCACAGTTAAAGTACGCAGCAAGAGTAAAGAAGGCAAGAGCTTTTTGGTGTTGAGGGTATGTTATACACATTTAAACCACTCGATAATAAGCAGAATTATAAGTACTTTCCTTTCCTCAGCTTATACAATATTTGGAAAAAGATTGGTCCTGCACCACAGAGATATCCGCCGACAGTACGAATTTGGCAATTTGGACATTTACATCGTATGATTCAGCAGCTAAAATGGATATGGATCTATGCGTGCGGTTTGTATAAATTGGCGACTACATTTACATTTTTATATAAATTAATATATTCTTATTTCAATTCTAGTTTTGAGAGCGGAAAGGGCAGTCTTATTGTAACGCTTTTCAGTCCGTTTTGGATGATCAATAAAACTGGCATGATGCTTAGCTATAAGACTGATACAGAATCAGTTGATGTACTCTACCATCCGCCAGAGTACAAAGGACCCATACTATTTTCGTTCCGCGAGAAATTCTTCTTCGATAAGAAAAGTGCTTCTATACGTGTTGATAACGGTGATTGGAGTAATCACATTCCATTAGATGTTGCTGGATCAATCGGTTCGGTTACTTGCAAGGCCAATGATACAACCTATGAGGTGAGTAGCTGAAGAATATTCAAGTCTATTATCTCTGCAAACATTTGGAAAACGATTGGAAGAGAAGTTGATTTGGCGGATTCTTTGGAAGATGGACCGCTTTTTGTTTGCCGAAGCTATGAATACATGATTCTCGATAATTTTTAAAAATCTTGAAAAATGAATACATGATTCTCGATATTTTTTCAAAATCTTACTTCGCTCTTTCCGGCGATCGTATGCCCGGCGAATCGCTTAAGATAAATTCGCTTAAAATAGATTCACTTAAAATAGATTCGCTTAAGATAGAAATTTGTTCCATAGTACTGCCTTCTACTCTAAAAGTAGTTTACTGAAGAGTGTCTCGTAAGGGTCATTTATAAGGAGAGAAAGTTTTAATAGTACAGCTTGATTCTCTTCCACTTCAAGTTACAAATAGAAGCTCATCTTTTTCCTAATCCCAAACTCACTGATCGAATTTGCCAGAGTGGCTCGACCAAAACTCCTTAAATAACGCCCGTATTTCGACAGAAGAGGAACTAAATTCGTCTGTTGAGTGGAAAATCATGCAGGTCGCCTTTTTGGCCTCGTGTCCTCGTAAAGAATCAAGTTGAGATCAAATAAAAGACAAGCGAAAAAGAAAAGAAAAAAATTGTTAAAATGCCGAGAGAGGTTACTTTTAAAAACATTTTTAGATGTAGAGAAATTTCTCAAATGTCTGGATAAGACATTCCAGAGTCTAGCTGTCCTAATATGAAACGATCTTTCAAAAAAGACGAGGTAAATTTAGGGTAAACAATCTGAGTGTTTCTTGCAGAAAGAGAGAAAGTGAAAGACTGAACAGAGCACTCCGGAGTTTGGCATTTAATAATATTGTAAAAAAAAGTTGAAAGTTTAAGCTGAACAAAATGCTTAAAAAACGGGCATCAGTCGTGAATAAATAGCATGGCGTTCGTTTTATTGGCATTGATACGCAAAGAGTTTTTGGCCATTCACGAGGAGATGCTGGAAAGATTGTGGTTAACAACGGCTTCAAGGGAATCGAGGTATTGGGGCTCACTTCTAAAAACGAGTTGAATGTCATCAGCATAAATGAAAGGCGAACTTCCATCAAGGCAATCTGTGAAGTCATTCAGACGCCACAGGTAACATCGAGCAACTCAGAGGAGTTCCTATTACATGAAACAAATTGTTTGCGCTAAGAAAGGTTAAATGAAAATAGCTTACAAGATGAGAGGGAGAAATTGAACTCATAATAAAGTTTCTCGACTAAAGTACAGTGATTTATGCTGTCAAAAGCTTTGCTTAAATCTAAAGACGGAAGAATGCAAACCGTGGAATCATTACAGCATTTCCTGATACAGTCAGTAAGACCAATCAGAAGTGAGGTCGTGTTAAAACCGTTTCGGAAACCATATTGGCAAACATGGATTTTGGTATTGACATGACTCATAATTTGATTCTTAATAAGATTTTCAACCACTTTGGATAAAGAAGGCAGAACACTAATAGGTCTAAGGATGTCAATCGAACTGGAATCCTCACGCTTCTTCATAGGAACAACCCTTGCTAATTTCCAGGCAGTAGGAAAAAGAGACGTGGAAAAGATAGTATTCACATAATGGAGTATATGATGCTGAACCAAAGGAAAAATCAACTTCAAAAAGTTTATGGGGAGATTGTCATAACCAACCGCATTGGACTTAACTTTCATCAAAGCAAGTTCATCAATATAAACATTGCGAAAAGAAAAGGAATTATCATTGCTAGAGAAGTCAGAAAAATAAAAAAATTGCTGGAGCCATTAGTTTGATGAGCTAAGAAATTTGCATTTATTTCATTTACATTCGCATCTATAAGAGAGTACGAAGATTTGAGGCAACCGTTATTACAACAGGTATTACAAAACTGTTTGTTGTCGAGTCCATCAAACATTTTTGAATTATTCAACCTCTTGGTTTTGCGAATAATAGATTTAACACGATTACGTAATTTATACATAACAATCTTATGCAAAACAATCTTTCTTATATGCTTTGATCGCCAAAGCACGAAGCGATTTAGCATAAACGATAGCATTGGATTTCATGAAGTTATTATTTTTCTGAGACATACGAATTGTTATATTTAACGTCCTATGGTCTCCGTGCTTTCACAAGGAGAAGAGAGACCATGGACGGAAAGAAGAAGACGTTTGTTTGTTTTGGTTTATTAAAGTTTTATTTTGTTTAGTTTATTTCAACAATGGCCCGCTGTCTATCGTGGCTGCGACCAGAGTTGGATTTATAATTTAATAATTTTAATTTATTCTAAAAAGGCCCGCTGTCTAGGCGACCAGTTTAGATTATGTTAGTTCAAAACTATCTTTCTTTCTTCGATCGTTTCTACGCCGGTCGGTGGTTTATAAAGGAAAGTCCTCAGTTTTCGAGGGCGTTTCCTGATTCCAATTATTCCAATAATTTCCAATAAGTGGAAATTCAAATAGATACCAACCAATCAAAATCAATACATTAGTTACATATATCTAGGAAATGTGAATCATTATGTAGATTTACATATAGTTCTACTTCCCCTTAGTGATACGCGATCACGTACACTTTGCATGTTACGCAGTTGCAGGCAATGCACCTTGCAAGCAGTGCAGTAACTAGGGTAGGTCAATGAACGGTCTTTGCTGACCATGCAAGCCAATGCCGATGCACCCAAACAGTCACTTGCTTTGTTTTTGTTGTCGCCGACGTTTAAGTCGGAACCACTTGACAATAAAAACAAAGCATTGGTTTTGTTTATTTTGGTAATTTAAGCATATGCGCTTAAATTAGGTCAGTATGTTTTTCTTTTCTTGAACGCCGGCAATTTGAGTCGCTGTACTCAAATTGGGTTGTTGTCGTTCGTAGTATTATATTTTTTGTTTATTATTTGTGTCGAAATGCCGATCTCTGCATTTTTGATATCGACATCTGGTAATAATATTTATTGAGTTGGTTCTTTGGAATTGGTGTGAGGTCGGGTGTACAAAGTGTACATGTAATGTTGTGGGATACAACAGAATCCTAGAAACAGGAACAAGAGAAAATAGTCGTTGAAAATTTTGGTTCAGAATGTCAAGCTACAAATCAGTATTACAAGTTCTATAAATATTATCGAAGCAATAGGATTCCAATTCAGTACCCAATCTATCGTATTTAATGCCATAATAGTTCCTATATTCAAAGTATTCTTCCTGACGTAGTGGTTCAATATTAATAGATAGAAAAACTAAAGCATGATGGGAGATGCCTGGACATTGCATCTGTCCGGACGTACAAATAATATCGGTGTTGCTTATAAAGAAGCAATCAAGCAAAGAGGAGGATTTATGCTGCAACTCAAAATAAGTGGGAATAGAGTTGTGCACACAGGCAAGATTACAGCGCTGGCAAATGCTACGAACAAGTTGGGACTTATGAGAATCATATAAGTTATTGTTAAAATCACCCATAATCACCCATAATCGAATATCTTACCGTAAGATCACTAATATGATCTTCGAAAAGCTTTAAGTCACCATGAGGGAGATATACTACTCCAAGGAGAACGGTTTCAGAATTGAGAGTAATTTCAACGAAAAATGTTTCGCAAATGCCAAACTCACAATGCACAGGAACAACTTTATATTTTAAAAACTTGGATAGAAACATGCCTACGCCACCACCGCGACGATCAGAGCGATCACATCTCAAAGAAAGATCTCTTTTGTTTAAATAACACACTTTAGCGGCCTTCTTAGATATAGAAGAAGCTTTCAACAACATACATACAAAAGCCATTTATGTTGCTCTGACTGGGCTAGATATTGAAGCTTCTGTAAAAATTTGACTGTTTTCAATGCTCTGTTCAAGAATAATCCAGGCGAACTTAGGCTGCAGCCAAGTGACTAGATTTGTTAGCAGAAGTACACCCTAGGGAGGAGAGATCTATATCCATGAATGAAATACTTAATATCCTCAATAGACACGGTGTCGTGGTGGAAAGATTTTGAAAGGACCTTTGGACAAACTCAGTAAATGGGCAGCCGGGTGCGGCCTTGGAGTAAATCCTAGCAAGACGGAATTGATACTATTCACCACCAAAAACTTTGTCGGCCATAGAAACATTTATGGTTGTGAAAAAGCAAATAAACTGGTCAGGTTAGGTCTTCCCCTCGACACAGTAACAGCGGAACCAGTCGCAGTTAGCCTGTGCACAATGAAAAGAAGGATTCACTCTTACTACTTTGTCATGGCGGATAGAAGATGGAACGACTACCAACCTGTTCCACAGACAAGACAATGTGGCCTACCTGCAGCCCAAGCAGAACCCGTGAACTGCTATTAAGATCCTGTATTCCAAACCATCCAAACCAACCAACTGCCCTCTATATAAACCACAACTTCTGCAATGCAATATATATTTTAGAAATAGTTTTTGCGTATCTCAACATTTGTATAAACAAATTTCCAATTTTTTAAAACTTAATTTTCACTTTACAGATTGGTGTTCATAATCATTTAACATACAATTCGCTGACGAAACAAATCACATTCATACCTTTCTACATTGCCAGTAATAAATGTTCGTTCCCCATTGAACTACAAGAGCAGTCGAGACCAGGAGATGCATGGATAAAGGTAAATAAATTGCATATTTTATGAATTTATTGATTAAAGTTATGTTAATTTTCATAAGATTGAATCCAATGCTTGCGAACCACTTTGGCCTAAAAACGATTCAGATCATATGATAATTGCCAGAGTACATCAACAGACGACAGTAGCTTTTAATTACTCCGAAGTGCAGTGTACACTTCTGCAACTAACCAACACCAAGGTAAGGAGCAGTAAAAGAAAATTGTTAATTTTAATAATTTGTATGTCTATCTTTACCTAGTGGGGTGGTATTAATGTTGATGTTCAAACAACTGAAGGTGCTGTTTACATAACATTTACCGAATATCATCCTGGCGATGCACCTGGTCTCTTGATCAATCACACATCAAAACCGGTAGTATACTCGGAGAAGGGCAGTAAAATTGAAAAAATTTTAGAACCAGGGCGTAAAATACTCTATACCTGGATCGATCCAGTAGGTGATAAACGTTTAATATTTGGAAGAAATGCCACAGAAAGTGATCTGTGTCGCGATGGTGTTGGCGAATTAATGTGAGTTTTAAACAGTATCCAGTTAAAAATGAATTTGATTTAAAAATTGTATAATCTGAATTTGCAGTTTGTCGGACGGCGCTAAGGCTTTTTGGGTCTCATTCTTAAATGGCTTACAACGTGTGCTGCTCTTTACAGAGGTCGAATCGATTGCAACTAAATCAGAGAGTAGCTCGACGCTGCAATCGGTAACACAATCTATTGAAATTCGTATACATGGCATAGGTTTGTCGGTGGTAAATAATTCGACGGGCGTAGATATTTTATATTTGGGTGTCACAAGCTCAGGTAATTTCGTTTTTTCTTAAAACTGTAAGAATTTAATAACTTTTTGCATGCATTGACTTCAGGCATCATTTGGGAACATAAAAAAGAAAACAAGAAACGTTTTAAGCAAATGAAAATTCATGATACACAAGTGGTGGAAGCGCAATATCAACAGTATTTACTAGACAGCAGTATAGGTCAAAAACGCGTCTATGCTTTGGATAACAAGTGGCCGGTAGGTTGAATTATATTATTATTTTTTTTGGCAAAAACAAATTAATATTTATTTCTCAGATTGACTTTGAAAAAATGACTCTTACAAAAGCTGTTGTTAGTCAATTACAACGCACAGCCTATCCCGGCGTTTGGATATCTTTAAAATCATCACCATTCCAGTCACAAATTCACGCCAAAATCAATAAAATCCAAATCGATAATCAGCTTACTGATTGCATCTTCCCTGTAGTGCTGGCACCTATACCGCCGCCCAAGAGTGTAGCAACTACTACGGCCCTGAAGCCCTTCATAGAATTTAGCATGGTACAACGTGTTGTGCCGAATTCCACAGTCAAACAATTCAAATACGCAAGCATGTTGATTCAGGAATTCCATTTCAAAGTTGACTTGCTCTTCCTCACCGCCATTGTTGAACTCTTTAATAGCGACATAAGTGACGAACAGGCTGCGAAACTTTTCAATGAAAACGTGACCTACATTGAAAAACCGCTGTCCGATTTAGTGGAAACACATTCAATGTTGGAGCAGAAGAATTTCTACGACAACCTGCATTTAGGACCACTCAAGATTCATGTCTCCTTCTCAATGGCTGGCTCCGATACCACCGCCCTGCCTGGCATACTCTCAACGCTGGTGCAGGGTGTTGGTGTAACGCTAACTGATGTTAACGATGTGGTCTTCCGTTTGGCTTTCTTCGAACGTGAATATAAATTCTTTACCCAGCAACAATTGACGTCGGAAATTCAGGCACATTACACGGGACAGGCTTTGAAGCAGCTGTATGTGCTGGTTTTGGGTCTTGATGTGTTGGGCAATCCTTATGGTTTAGTGGTTGGACTGAAAAAGGGTGTGGAGGACTTGTTCTACGAGCCATTCCAGGTATGAGGGGCACCATTAGTAGCATGTGTTTAATCATAAATTGTAAAAATTTGTTATAATATTTAGGGTGCTATACAAGGACCCGGTGAATTTGCTGAAGGCTTGGTATTGGGTGTGAAGTCTCTGTTTGGCCACACAGTTGGTGGCGCCGCTGGCGCTGTTTCAAAGTAAGTTCATAAGGCACATGACTTTTAACAATTTTATTGCAGAAAATTAAAATACAGAGTACCAAGATTTCTGTTCAAGATACCGTCCGTATATTAAAGTTTCAACTTGCGGTTTACTTTATAATGTCCTCCTAGTATAGTTGGCTTATTGCTAAATGCCTTATTAACGTTTAAAAGTACCTCTGATCCACTTAATTTCTATCATAGTAAATGATGTTACTATAATTTTATCCTAGTACATCCAAAAGTACTTTAAATTTTAAAGAATGTCCTTTCTGTGGCAGTTTTTTTGTAATACAATTACAACAACTTTACATTCTTTATTTTGTAATTATTTATAATTTCTTAAGACCTTGTTTTATTCTCAATTCTATTCCTCTTTAAATTCGTTCAGAATCACTGGTGCCATGGGTAAAGGCTTGGCTGTGCTTACATTTGACGATGACTACCAAAAGAAACGACGCCAAAATCTCAATAAAAAGCCACTCAACTTCCAGGAAGGTATTGCACGCAGCAGCAAGGGCTTGGTTATGGTAAGCAACACTCTTATGATCATATTTCATGCCTTCAAATAATTGTTGCTTTCATTTTTGAATAGGGTTTCGTTGACGGCGTTACTGGCGTTGTCTCCAAACCTGTTACCGGCGCCAGAGAAGAAGGTGTCGAGGGTTTCTTCAAGGGTCTTGGCAAGGGTGCTATCGGTTTGGTGGCACGTCCAACTGCCGGAGTTGTTGATTTTGCTAGCGGCAGTTTCGAGGCAGTTAAACGTGCCACCGAAAGTCACGAAGAGGCACAGCGGTTGCGACCACCACGTTTTCTACATCAGGACAACGTGCTGCGTCCATATTGTCTAGACGAGGCACAAGGCAACAAGATGTTGAAGTATGTCAGCACCGCTTTCACTTTAAAAAGTTCTTATTAATTTTTCCAATTCAAGGGAAATTGAAAAAGGCAAATATTGCGGTACCGACAGTTTTGCATACTGTGAAGAGATTGTCCAAAAGCACGAGTACGTGCTAGTCTCCAATCATCGTGTCATATATACGCAAAAAAATGATCTTTTTGGCAATTGGGCGGTAGGCGCATACATTAATTTATAACAATATTAATATTTATATATTTTGTTTAATTATATTTAAGGTGCAATGGACGTATTTGTGGCACGAGATTGCTTCAATTATATCTAGTGACCGTGGCGTAGAATTGACGCTAAAGAAAGAAGCCAAAAAAATGCTGGGACTCTTTTCGACGCACGAGGCTCAACGTAAAGTTATTCTCATACCACAAAAAAGTAGACGTGATCATTTAGCCGAATTCATGGAATCTCTACGCAAAGAATCATAAACTGCTGCTGCTGTTGCTTTTGCGCCGCATCTAAAGCTATGTACCTCTAGAAGCAGAACTGCAAACTATGCTTAAGATAGCACATCTGTCCAGAACGACACACAACGACACATACAAACTGCTGTTATACTGCTACAATAACCAAATCAAGGAACAAAATAAAATATATAGTAAAAGTTTGAGGAAAGTCTTATTTTGGCAAAAAATTGATAAATTTTATTTTAATTCAAATATTACAAGCATTGCCTTTATAAACTTTTCCTATAACGCAAAGGAAAAAACATGATTTTTAACTTTTCAACTTTAGTTACTTTTGTCAAACTACCTCGTTGTATGTTTCTGCTGTTACTTTTATTATTATTTATTACTTTTTTGCTGTTGAACGAAACATTTTCTATACGTCTAAATAATATGCTTTAACATTTTTATAATTAAAGCTAAACATTTGTTAACTACTAAACGATGACAAATAAGCAAATTTTGCAAAACATGTATTAATATTTTTTGATATAAATAAGTATCAAAATAAATAATTTTTACATATATTCAAAGAAATCGAAACCAACAAAGAAACATCATTAAAAAACAACTACTTATTGTCGCATTAATGTTGTAATAAAATATTAATATCTGTCTAATAAACATATTTTAAATATGTATCTTAATTTTTAATTAATATATACATATATATATATTTAATATTGTTAAAAATGAAATAATAACACACAAGCACATGTAAACATACTTAAAATTTTGAATATTTTACATTTTACTGAATAAAATTGCATCATTCTTATTGAAACGATTAATTATTTATGTAGCTGGCGTTAACCACCGTAACTGAGTTTTGACCTCTTCTAAGATCATGCGCACGCCAATTCTGTTGAGCGTTGACAAGACTAAGTGTTGTCTTGCCAATGTAGATTCGGGCATCCTACTGAATTGACTAGCTAGCGATTAAGCGTTTTTTTCTTTCTAGCGTTTTTTTCTTTCTGAAACCATCCTGGTGGAAGTGCAGGAAGAAAGTATGTTTCATTTTCTAACACACGCTCATAAGACCAACACAAACGAAAAAGCAGGGATCTATAGTCTAGCAGCTCACGAAATTTTAGTTATAGTACAAATATACATAAAAAAGACTGATTGGTGATATCTCTCAATGTTCGTCTAACAGAAACTTGGTTCACAACGTCAGAGGCTTTGTCACCATCCAAAAATCTCAATGCAATGCTGAACAATATCTAATATATAAAATCAAATGTTTTATGTTGCTTCGGCTCAAAAGGAATGAGCCAAAGGCAAACGAAGTCAAGAACCAAAGGCTAACGAAAAAAAAAACGAGGTTTAACGAATATGAGCAGAAGCTATATAAAAATTAACAAAAATAAACCGAACGGTACCAACTAAAACAAGTTGAACGAAGGCAATCCAAAAATCGTAAAGATCTGAAAAGGATTTTTTCAAATTCGAATTTTTTCTAAGATAGAAATGCATATTAAATTCAAAAAACTAAATTGATAAATTAAAAAAATGTTAAAATGAGACCAGTTTAAAAAAAAGTATTTTTTTGCTCTCGAGGCACAATCCCGAGTAACACCGGGTAACATCCGCTCGTATTTAATAAATTAAAATAATTTAAATTTGTGCTTTAATTATATAAAACTATGTTATCAAATGCTGTAAAACAGTTGTTTCGAAGTTTCATTCGAATTTCCATTCCCACATATTAGCTCATGGGAGATTAATGATGGGGATAATTTTGTTCATGGGAGAATACACATTTTTAGGAGCTGAATCTCCTGGAAGTTTTCATGATTGGACTGATTATATTCGTTCTGAAATTCATAAATGTGTGACATATATTTCGAAAGTTATACCAAACAATTTTTATGCTTGAGCTCGAATATCGAATTTTGTTGTTGTGCAACATGTTATTTCAGTGCTATTCGAAATCGAATATTCGGATAGAATGGGAGGTGCCACGCACTCATAAACAGTTTACCTTCAAAATTTCATAACAATTGGTTCAACGGTTTCGGAGTCTACTTGTAATGTACACACATACATTCATTTTTATATATATAAATTGTGCCACGGCGTTTGAGATCAGCAACTCGGATGATCTTCTCCATTTGTTGGTAAGGATGATGATACTACTCCTAATTGTATACGATTAGCTCTGTTGAGCTGTGTTGATTGAGCTTTGTTTCCTGTGCGTTTGTGCGAGTTAATATGCTAACTATAGCTTCGGCTGTCACAGTGTCAAGAGAAGAACCTAGCCTGGCCAATTAATCTGATTTTTCATTACCATAAAAGTTCCTATAGCCGGATATACATAGTATAGTTATGCCCAGGTGGTAACCGGGTCAATTTCTCTTTGCATTGCCTGACTAGTTTAGAGTTGGTTTTAACCAAATCTAGAGCCTAAATGGCGGCTTGGCTATCTGACAAAATAGCTGCGTTAAGATTGTTGGTGTAAGTTGGACTTACTGTCCGACATGCTTCTTTTATCGGAAGAAGTTCTGACTGAAAAACACCTGCTGAATCCAGTAGGCGAAAAGATTTTGGATTCTCAGTTTCTCTGAGTATATTAGGAGAACCGCAACACCGCAATTCATATTAGGATACATCTGTGTAAAAGGTGATGTCAAAAACTATCTTTATTATGAATGTCTTTCGGTCTGTTTCCGTACGCACTTCAAGTAAAGTTAAAGTAAAGAGTAAAGAGTAATAGAGAGTAATTTGATTATCTGTCAAATGAGAAAAATTGTCAAAAAGTACGGAAACGGTTTCAAGTAAGTTTCAAGCACAAATGCTGTTTTTTTTAAAACAATTAAATTTAATTGCTTTGTTTTTGAATTTAAAACACTTCCGTAACCGTTAATTTTGGTTATTTTTACTATCTTATATATTAATACGTGAACGTTAAAGTTTGTCGTACGCTTTTTTGGTATTAAATAAAACTCAAAATAAATGGAACTTATATCATTCGTAAGGTTATGTTGCCCAGATGTGCAGAATGTATATATAAGTGATATATCTGATAGAGAGGGGTTCCCAACCTTCTAAGAGAGAAAGACAATTTTTGAGAAAAAACCCGCTATTTGATTAATATGAAATTTGGTTGGGGGAG
Source organism: Tetanocera ferruginea (assembly GCA_958299015.1). Taxonomy (NCBI): domain Eukaryota; kingdom Metazoa; phylum Arthropoda; class Insecta; order Diptera; family Sciomyzidae; genus Tetanocera; species Tetanocera ferruginea. Next base: position 57,112,313 of record OY282640.1, on the reverse strand, counting down.
TGTTTTTGAGTTGGTCGAATTTGAATTTTTTTTTAAAGTAACAATTTCTTAAAAAAATGTAGTTTTATGCATTCGTCAATTGTAAAATTAGTAAAAAATGTGTTTTGAATTCAAAAATTTGACTTTCCATGTGAATATTTTGGTCGGATTTTAACGGTTTTTCAATTTTTCTAATTTTTTCTGAAAGTTTGTTAAATTTTCTTTCAAATGTGATAAAAATTACAGCAAAGTTCTAACCAAAAGTATTTTTAATGAATTTTCTAAATATTGTCGTTAGTTATTTAGCGTGTGTTTCAACCAAATGCCAAGAGAGAGAAAAAAAACTGTCTTAAATTGAATGTTCTAAATTCTGAAGCAAATATCTCCGCCATCTGTGAATAGATTTTATTTGTTTTTTTTTTGTATTTAAATCTTATCAGTTAGCTTAAAAAATTTTTTAAAATTAATACCGTTTTTTGTTTTTTATATTTAATTTATTCCTTTTAAAAAAAGACCATAAAATTTGATTTATTCTTAAAATATGGGGTAAAAATGATTTTTGTTGTAAAAAAACAAAAACTCAAAATTGCATTTTTGATTTGCTTTCAAAGTCTATACCGAATTTTAGGTGAATTTATTTTGTCTTGACACTAAATTAATAAACTATCCGTGCCATCAAAAAATTAAGGCTTCCCCCTATGATTCTTTGACAAAATTAAATTTTTTTAAAATGTTGTTTTTCTGTCTGAACAAAATAATAATATAAAAAAATAATTTTTTTGAAGAAAATAGCTTTATATCTCTAATCAATTAAGAGTTATAGCCTCGAACTTATTTTTATCATCTCGCATATAATTATAAATAGGTAATCAATAAATTGGTCGAATTTCAAACCCCAGGCGATACTAGTTTTTATTAATTTGCTAACCAATTGCAAACATGTTTTTCAAAACACAATTTTAAAATTTAATTTTATCACTTTGACAATCAGCTGTTTGAAGCTCAAGATTCGATGAAATTTTAATTTCAGTTGATTAGACATGAAGAAAGAAATTAAGAAAGGTTAAAGCGTAGGACCTTGCCCTGACCAGGATTCGAACCCAGGACCTCTGAGTTGGAAGTCAAGTACGCTTGCCACTCGACTACCGAGGCCGATAAAGGGTTCGGACATTTCAGATGCATATCCATAAGTTGTCAGTTTTTCGTTTGCGTTACTTTGAGTCGACTTGAGCAAATTTCGACATGATATCCTTGTCAAGTTCTTGTCAATAATGATATCCTTGTAAAGTTTAGGCAGTCAGACCCATTATCATTTACCATGTGAATATCACCCCCTTCTCCTCCTATCTGTCCCTTTTTAAAAGGGTCATTTGTTCAAAAAATTGCTTAAAGATTAAGATCTTGAAGCAAAAGGAACTAAAACCACAAAAGCAATAAAGCTGTGCTTTATGATAACCTGATTCTGACCCCGGTTAAGGGTTCAGGGGCCACAAAAACATAGTGTTAATATATTTTGATCTCAGTACCAAAAAACGATGCACTAGGGATGCCCATCGAATTACATCGCTGTTTTTCTCGATACGATGCATCGAAATTATATATCGATACATTTTGATATATCATATGGCATGAAAACATCGATATATTTTTTTTCGATGTATCACCTAAAAATATCGATGCATCGACAAAAAACATCGATGTTTCTACTTTTTTTCCTTGTTAAAAAAAAAGAAAGAACAACAAGAATCAAAAGTTTTTATATTTAAATTTCATGAATATAAAAATTTATATCGTTGGAATTAAAGATCCCAGTGGCAATGTTCAAGGCTTTGCAAAAACAACAATTTATGAAGGCGTTCCTTTGTTGATTTAAAGTCAACAAGTCAGTTGGAAAAAAGTCTCTCAGAGGGGACTGAAGTTGCTATAAATGATAAATATTTTAATGCCAATTTATATAAAACTGGGAACTGAGTCCTTCCATATCTTCACAGGATTTTCGTTTAAGCGCCCTACGGGACCTGTTAAATTGACAATTCATCATATAATATATTTTTAGTTTCAGTAGGTTTCCAGAGAACTTTTTAGCAAGCCTACAAGAAATTGTAGAGCAAAGAATCTTGAGAACAAAGAATTATGAGAAACAAAGAAACATGAGAACCGTTTGACAGCGAATGCAAACGCAAGATTGCAAAATATGTTCCTTTTTTCAATGTGCACATAAGTATGTCATAAGTATGTCGCAAGTATGTTAATAGCTTATTGTATGTGGCCGAATACGAACAAATTTTCAATACATTGATGAATCGATGTATCGAAAACTTTAGCACATCGAAATAAAAAAACATCGATGCATCGACATCGAAATTTTGTGAAAAAAAACATCGCAGTTTTTCGATGCATCGATGTATTTTGGCCATCCCTAGTTGGTACTCAATCAAGTGCTTATAAAATATCGCATTGAATCTAAAAAATTATGCTAACATTAGAAAATTAGTCAAATTGGATGAAAACCACGCCTACCTCCCATACAAAACGATGATGAACTACTTAATGGGTTGAAGCTTAAACAAAATAATTAAAACCAAATGTGAACTATATATAGTAACTATAGTTCATCTTAACTATATATATATTAACTATATCGCATAACTATAGTTTGTGCGAGCTCAACAAGCTTTCGAATCATGTAGTCTACTGATAGGTTAATTTATTTTTCAATTTTGATTGAATGATTTTTTTGTGTCAAACATCAATTAAAAGAAAACAAAAAGAATCTGAATCTGACATTGAGTGAAAAACATTTCATTGTGTGTCAAAACGTGAAAAAAATAATTTTAAATGCAAAAAAACGAACTCAACTGTTAAAAGAACACAATTGGTGCATTAATAAGATCCAAGAATTAACAATAAAAACCCTTTCAAATGGTTTTCGAGTCATTATTTATCGATACCTTCAACAAGGTACTTGGCGATTATATTGAGGACTTAGACAAGACACAGCTGCAGCTTGGCATCTGGACTGGTAAAATTTGAGAATTTCAGTTACAAATTCACCATCGAATCTGCTAAAAGTCAGGCCTAATAATGCATAAAGAAATTTCAAAATCGTTTCTTAGAGACATAGGTTCTTAAAAGAAATGCTTTTATATGACAGTTTCCAGCAGCCATATCCCAACAGCTATGAGCACAGAATTTCTAATTAAAAATTCTTTCAGGTCGAGTAACATTACATAATCTTAAACTACTAAGCAATGCTTTGGATGATCTAAAGTTGCCGTTGCGTCTTATATACGGAATTATCGGTAGGTTTTTTAAATAAACTTTCACTCATAATAATTTCAATACTTTCAAACTTCAGGTAAATTCGAAATGGTAATACCATGGAAGCAAATATACAGTCGTCCCGTTGTAATTGCCATCGAAGATGTGTTTATTCTTATCGCACCTAAAGAAGTACGAGATTATAATGCAGAAGAAGAGCTTAAAAACGAGCTTGAAGCCAAATATGAAGCCCTGCAAAAAATCGAAGAGGCAGCACTAAAGGAAATGGAGAAAGGTAACTAGCCAGCCTCTTAAATTTTATGAATTTATAGAACTGGATCTTAAGTTTGACGTACTTTCAGATAAGCCCAAGCCGGATAGATCTTTTATTGAGAAAGTTTTTGCACAAATTGTCAACAATTTACAAGTTAAAATTGCAAGAGTGCATCTTCGATACGAAGATACCGTAACAATAGCCAAGCCATTTTCTTGTGGACTCACTCTTCAAGAACTGGCAATATTCACAACAGATGAGAATTGGGCCAAAGCATATCTAACCGAAAGATCGAACCGAATCTACAAGGTTGCAAATTTGAACTCACTTTCGCTGTATCATAATTGGATAAGTGATTTGTATGCATACCTCAGCGAAGAGGAGCTCCTCAATGCTCTCAAACTCAATATCGCACATAAGCAAACATTGGCACCGCATTACCAATACAGTAAGTGTGTAATAAAAGTAATATATCGATGGTTAATTTATATAGTAAACGTGTAAAGTATCGTCAAAATTTAAAGTATCGTAAAATTTAAAATTTTAATTGGTGGTGACCGTGGCATGCAGGTTAAGTGTGAGGCTTAGCATGCTAGGAGCCCGAGATCGATCCCCAGTCGCGCCAAAAGTGCAAATAATGCCATAATCGCGGCAAACCTCAGAGAGCAAATAATGCCATGTAAAGCTTCTTGAGAACATAAAATTTAGCCATTCATAGTCGGCATAAAACATGTAGGTCCAGTTCTCGGCCAATTGTGTGCAAACATTTAATAACACACACAACACAACTGATCATAAGAAGCTCGGTCAAAGTCCTTCCAAAGGCTAAAATGGCCAATTTGTTATACCCTAAACCTGAAAGGTCAGGGTATATTAACTTTATGCAAACGTTTGTAACGCATAGAACGAAGCGAGTCCGGTATAGAAAAGTATATATATTCTTGATCAGCGTCACCACGTGAGTCGAGCTATCTATGTCCGTCCGTCCGTCCGTCCGTCTGTGTGTTGTCCGTATACACAGGATAAGAAGAAGGAGTTGAGATAATTGGATGAAACTTGGTACACATGGTCACATGTACCCAAGGATCTGCACTATTGAATATTTTTGGAATCCGCCCACGGACACGCCTACCTCCCATACAACGCAAAAATTTAAAACTGCATAACTCAGCTAATAATAAGTCTACAACAACAAAATTTAGTATGTGTGTGTTTTATACCAACACAAACATGTCTTTGAAAAATGGACGTCATCCGCTCACGGACACGCCCACCTCCCATACAACCCAAAAATTGAAAATGCAATAAATAAGCCTCTGTTTAACCTACAGAGCTAAAATTTGGCACGTATGTTTTTTATAACAAAAAAAAGATGGTTTTGAAAAATGGACATCGTCCGCCCACGGACACGCCTACTTCCCATACAACGCGAAAATTGAAAACTGCATAGCTCAGCTCATAATTAGCCTACAACAATAAAGTTTGATATGTATGTGTTTCATACCAACACAAATATGTCTTCGGAAAATGGACGTCATCCGATCACGGACACGCCCACCTCCCATACAACCCAAAAATTGAAAATGCAATAAATAAGCCTCTGTTTAACCTACAGAGCTAAAATTTGGCACGTATGTTTTTTATAACAAAAAAAAGATGGTTTTGAAAAATGGACATCGTCCGCCCACGGACACGCCTACTTCCCATACAACGCGAAAATTGAAAACTGCATAGCTCAGCTCATAATTAGCCTACAACAATAAAATTTGATATGTATGTGTTTCATACCAACACAAGTATGTCTTTGGAAAATGGACGTCATCCGATCACGGACACGCCCACCTCCCATACAACCCAAAAATTGAAAACGCAATAAATAAGCATGTGTTTAACCTACAGAGCTAAAATTTGGCACGTATGTTTTTTATGACAAGACAAAGATGGTTTGGAAAAATGGACTTCATCCGCCCACGGACACGCCCATTTACAATTAATTTTTTTTTTTTTTTTTTGAAAAGTGGGTTTAGGGTATTTCATAGTCGGCCTAGACCGACTTTAGACTTTCTTTACTTGTTTTTTGTTTAAAATTTTAATTAATTAACGTATTTTAATATATTTTATATGCCAGTGTTTCAAAACAGTCCAGAGCCCTCTTTAGACAATTTGTTATTTTGATGTTTCGAAATGACAGAATTGAAGAAGTGGCTGTGAACATTTGTTTTAAATTAACTCAGGTCAATACCGTCGAGGAACACGTTTTTTAGGTATAAAGGGGACCTAAGAAAGATTTATCTTGGTAAAACAAGGTTCTATTGAGCATCACGGCAACATTGTAAGAATGCCCAAGAAGCAATTTGTGTCCGATCAAAGTACTCAGGAAAAAATTGCCAGTATCAGACTCAATTTCAGACTCAGGCTCATTCACGAAAAGCTGTGAAGTTTATGAATAAAACAAAAACCGAATCGGACATTGGTGATAATTGGCCGAATACAAACGAGCATCAAAGCATCAAAACTGGTCTCAGTCCTAACGAGTAATATATCCTAAACATACCCAACAAGTACCTCGAAAGTCATCTGAAGTAGTGCCGTAATTAGTCTTTTTTCATATAATGTACCTGCCAAAGATGTTCCAGAACTACCACTTCTTTCGGTGCAGAGGTCAAATATTAACCGACGCACCAGACATTTGCACATATACTTTATTGACAAAAAATATGAAATTGTTTCTCGGGATGGGAAAGATCCCACTCAAGTGATTCTGGAATTTATGCAAGCAGATGAAGTCAGGTCGTGCTCCTTCTTTGAACACTGCCCTATTAGTATCCGTATAAAAGCCTTAAGCACCAAAACATCGCATTGATGTCCAAAAGAAACGAGAGAGTATGAGCCGTTTACATACCCATAACCTATTAGATGTATCGTACGGTGTTGATTCTGGTCCAGAAGCTTCAAATAAGAAATTGAATGTGCGAATTGTGCTCCTTTTTTTGCATAATGTATGAGGTATGAGGGAAATATATTGTATACCGTTTTATGAAACTTAGGCAGTTGACCACTTTTTTGACACTTCAAGAATATAATCATTCCAACAAAGATCAGATTGGATTGATATGTGCATAATGCTGGCTCCTCAAGATCTCCGGTATTCATATTAAAGGGAACCATCCACCTGTTACTTAACAGAAAACACTGGGTCTCGCTTGCATTCAACTCTATTCTATTAACAAAACCTCACTCGTAGATTTTTTTTGCAAGTCATTATGGCGGGTGTCATTCATATTCTACTTCTTACTCTGAATCTCTAAATAGCTTGGGTGGATTTTGAACGCATAGAGAATGACAAATTGTGGCATCTGTAGCCGTGCGTGATAAGTGTGTGGTGTGCGAGCCAACGAACTTCGCCGAGCACGAGTTCAGTCCTCACATCTGGAAGAAAGATTTTTCAATAGAATTTTGAAAAGGCTTTGTAATTAACAAAGAGATGATGGGTGTCAATCTGATTTTTGTGGGTTTTCTCCAGGACTTGGCGTAGTCTAAAAATCTGGTCTATGGTGGACTTGCCAGGACGAAAGCCACACTGATAAGGTCCAATCAGTCATTCTCCAAGGGCGGAATTGCTGTGATCATCACCCGCAAGTAGATTGGAAAAAATGCTGCCTCCATAATCTCAATGCTCACTGCATATTTGAGCCCAGATCACCATTTTCATCTCTGCAAGTGGATGCTCCGGGCTTGAAACCTTGGTTTAGACGCTTAACCTGCTGGTAAAATTTTCGAGCATCCTTCTTGCCCTGGTACACCTCAATTTTTTCAAGCTCACACTTTTCCCTCTCTCTTTTTTTTAAGGTCTGAAAAGGCATCTCTCTTCCTTCCTCTTATCGCGATAGTTTTCGTGCATGGCTCGCTTTGCAGTTGACTGCAGCGTCTTTTTATATGTGGCGTATTTTGTTGCTGTAGCGTTGCGCCACTCCTCATAATACCATTGGTTGCGAGGTTGCGGGCACCGACAACTTCTTCAGCAGCAGTGCGCATGGAGTGGTATATGCGCCCAAAGTCCGTCAGCGTCGTCGAGGCAAGAGTAAGGTTGGAGCTTAACCGAGAGTCGATGAGACAAGATAATGGTCGGAGTCAATATTGACCCCCCAAAATGTGCGCACATCCAGTACACTTGAAGCGTTCCTTCCGTCGATCACAACATGATCAATCTGGTTTCGCGTTTTTTGATCCGGGTACAGCCAGGTTGCCTTTTGGATATTGAGGTGTTCGAGTCTGGTGCTACTAACTACCATGTTTCGCACCGCGGTGAAGTCGATCAGTCTTAGAGCGTTGTTCGAAGTGGTCTCGTGGAGACTGAACTGACCGACAGTGGCGCCAAAATTGCCTTATTTTTCGACCTTGGCGTTAAAATCGCCGAGAACTTTTTTCACGTCATGGGACGGGCAACGATTATACACGTCCTCTAGGCTCGCGTAGAAGGAGTCCTTGATAGCATCGTACTTTTCCTCCGTCGGAGCATGTGCGCAAATTAGACGTATGTAGAAGACATTTGGAATTTGATGAGAATTGTCGCCAGCCTTTCGTTCACAGGTGTGAACCGGGTAAAAAAATGGCGTAGTTTCTGACTTACGACGAATCCGCATTCAAATTCGCGCATTTCCGCATGGCAGCTGTAGTATTTATTGCAGTCTGCTCTCTTAGAGCAGCCTTGTCCTTTCCATCGCATCTCCTAGATGGCGGTGATGTCAGCCTTAATTTTTTCGAGGACTTCCAGCAGTTGGACATCGGCACCTTCCCTATAAAGAGTCCGGACATTCCAGGTGCATATCCGTAAAGTATTTTCCGTTTTTCGTTTCCGGTGGTCGTCAACGTAGTAGGAGTTCATATTCGAGGCTGCTTAGTTTTTATTGGGAATTAATTTTCATTGGGTCTTGTAGAGACTCTTCAAGTTTATAGTCTATAGTAGAAGAGACATCGCCGCTCAAATTAGTCGTCAACAAAACGGGTGCTAGTTTGCCATTTCCAGAAGACACCACTTGGTGGTTTTGAGTCGACTTGAGATGATTTCGACATGGATAATACTGGCATTGCCAAGTTGAGGCAATCATACACGTTGCCATGTGAATATTCCCCCTTGTCCCCCGATTCTTCTATTTAATGTAAGATAATGTAAGAAACCTGTGTTTTTATTACAGGAAGGTCGAGATTTTTCTTAATTTGTGCAACACTTAATTTGGGCTGGATTTATTTTGAATTGTGATCAATATTTGTCTTTTATTACTTAATTACTTAGGTGGCCATGACAACCAATCCGTGGTCGAGTGACGGCCAACTTCATTAGCTCTCGCTAGGCACCTCTGCTTCGAGTGCACCGTCTCCAATCTCTTTCACCAAGCTCGGTTAGGGCTACCTCGGCCTGGTCAATTCATCGGCGGCATGGTCTTCCTCTTCGTCGTAGGCCTTCGGCTTTCGGCTCAAACACCTCCGTCGCTAAAGAAGCCTTCAGGCATACGAAAAACATATTTTTGTCTTATATTTTGTCTTCAGGCATTATTTTGACCTTCAACAAAAAATAAATTTTTGATACTCACGTATTAACAAATGAAGGTATGGTATATAACGGAGCAGTATCAGTTCAGTTCTGCAATAAAAAAGTTAAAGTCCCCTGCTTTAATAACTGGTTTAGACCCTCGTACGTCTTCAAATAAATGTCTATGGCCACATTCTTATCCGAGGCCCAATCTCCTGGTGTTTTGCGAGCGTATGGTTATCTTAGAATCACTAGATAGGTGCTCTGTCACTGCCTGCTTAAGTCAAGAAGTACATTCTGATCATAATTGACAAAATAACAACGGTTAATTATTCTACAATATTTATTTTACCAGTTTCAAATAATCACCGTCGAAGGTGTTGCACATATGCAACTTTTTTTCATTCTTAAAACAGTCCCTGGACTAGACCGACTTTAGATTGTCTTTGCTTTATCTATGTTGTTCAATTCATTTAATTTCACCCTTGTTCAACCACTTTGCATTTCTCTGTTTCAGTCATTCGTCCCATATCTACAATAGCCAAGGTAAACTTGAACATGAATCCCGAAAACGACGATCCGCCATTTGAAATACCGCAAATTTTTTTAACCATGGACATGGAACTTCTACAACTTGGATTATCTAGCTTGCAGTATCGGGTATGATTTGTTACATCCGATCATTGCAATTTTAAACTGTCCTCTTTCGTTTATGCTTAGGATATGCTAATGATAGTCGATGCCGTAAATCGAATATATATCGGTATGCCATACAGAAAATTTCGCCCAATAAAAACACGTGGGTTGCCTTAACTCGATATTTTAACTGCATTCAAAGTGTTTCTTTAAATTTTTCAGCGTATGCAAAGAACGAGAGAATATGGTGGAATTTCGCCATCACCTCAATCTTAGAATATATAAAGCAAAAGCATCTTTGTTGGTCCTGGGCTCACATACGCGAGCACCGCAGGCTATGTAACCTCTATGCACAGAAATTAAAAGAACGAGAATTGCAAACTTCAAATAGCGAAACTCTCGAAGAATTTTGTAAACTGCTGGAGCAAAAATTGGATGTTTTTAATATAGTACTTATACGAAATCGTGTTCGTTTGGAATTGGAAAAAATAAAAATGCAAAAATCCAAAGGTTGTCTGGAACGCTGTTGGTTTCGAAAATTATTTATGCGTATAAAGAGAAAGAAGAAGATTACACGTGAATTCAGTAATTATCCTACCATAATAAACTTTAAAAATAACTGTTGAAAAAAAAAAATTCGATTGCATGTAGTTCAAAAACTGAATGAAGAAATGACGGCAGAGGAGAAAGAAAAACTTTACAAGACTATCGGCTATCAGGAGAATGCGGACCCATTAAACATGCCCGAAAACTATACGGCCAGAACTTTATTTTTCACACTAGTTGCTTTAGAAATTGGTCTTTATGATGATACAAGAAAACGTTTTAGAAAGATGTTAAACATGAGTGAGAAGCCTATCTGGACAGTCATGCTTTTGAAGTTCTCCTCATTTGTATGCAGTCTAGAGCAGCGCCCTTCAGCCAATGCTTTTAGGTAATTTTAAAATTAGCTCTCTTTCCACATTTCCTTTAAAGCTTTTTCATAAAGTTTTAAGGCAGCTATTAAGGTAATGAAAATGACAGGATTGGACAAGTTGAAGTCCCCGCCAGTTACCATTATAAAGTCTATAGTCGGCGAAGAGGCCAATCTTATCGATGTACTCTACGAAATGAAACCATGGAACACAACCTGTGACCAACGTTTTATAATGAATGCACACCCACTACAATTTCTATATGACTCAACAACAATAGATCACTTAACTCGAGTTTTCTCTATGCCAGAAGACCTTGCTCTACCAGAGATTGATGTTGCAGCCACTCAGGCAAAATTCAAAGAACGTTCAGCCGCAGTTATGCAACGATTTCTCGAAACTCACGAGGTCATTGAAGTCGACATCAATTGTAAGCCAAATATTATAATAATACCAAGAAATGGAGTTTATGAACCTGGAGACAGTTCTGCAATTGTAATAAGTTTGGGCATATTACGAGTTACTTCAAAATCACACGAACTACAAGCCAAAGAAATGGCACAGTTGTTCGGCTCCACCAAGATGAGGCAAAAACTTATACGAGATATGGTGGAAGAGGTATATGACAAATACAAACTTATCATTGAAGGTGTTCAGGTGCGTTTTCAAAAGAGTTATACCATTGGTTGTACCATATCCAATATTATATTTTATTCTTAGATTCTAGTAGTTACAGGGCATGAGCAGTGGGAACATGTTTTACGCTCCGGCACATTAAGCCAAATGCATATATTGCGTCCAACCTCCATTAGCGCCATAGTTGCTCTGTGTATATTTCATGATGATGCTCGTCTGGCCAGTACTAAAATAAATGTCGTATTGCCACATCTTCATATTAATCTTACGGAATTGCGCATTTTGGAAACTTTTAAAGTGCTCTCAAGCACAGTTTTGAGCGAGAGTCAAATTCGTCCAACAACCACCGTCAGTGTTTCATATATTGCCCCGTTGCCACAAACCTTAAAAAAAGACATACAATTAATTAAAGAAGATCAAACTGGGTCAAGAAGATCATCTTACAATGAGAAAGCATTGCTTGAGGAGTTAGAACAATACACAGACTATGAGCTAAACTTTGCTTTGAAGGAGTTTATAGTAACGCTCTACACCGACTCTAGCGATGATGATGATTTGTCACAATTTTCTTCTGAGAATTCTGAAATTTCAATCTTTTCAAGAGATGTTGAACTAGATATTGTTACCAATCCCAGTCAAATGAGCAGCATTAGTGAGATTCGGCCAATAAGAATGAAAAGAAAAATTATAACTCTAAAGATTTTGCAGCTCGAAACGGAAGTAGCGCAACGTACTTACGAATTTGTTATTAGTTCCAGGTGAGTTGAAATCAATAACGTCATACTTTTCAGCAAGTTTTTTTTCTGTACAACCGGCTGTATTCGGAGTATTTCACCGGCTTTTTGAAATAAAACTTGATCGGGAGTAGTTTTTTTTAGTTAATACTAACTCATTTTAATCTATACCATCCCTTAGAATTGGCTCCATCAATATTACCCAATACAATCCACATAATAACTCTGAAATGGTTACCATAGTTGACACACCACGATTTGCGAGAAAATTTAAATTCAAGAAATATCTGCTCACTGTTGACGTTACCATTACTGACCAAAACTATCCAGGATTTGCTAAAAGACACAACCTAACTGAGCAACTTATTGTCGTCAACTTCTCAACGCTAATTGTCATTGGCCACAAGGAATACCTAAAGAATTTGATGGCATTATTGTATTCTATACATTCCAAAATTAGCGATTTAATTCAGCCAGCTATAACCAAGCTTACCAAAATTATCGGAGAGGAAGTCGAAGAAGTGGCGGTGTTAATCACACGTCCACATGTCAAGCCTAGGAAATCGTATTCTCGCCATGAAATCATAGGAAAACATTTTGTGGCCAATTTGGAGCAAGTATCACTGCAGCTAATGTGTAACAAACGTTCGCTAGCTTTGATGGATGTTCAACAATTCAATGCAGAAATGATGATAAAATCCTCGCACACCAAAGTCAATCTACTCTTGAGAAATATCATTATCAATGATCCAAATCCGGAGAGCATTCATTCAAGTGTAAGTTTCTAAAGTCTTATAATTTATTTAAGCTGATTGATTAATTGTAGTTTTTTATTCCTTTCAATAGATTCTCTCAATAGTGTGCAATAATGCACTCAAATATCAGATGATAACCTACAACTCAGAGAAGAAATTCAATCCGAGTGCAAACGATATAGAATTAGAGTTGGAAATAGGCTGCATTAAAATTGTGTTTCTATATTGGTTTTTCAACTCTGTAATGGTAAGATGAATAAAATTATCTCCAACTATCTGAAATTAGTTCCAATTTGAGCTAGTTAGGCCCATTGTTACCATGAATTTAATTCATATTCCTTAACTTTTTAGTACTTTATATACTATCGTATTTTTTATCATCTTTATTAAGAACAACCTTATCTCTCAACAACAAACACCTCTAGGTTGGGATTGTGTCAAAAAAAAACATCTCAAAAAATTATATTCTAAACCTTCTTAGATATGACCCTGATCAAGAAGTGGTCGGGTTTCCTTAAAGAGTATTCATGTTATGCTACCGTGCCAGCTTTGAGTTATAGCTTGTACCAAAATAATTGGCAAATAATGTCGAGCATCAGAGACGCGACATTACTACTCTTCTACACACAGTTAAACAATACTTACTTCAGTTAGACTGAGTTGCCAATTATTTTAGTACAAGCTATAACTTGGGATTTTAATTCTTTCGAGGCTTAGTTTTAAGCATTTCTTTCAATGTCCTTGGTTCTTATTGCATTCTTGTTTCTTTTTAGAGCTTCTTTAATTATTTCGGTGCTGCGGAACAAGATGTTTCCACTGCTAGCGCACCTGCAAATGATGCTGCAAAATCAAAAGTTTTAGATGAATCGATGCGAATTAAATTTTATATTGGACTAAAGGCACCCGTGATTGTGTTTCCCGTTGACTCGCGGAGCTTGGAAGCCGTTGTCTTAAACTTGGGTTTAATTAATATCTCCAACATAATTAAGCGTAAGCTTGTGCCAAAAGATAAGCGAAGTCCAGCATTTATTGATGAAATTGTACTGGAATGGAAAGATGTCAATTTATACAAATGTACTTTAACGGAGCACTCACGTTATTCTTATCATCCCCAACACAGTTTTAAGGACAGTAAGCTTTCATATTTCTTCTATGAATTTCCAGAACATTTCTAACTTATATGCTCCTTGAATCAAGCAATCAGCTTCACTGAAAATTATGTCAACAGTGTTAATATTTTGGAGCCATTAAGTTTTACAATGGAAGCGAAGCGTAACTTGTCCTTTGCATGGTATCAGAATTATCCCGAAATAGATATTTCAGGCAAATTAAAATTAGTTAAGGTAAGTGTTTAATTTGTTTACAACTTAAAACAAATATTTTATAACTCTTCCATTTCAAATAGATCAATATGTTTATAGAGGACTATACGCTAATTATGTCAATTTTAAACCATAACCTTAATGAGGGTCTAACTGAGTTTCAGGACAAGAAGAGTTCAAGAAAAAGCAAGACCATGAAAGCAAGAGAAACAATCTATGCTCATATAGAAAAATTTTATGAAGAAGATGTAAAGTCGGAATCTAAAGCAAAGCTTAGAGTGGAAAAAGATAGAACAATCGTAAATAAACAACGGCGATTAATCTTTCAATTTGATGGAGTCATTGTCAATTTGTTCTTGGGTAGGATCTTCCTGACATAATAAAGGGTGTTTTTTTAGAGGCATAAAACTTTGAAATATAATAAAACAAGATACATTTTTAAAATTGACATTTAATCTAATAATCTATTGGCATTATAATTTAAATATGATTTGTGATCGCTACGGCTGGCTCGGACGTAATCTAATCTGAAGTTCCACTTTTCAATCACTTTTTCAAACATTTGTGGCCATATATCGGCAATAACGTGGCGAATGTTGTCCTGCAAGTGGTCAATCGTTAACGGCTTATCGGCGTAGACTAGCGACCTCAGATATATCCAAAGAAAATAGTCTACCGGCGTTAAATCGCACGATCTTGGAGGTCAATTCACGGGCCCGGAACGTGAAATTATGCGGTTACCAAACGTTTCTTTCAGTAAATCAATATTAGTACGAGTTGTGTGTACCGTTTTGTTGAAACCACAGCTCCTGCACATCATTGAAGAACAAAAAAGTCAGTAATCATGGCTCCATAGCGGTCACCATTGACTGTAACGTTCTGGCCAGCATCGTTTTTGAAGAAGTACGGACCAATGGTATCACCAGATTATAAAGCACACCAAACAGTCAGTTTTTATGGAATAAACGGTATCACAACATACATCTGAGGATTATTTTCGTTGCCATTCAACCAAAGTGAGCTTTATAGCTCGCAATCGGAACCAACGGCAATCTTGTTTTTGTGCCATTTCTGAATCTAAGCTTTGCTAGTTGATCATGTGGCTTCAATTGTTGCACAAGTTGAATTTTGTTAACACGCAAACCAAGATCTTTCCGTAAAATCTTCCATAAAGTGGATGAATACATTTCCAATTCCTGTGCACGATGGCGGATAGACTGATTCGAGTCTTCCTCTGCGTTAGGCCGCGTTTATAGTGAACGCGATTCAGACAGGCAGGCTGAAATCTGTATGAAAAAACGAGATGCAGATAGCTATCTATCTCACTTGTTCACATTGCCTGTCTGCCTGCCTGTCTGACTCGGCGTTCACTATAACCGCAACCTTAGGCTCGACAGCAGCAATGGCTTCTTCTGTACGCACTGTAAGACGTCTCTGTGGTTTATCATTTAGAGTAAGTGTGGTGCGAAATCGGTCCATCGTTAGTCGAATTAATATCTCTGATCGAGTGCGCGATACGTTTTTTGAACAGAACCATTATTTTCAAAATAAATTTGCACAATTTGGAAGCGTTGTTCAGGCGTCAGTCTATTCATGTTCAAATGCCAAATCAAAGTAAACACAAATCATTTGACAACTGACAAAATGGCCGCCAGTTAAAACAGTGTAGCTTAGCTTAGAACATAAAGCTCTATACCTCTAAAAAAACACCCTTTTTGTACATACATTAACTAACTTCTGTCATGACTTTGGTTTCCAATTTTCCTCTAGGTAATAACGAGGGACTAGCTTGTTTTAGCTTAAATTCTCTTTTGATTAAGAGCAAAACTTATACCGATGATGTATTCAAATTTATATTGGTTTTGTGCAATTTACAAGTCGATGATACACGCAACAATAGAGAGAGCAACACAACAAAATATCTATGTCGCAAGGATTGGAGACATAAGGAATTGCCTACAACGGAATCAGAAATTAATGCAACCGAAATCTGTCAAAGTGAACAGAATCATATTATGGAGCTAACTGTTATTTTTAAAGATAATGAAACATTTGGTTTGTATATGAATATTAAATAAATCCCTTACATGGTTCATTTCGTGCAAGTCTGTCAAAACTCAAAATTTAGAATTTTAGAGATGACCATGAAGGAATGTTGGTTCTGAGAACCAACGTTATAGAATAAAATACCAAACTTTTAAATTATATTAGTACATAATCAATACCTAAGAAGAGAAGAAAACTTATTCGAGAATAGTGAACATTTCATATGAACTGTATAAAATGGTTTTTTCCAAAAATTCCAATTTTGAGTCTTCCACGATATGAGCTACATACATAACGGATTAATTTCTGTCTAAAAACTTTACCTTAATCGTAACGTATTTCTAGTCAAGCTTCAATTTAGCGGATTTGATTTGATACTTTGCATCGAATTTCTGATACCCATATTCCATTTTTTTACCTTGCCTGATAACGCTTCTACCAATGATAATCAAGAAGCCATTGACCCAAGATTGAACACTCCGACAACTGCAGGTAAGAAGAAGTATTTTTAATGAAGTCTTGATAATAAAAAGTTTTAATTTAGCCAAAAAACAAACAGTCACGGAGCGGGATAATTCAAAACTGAATGCATCAGTGTATATAGAAGGGGTTAATCTAGTTTTGACTGAAAGTTTAGAAGACCCCGATCCAATTGCCATCATAATCGAAGTAAGTTACCATAACCATACCATACACAAAACATAACTATTTAATAATCATACAATAATCATACTATAACCATATCATAACCATTCCGTAACCATACCATAAATATGTCATAAATATCCCATAACCATACCATTATCATACCATAATTATGCCATAACCATATCATAACCATACCATAACCATACAAAATAAAAAAAAACACAAGCAAACCCACGCACGTCTGTCCCAAAGTGGGCGGCTCCCTGTTCAAAGTCTGCATAGTAGCGGTCGACAGTTTTTAAAACCTTTCCGTAGGCATAAAAGGATATAGGAAGATCACCCTGAACATAAACCATAAACTTGAAATGTCAGGTAATAACATTATTGCTCGAGGTGGCAGCCACAATAGTGGAAATCCCCCCGTGGGAACTCCTGCGTTCTATTCAAGATTTCAAGAGGCCCCAACCAACATTTCACCAAGCACTGCTGCAGCGGCGGCATATTCGGCTGGTATACCAGTTAGAGATACGAGCAAAATATTCTTAATTACTTTTCTACTTCTTAAATTTTTGTCTTCTTCCACTTTCTCCTTATCTTCGTATCTTTTAAGTTTCTCTTTGTCTTCGTATCTTTTAAGTGTCTTAGCTTTAACATTCATATCATAATTTTTTATTAGCTTATCACACTTACATATATTTAGACATTAAATCTCTTTTGTCACATTGAAGCATGTTTTGCATTAAATCAACTTATTATTACATATATTTATACTTATGAACTTGTTGTTATTTCCATTAATAAATAAATTTATATAGCTTTAAGTATTATATGTTGTACTGTAAAAGAACATGGTTCTTATTTGTACTAATGTTATTCAAATAAATAAATCAAATAAATCAAATAAATCAAAAGCGATCCCATTGAGAACCCATTTAAGCTGAGTTCCTGGATCCAGCGATCGCCAATAAAAGGCACAGCCGTTGGCACTCAAACAACCACAACGGAGGGAGTCGGTAATTGAATTTTCACTTATTCAAGGCCTGGCAGATTTTGTGAAGAGTAAGAAAAACGTTCACGACGAAATCAAAAGGCTAATAACCCTTACAATTCTAGCTTGCGTTAACCTCTCATCCGAAGTTCTCGCAGTTACTGGAAAAACAATCGCACAGTTACATTATGCGACGGACCCGATTTTCTCGAAGAGCAATCGAATTCAGAAGACTCGATTATCGCAGTTGGTTATCAAAGAGGGCACAATTAAGCCCAACTTTAGCGTAGAAAATCTATCCATGTAACTCGAAATTCCATTGGCGAAGCGTAAGGTTGAGCCTTGGACAAAAGTCGTTAGCAAGGCAAAAAAAAGTAGAATGCCAGAAAAGACCAAATGCCGTCGTTGTAGCGAAAGCAGGTGAGCTCTCATATAGAGAAATCATCAAGAACATGAAGCAAGAAAAGCCACTCTAAGGGTTCGGTGAAAACGTCTCGGGAGCTAGACGCACTGAGAAAGTTAAAGTGCTAATTCAACTCAAGCGGTCCACAACCCAGTCGACTAAGAAGCTTAAAGAAGAGATTGACATGGTATTCAATAGTCAAGCCAAGACTAAAACTCTAAAAGGAGATGTAGGTCGAAGTTGATGAGCTGACCACATCTGATGATGTGCAAAACGCCATCCTGAAAATTGCTCTAACCAGGTATATTCAAGTGCTGCAAAAGCTGCAAAACAACAACACTGATCGAAGTAAATGCTGCATGACTTGCGATCAAGAGAGCCACAAGGCCAAAGAGGGTAGTGCGGAGGCAAGCCAATTTTAATGCTCAGCCAAGTAAAGCATAGTAATAAATAGACTGCGGATTATATGTTGCTTAACTTGCATGTTGCATATATTCTGCATTTTGCATATATCTTGAATTGCATACAAGTTGCATACGTTGCATATATCATGCATATGTTGCATACAACTTGCATATATCTGGTATATGCTCCATACATCTTGCATATGTTGCATACAACTTTCATATGTTGCTTTCAATGCTACAAGGAGAACCAAAGGATAAAAATACCTTCATATTATCTTGATTACAATGAGAAATCATCTTTTCAAGTTGCATGTAACATGCATATAACTTGAATATAACTTGCATATAAATTCCATATTGAAAGAATCTCTTGGATACTAAATATAATATAGAAATATAGCGGTAAGACCCATTGAAACATTTATATTGAGAAAAAACAATATATCTGCATAAAAATCCGCAGTCTAGTAATAAATAACCGTGCAGAAAGCTGGGGATGTCCATCCTTCAATATTCAATAAATCTACGAAACCTTAACAACTGCCGAGCTGTCGCAAGACCTATTAGCGCAAACGGCCAGAGAACAGAGCACCGATTTGGTGCTTCTTTGTGGACCGTATACCTGCAAAAGCCCAGGAATTTGGGCATCAGACAACACTAGCAAAGCTGCTATATGGTTTGTAGGGTTCCTCTCTGAATACACCTTCGTACACGTGCAAACGGTTTTGTTTTGGTTAAGGTAGAGGGTTCGGGTTGTGAGCTGCTACTTTGCCTCAAGTTTGTTCATTGAAGAGTTTGAGAAACCCATAGACGCCATAGTTAAAGACGTACGAGGGATTAAACCATTTATAATAGATGGCAAATTTAACGTTTGGCTGTAGAATGGGTCAATGCACAAACCAAAGGACTTTCATACTTCTCAAGGCATTCGTATCACTTGACGTGGTGCTGCTCAATACCGGATTGCAGCACACATATACCAGTGCAGTAGGTAGCTCCTTTATTGATCTGACATTCACTAGTAGTGAGCTCGGTATTCAAACTAGATGAATGGATCGAGATATCTATACGTACAATGACCTTCATGCCACTACATACACGCTAGGTATATAACATCGTAGCCGAAGAAATAGTATCGAAAACAAATCTGCTTATTAAACAGACTCGCTAGACGAAAACATCTTCAAAATAATGATGGCCGACATACACCTCGTCGGCACAGCAACGCTGACAGATTAGAATTTCTTCGCGAATCCTACCATGTATCTAAAAAGCTTTGAAGAAAGTTTATTAATAAGGGCAAGCGCGAGTGCCTCCTACAACTATGTAATGAGGCTGAAGTTGGTCCATGGAAACCGCCCACAAGCTATAACAAAACAGCTGAAGGGGCTAAGGCAGCTCACTCCTACAGACCAACACCTGATTGGTATTGTAGTAAGGAACGTCATGTATGATGGTGTTCTTAGTCTTGAGGTACCTACTGGTGTCAAGATTGTCGAATTCGCGGATGACTTACCGGTTGTGGAACAGCTAAACATCTAGAAGAAGTGGAGGCCTTTAGTAATGTTGCTATTAGCACTATCTATGACTAGCTAAAGTCAGCAGGGCTTAGTTCAGCTGAACACAATACGGAGCCGGTGCTTATCAGCAGCTGTAAAAAGTACGAAATCGCACTTGTAAATGTGCGCGGGACAGAAACACACTCAAAACCATTTGTTAAGTACCTCGCCATGCTGAACGACTCTCGCCTCTGCTTTAAGCAGTACCTAGAGTATGCACACAGAAAAGCAGCCATTTAATGCCTGGCACTGGTAAAAATGTTGCACTTCTGCACTTCTTCTTAACGTCGTGCACTCGATTTTGATGTACGCATCAACGGTCTGGGCCGCAGTATATAGACTAGGCACTCTTAGAGTGTGCTGCGCCTTCTGAATAGTGTCTGAGGATGCAGTTCTGGTGCTCGCTAACTCGATCCCCATTGACCTCTTGGTGCACGAGGCGAACCAGGAGCTACTAGCGAGAGTGCATCCTCGTAAAAAAATTGGTCGAGATAGAAGTATGGCACAGTGGCAGGCACGTTGGGATAGTTCGGGTAAGGAACACTCGACCCATTATCTCATCCCTAACCTGTTCGTGTGGTGTGGTAAAGTCAAAGTTCAGTGAACATCTACCTCACCAAATACTAAGTGACCACGGTTGCTTTCAAGTATACCTGCATAAATTTAAGTATGCAAGTGACCCCTTTTGCACTCATTACTCTGGTAGCACATGTAGAAGACATTGCACACTAGAGTGGGTCGGCCTCCATACAAAAAAAAAAAGTTTAAAAAAACCACCCCCTATTTTAAAGTTGACCTCGAGAGGATTCCGAAAACAAAAAAAAATTTTTTTTGGACCACCGGAAAAACAGCCAAAATGGTCTTTGTTGAAGACCTTTAAAGGATGGTAACGTCGCATGCTGGTAAAGTAGTTTATGCTGTGGAGACGTGTGAGAGAGAAGGCAGTGGCTAAACGAGATGACGATATTGTATGATCTAAGTATTTGTATTTCTATATTGTCTGATTAAGTATTTGTCTACATGATTTATGTGCCTACTGAAGGATTTAAGTGTTTGTTTATATTTAATCTATATTCATAGCAATGTACTTCTAATTTAAATTTGTATTGTTGTTTGCGACTGTTACACCAAAAATTTATAAATACTGGAAAAATTGTTAAAACTGTCCCTTTCTGTGTCAAGTCGTCTTGGAGTAAAAAACCAAGTAAGTTTATTAAAAAAAATCATTGTTTAAAATCATACTGTTTAATTCTTTATTATTGCATATTTACTGATATATGTTAACATTAAAATTATAGAGAATAAACCCACATTATACATTTTGCATTTCGAACATAAAAGCCGTGTTTTTATTTAAAATTAAAAAAGCAACGAACCTCGGTTTATTCACGCTCCGGACACAGGAAGACAACAGCTTTATTCTTTGGTTCTGCGAATCATTAGAGCTTTAATTTCTCGCCAGAAAAAACAGCGCTGCTAGTGAACTAAGCCAGTTATCCTTTTCAGCCTTTAGAGTCTTCTAGCCATTTTGATCCAGTTTTTCCTCGATTGCTTTGGAGTTGATGCCACACGTCCAGGACCCTACAAGCAAAAGAACAAGCCAGCGTCAGAACAAAGGAGTACCACCTACCAGATTTGATCCATATCATCGCCCTATGATCCGCTCGCCACCAGGTAAAGAGAACCAAAGTGCACCAGCCGCCATGCAAAAAACACCAACTCGTTCGTCCACCATGTCTGCTGCGCAAGTTTCTAGTGCCATTTTGTCAGGTAGCAGCGTACCGCCAAGCCGTCCAACTAACGTTCCTGCAACGCCCAATCCTCCACCGCCTCCAACCGAACCATCCAGAGCCACCAGTTCACGTCATCCGAACATGCATGAAAAAATTGATTTAGAAAAGGTAACGGTAGAATTTAATAAAAAACTTACAGATCTACAAGACGAATTTAAGCGCCAAATGCATGTCATCACGTCTCTCGTTTGCAACAACAATGCGCAACTTCAAAGCAGTTTCACCGAGCTAAGAAATGAGATACGCCGATCCGAACCACCCGCCATTTCCACGATTACGCCATTGCCCATGAACACGCCCACTGCAGCCGAGATTCCACAGCACAGATCATCCGTAGAGTCAATACCTGTCAGCCAGCAAACTTTAAGCCAACGTCAAAAGAAAATTTACCCCTTGCCAAAATTTTCAGGATCACCCGAGGAGTGGCAAACATTCGAAGAATCCTTCCACAGCACCACTTTGGAATTCGAGTACTCTCAATTGCACAACATCATGCGTTTGAGGGATGCTATAGTCGGAGGAGCAAGAGAAACGGTCGAATCTCTACTGTGCAGCTCAAGAAACGTCGATGCTATCATGTCTACGCTAAGAGAAACTTACGGCCGACCAGAACAACTCATCAAATCGCAAATTATGAAGGTAAAAGCACTAAGCGCGATTGCCGAAGGAGACCTACCCGGACTTATCAATTTTGCGAACAAGGTAAGCAATATGGCAACTTTTTTGGAATCTGTTCGAGGCGAGCATCACCTAACGAACCCAACACTGCTTAGCGAACTCGTCGCAAAATTGCCAATATCTCGACAAATACAGTGGGCCGAAAAATGTTTGTTGTTGCCGACAGCTGCCACCATTTTGGATTTTAGGCAATGGCTTGGTGGACTGAGAAGAATAGCCAATCTGGTCGCGGACTCCTTGCCTTCGACCTCGACCACAGCCACCGCAAGCCAACCTGGAAACCGGAGGGGTACTCTTCAATCGAACGAAAACAAAGCGCGCAAGTTTGCTCTCGTTGCTGTTGCAGCAAACAAATGCCGTGTTTGCGATGGTGAGTGCAAAACCATTTTTTCTTGTGAATCGTTTCGCAATTTATCAGTGGACGATAGATGGACCAAAGTCAAGACCCTGCGTGTGTGCTTTTCTTGCCTTAAGAACGGACATCAGGCAAGTAAATGTTTTAGCAGACGTCGATGT
The DNA here is from genome assembly GCA_958299015.1 of Tetanocera ferruginea. Lineage (NCBI taxonomy): Eukaryota > Metazoa > Arthropoda > Insecta > Diptera > Sciomyzidae > Tetanocera > Tetanocera ferruginea. The sequence goes on along the minus strand of OY282640.1, from coordinate 57,089,234 downwards.
TCCTTAAATGGCTGCCCACACTTCCACCACCGCCTATTGCATTCTTCTAGCAGCAATTTTGAAGCACCAGCGACGACGTCATCCTCCGCTATAGACATTGCCACAACCCAAGAGCGACGAACTTGCCACGCTGCCGCTAACAGAGAATCAGATACCGTGCTATTTCAGATCGTCCCAGTGCATCTTTACGCCAACGGAATCGTTAAAAAGATTTACGCATTCGTGGATGATGGCTCGAATACGACAATGCTTGACGCTGAAATTGCACGCGAATTAAAGTTAAATGGAATTGATAGTGTCCTCGAGCTTCAGTGGTTAAACAACGAAATTGCACGTGAAAATTCCAAGATCGTCGAATTGACAGTAAGCGGTGTGGAAGATAATGCCCGGAAGTTCAACATGTCGCAAGTTTTCATCACGTCAAATTTAGCGTTGCCAACTCAGTCGATGAACGTAAAAGATTTAATTGGAACTTGTTCTTATCTTTCAGGGCTGCCATCTCTTAGCTATTCAAACGTACAGCCAAAAATGATAATTGGTTTAACTCATGCCTTCTTAACAGTGCCTATCGAAATCCCACGATGCCCACCGAGCCCAGGACCAATTGCGATAAAAACCAGACTTGGATGGATAGTTTATGGCCCAGCAAATTCCGAAGTGCAGATAAGCCGAAAAATAGTATGTAATGCTCGAGAAGTCACTGGTAAGAATATTGTTTCAAACGAACTAGAAGAAATAATCCGAAGCTATTTCGACAATGAAACCTTCGGAATCAGAGCGAATGTCAAACCAGTGTACTCCGATTCAGATAAAAGAGCCATGGCTATTCTAAGATTAAAAACGTGACGTGTAAAAGATCGCTTTGAAGCTGGACTTTTATGGCGGCAAGATGATGTAACATTTCCAGAGAGTTATAATATGGCATTAAAGCGTTTGGTGAGCATTGAAAAGAAAATGGAACGAGATCCAGATTATGCCCAGGAGTACTGCAACAAAATTAGAGAGTACGTTAAAAAAGGTTATGCAAGAGAACTTTCCAATGAAGAAGCGAGCAAGAAAACAAAAAAAACATTCTATCTGCCACACTTCGCAGTTAAAAATCCGAATAAAAAAGGAATACGCTTGGTTTTTGATGCAGCTGCTGAAGTAGAGAATTTTTCTTTAAATAAATCGTTGCTGCCAGGGCCTGACATTAATCAACCACTTTTATCAATTTTATTCAAATTTAGGCAAGCACCAATTGCAGTCTGTGGAGACATAAAAGAGATGTTTCATCAAATAAACATTGTGGAAGAAGATCGGGACAGCCAGAGATTCCTTTGGAGAGATGGTATATCGACGAAAAACCCCAGAATATACGTGATGGAGAGATTGATTTTTGGTGCAACATGTTCACCAACGATAGCACAGTTCGTTAAAAATATCAACGCACAACGTTTTTCATCAAAATATCCACGTGCAGTAAAAGCGATAAAGGAAAGGCATTATGTCGATGACTACGTTGATAGTTTTCAAAATGAGAGCGAGGCGATCCAGGTTGTTCAAGATGTCATAAAGATACATGAAGCTGGGGGATTTAAAATCCGCAATTTCGTATCGAACTCCGAAAAACTAAAAAAGGCAATTGGCAACTCGGCTACCAACGAATGTGTAAGTGTGGAAGGCGTTGAAGTGGAACGTATTCTTGGAATGCATTGGTTGTCAAAACCAGATGTGTTTATGTTTATATTCAAGTTCAATAAAGTGCCCGCTGATATTTTGAGTTTGGAAAGAAAACCAACAAAACGAGAAACGCTTAGTGTGACAATGTCCATATTCGATCCGTTTGGACTTTTATGTAATTTTACCGTGTGTGCCAAAATAATTATGCAAGCCGTTTGGAAGACTGGAATCGCTTGGGATGATGAGCTGCCGGATGACATATACGAGAGGTGGAGGATCTGGCTAGAGGCGTTGAAACAGGTACAGAATTTTAGAATACCTAGATGTTATTTTGCAGGTTTTGAGAACACAGCGATGGATCTGCACATATTTTGTGACGCAAGCGAACAGGCATTGGCGGCTGTGGCGTACTGGAGATTCGAAGAAGCTGGTTGCTTAAAATTAGCGTTTGTAGCAGGGAAAACATCATGTGCTCCAACTCGTTTTCATTCTATCCCGAAACTCGAATTGCAAGCAGCAGTAATAGGAGTACGCCTTAAGGAAACTATTGTCAAAAATCATGAGGCAAAAATAACGAAGACAATATTCTGGAGTGATTCGAACACCGTGTTACAGTGGATACGATCAGATCATCGCATGTATAAGCAATACGTGGCTAATCGTGTCTCTGAAGTTTTGGAGACAACGAAAATTGAAGACTGGCGATGGTGTCCTGGTGAGCACAACCCTGCGGACGATGCAACTCGGGCCAAATTTCCAGTACAATACAAGGCAGAAAATCGATGGAAAAATGGACCAACATTTCTTTTGAGAGAGGAAACGAATTGGCCAATTGAAGCTAGCAGAGAACATCTTGATAAGAGCATCGACGAATTAAAATCGAAACACTTCGTGTTCATGAGCAGGCAAGTGAAAATGGTCATTCCAAATATTAATAGCTTTTCGTCTTATAGAAGATTCAAAAGAGCCATGGGTTGGTGTCTGAGATACGTCTGGAACCTTAAGCGTAAAGTGAAGAAAGAGATTCCTTTACAAGGAGAGCTCACGGCAGAAGAAGAAGAAGTAGCTGAATTCTACATTTGTCGATGCGTACAACGAGAAGCCTTCAGCGACGAATACGCCAATTTATTAGAAGGAAAATCAGTCCCAGGAACCAGCAACATAAAAACGCTCAATCCATACCTTGAGAATGATGTCATCAGAGTTGGTAGTCGAATCGACAACGCTTCATTCATTCCAATCTGCACGAGGAGACCAATTATCTTACCCAAAAAACACCAGATGACAGCGCTTCTCGTTTATTGGTATCATCAGAAACTTCACCACGTCAACACATCAACAGTGATCAATGAAGTCAGACAACGTTTTTGGATTCCATCGATCCGGTCACTAGTGCGGAAAGTAGAAGCGAGTTGCACATTTTGTAAGTTAAGAAGAGCGAAACCACAACCACCACAAATGGGTCTGTTACCACCAGATAGAGTAACTCCATATGTGCGCCCATTTTCGTATACTGGGCTAGATTTCTTTGGACCAATTACAGTGTCCATACGCAGGCGATATGAGAAACGATGGGTTGCACTCTTCACCTGTCTCACCATTCGAGCCGTGCACCTGGAAATTGCAACAGACTTATCCAGCGATGCATGTTTAATATGCATTCGAAATTTTGTAAATAGACGTGGAGTTCCAATTCAAATTCGAAGCGACAACGGTACCAATTTCGTTGGAATCAATAAAGAGCTGCAAGGTGTGAAAGACTTTCTTGATCCACAAAAGATGACAGCAGGTTTATCGCCACTAGAAATTAAATGGAAATTCAACACACCATCGAATCCCGCTGCTGGAGGTGCCTGGGAACGACTTGTACAAAGCGTAAAGAAGCCACTTTATATCATGCTGAAGGAGCACAAGCCACGCTTGGAGACCTTTCACAGTCTTCTCATCGAAGCAGAAAATATAGTTAATTCCAGGCCTCTAACTCATCTCCCTGTCACACCTGATGAACCGGAACCGCTGACGCCAAATCATTTTCTATTAGGATCTACGAACTCCACACAGACCCCAGCGCCTTTTGAACCAAAGTTACTTTGCCTGCGAAAGCAATGGAGGATTCTCCAAGCATTGAAGAACGGATTCTGGAAACATTGGATTCGTGAGTATTTGCCAGAACTAACGAGACGAACCAAGTGGTGTTTGCCAGTAAAACCAGCAGTTGTCGGGGACTTGGTGCTTATCTGCGACGATAATGCTTCACGATCTGAGTGGATGCGCGGCCGGATACTTAACTTATATTACGGGCAAGATAAGGTAGCACGATCAGCAGATGTAAGAACGTGCACGGGCGTATTTAAAAGGCCAATATCAAAGCTAGCGGTACTAGATGTTGAACCCGAAAGGAAAGATATGGGTGAGTCTCCCCCTCCGGGGTCAATTCACGGGGGTGGGGATGTTGAAGACCTTTAAAGGATGGTAACGTCGCATGCTGGTAAAGCAGTTTATGCTGTGGAGACGTGTGAGAGAGAAGGCAGTGGCTAAACGAGATGACGATATTGTATGATCTAAGTATTTGTATTTCTATATTGTCTGATTAAGTATTTGTCTACATGATTTATGTGCCTACTGAAGGATTTAAGTGTTTGTTTATATTTAATCTATATTCATAGCAATGTACTTCTAATTTAAATTTGTATTGTTGTTTGCGACTGTTACACCAAAAATTTATAAATACTGGAAAAATTGTTAAAACTGTCCCTTTCTGTGTCAAGTCGTCTTGGAGTAAAAAACCAAGTAAGTTTATTAAAAAAAATCATTGTTTAAAATCATACTGTTTAATTCTTTATTATTGCATATTTACTGATATATGTTAACATTAAAATTATAGAGAATAAACCCACATTATACATTTTGCATTTCGAACATAAAAGCCGTGTTTTTATTTAAAATTAAAAAAGCAACGAACCTCGGTTTATTCACGCTCCGGACACAGGAAGACAACAGTCTTTTTTGCATAACTTAAGCATTACATGTCAAATCTTAAAAAATTATATGTCGTTGAAAAGGGCTTTACGAACACTACAATGTCTTCTTAGAACATTTTTACTTTTGAGGTCATATTCAATTAGTAAGCCCCATTAGCCCGATTTATATCCCTTAAATTTCTTTTTTTTTTCCCATATAATTAAACTCCGTCAAATTTGTTTAATTTGTGTTCAAAAAAATTATTTATTCAGTTTAAAAACAAAGAAGTTATAATAGTTCAAATATTTGATATAATCCTTTTTTTTATAAAAAATTTACTTTAAGTTTAATCAACGAACAATTACATAACATAAGCAAAATTGTAAAAGAAACTTAATAAATAATTTTTTGACAACAAATTAAACAAATTTGCAGGAAATTAATCTTATGAGAAAAAAAAAAAAAAATTAAGGGGGATAAATCGGGCTAATGGGGCTTACCAGTTGAATATGACCTCAGAACTTTAAACTTTAGTCAACTTTAAAATAGGGGGTGGTTTTTTCAAATTTTATTTTTCGACCCACTCTACTGCACACGTCCTCTTCGAGTGTCCTAGGTCCAACGGGGTGAGAACTTATCCTTCAGTCCCTCTCGGCGAAGTAGTGACACCCCAAAACTTGGTTAACCTTATGTTGAGAAGCGAAACCAACTGGTCAGTAGTAAGCTCTTTGTCCAAAGGCATACTAAAAAGGCATTAACAAGGTAAGGGCTTCTCCCCTACACAGTGTCGCCATCAAGTTGAGAAGAAAAATTTAGGCTCTTAACTTGAAAGTCCCCAGACAAACCAAAATAGTCCTTCAGTTATCAGTTTAGTGCTGTTCCTTTATCCCGCGAAGTGATGCCTTATGGCGGTTCCTCGGGATTTATTCTGGGTCGACGATTCAATGCGGAGGTGTAGGTTTAGTGCGTAAAAGTCGCACACTACCACCTGCACGGATGGGGCCTTTTCCCCTTTGCAAATAAAACTAACAAAAAACAATGCCTGCCTTAGGATGGCATATAAACAATTGCAGAGAGAGTGCTCATACCAAAAGGCAGTGCCTCTACGGAAGATCCCTCAAGCTGCAGACCTATTTCTCTGCTTGACACATTAGGGAAAATCTTTGAGCGACTGTTGTGAAATCGAATAGAAGATGCTATCCCAATAGCAGTAGGGCTATCTTATCGCCAGTTTGGGTTTCAGAAATTATGACCATTACAATACCAAAATCATTCTATAACCATGCCATACCCACACCATAACCAAACCATAAACATACCATAACCATACCATAACCATTCCATAACCATACCCTAAAATATTTTCATTTCGCTCTCTATGAAAGGCACATGCTCTTCTGGACTACCGAGCTTCTAGTGGAACACATCAGGTTACAGGTCAAATTGATTCCATACAAATGTATATGTGCTCTTTCTTATTCGAGCGCCGCGAAGAAACCAAACACTACATAATACATCCTTGTATTATAAAACTACAAAGTACGTCAAACGATGATTCGCACGTGCATCTTAGTGTACGATTTACTGATTTGAGTATAAATATCTCTCCGGCCACAATGGAGTTGATTAATAAAGTAATTTTGACTTTACAAATGGGAGTTACAAAAAGAGCTGCTGTTGAAACAGAAATTGTGGACTATAGTCAGTTATGGAAGGCTAATACATTTGACGAAACTGAATATTGGTTCATCAACTGTAAGCGTTGGATGAAATTGAAAATTACGATATTTTCTAGAAGATAACTGTTCTACTCTAGTTGTAGAAGAACATCAGTCAGTGAGTTCTGCTGCTTGGGATGAGCTTCAAGAAGACAATGATGAATTAGAAAAAACGGAGATATGCAATGTGACTGTTGAATCCATTACTATAATAATCGAGGATGGTGTGGGCTTTTACACAACGCCATTGCTTTCCATCCATTCTAAAGTAAATGCAATTGCCAAAGATTGGAGTAGCGAGGTAGATAGTTGAATGTTTTGCAACTTTAACTTAACTTTTATAATAAATGATTTTTCTACTTTTAGTTAAAAATCGAAGGATCCTTGTTTATTAATTTGGACTACTATAATCGGGAATTGGCTGCCTGGGAACCTCTTATTGAATTAATTGAACACATCAATAGCCAAGGCTTAAAAGAGTTTATACCGTGGGAGTTACATTTTGTGATAAATATGGAAACGGAGAAAAGTGAACACGGTAGAGCACTGGAAGGGCAAACAACAAAGATAACAATTTATTCCGAAAAAATGTTGCAATTAACTTTGAGCAAGACTGGTTTGGAGTTAATATATCTATTTTGGGAGGATTTTTCACAAGCTATTGAAAGTCAAGGTCTAGTAAAGCCCGACATTATCTCACCATGTGTTGTAAGAAATTACACGGATATGAAAATTTCTTTATACTTCACACGCGGCGTTTTCACTCTGCATGATTGTCATATTTCAAAGACAACAACTCCAAAAACACCAACAACAACAAACAGGCTTAAACAGATTTATGTACGCCTTAAAGACACTTTAACAGATAAGTCAAAATTTTGCAAAGTTATGCCCGATGAACGAGTATATCTACAGATCAAGGATTTGCGTACAACCAATGAAGAAGATAAAAATTATAAATTATATTTGACGGTATGCTAAAAAAACTTAATTTCAACAATAAAAGGCTATACTTACGTCTATCTCTAGGTTGGTGAGAACGAAAACGTAAAAGAAATCATTGTTCCCGTCTACAAGTCAGATAAACGCTACTTTCCAATACAACGAGATCCAAACTCTTGGGCAATCATAACGGAAGTGAACACAAAGTTTGGCACAGCTAAAGTTCGAATTCATGGCATTGTTGTTGTATGTGTTTCGAAAGTCATGAGTCTAATTTATCATTAACAACGCTTGCTTTTAAGGTTCATAATCATTTAACCGCAACCGTCAGCATTTTTCAAGCCAAGCCAAATAGAAGTGATATCATTCTACTTGATGATGTAGAACCCGAAAACAAATACTCGCTACCGCTGTATGCCATTTATACCCAAAAACCAGCTTTGTATTTTTCGTTGAGGGTAAGTTTTTTTGTTAACATGTTTTTTCCCAGCATCATACCCTGGCTTAAGGCAATCTTCATCGGTTGACTCAGGACAGGCTATGTTCCGAAAATCTGGAAAGAAGTGAGAGTAGGATTTTTGTCCCAAGGCAGGGAAATCAATATGCTCAACACTAAAATATTACAGGCCTATTAGTCTCTCATCGTTCCTGATGAAAACACCGGAGAAATCAATAGATATGCACACAAGAGAATCTCTGAACGATACTAACCTCTGTAATGCTCAACACGCATACCTCAAAGGTAAATCAGTGGAGACAGCACTGCACGATATGGTTTCGATCATAGAAGGAACCCTTCATCACAAAGAATATACTTAAGCAACGTTTTTAGATATCGAAGGCGCAGTGCTTCCATCCTTATGTGCTTACCATCCTTATTTGATGAAGATCTTCGTGTGCATGGTGGGGCGAAATCGCTGGTTGTAACCGTAAGAGAGTTTTTACTACGATGCCAAGCAGGCGTGGGTCAGTAGGAGTGGGTATATATAATACCATAACATGCCTTTAGTTATTAGCAGGTGGATTATGATGACTCTCAGTAGTTCAGTCATCTAAACCTGTTTGGATAATACATCACTTAAAGTAACTACAACCAGAGGATGCCCGTAAGGTCGCGTCCTATCACCTCTGTTTTGGTAAGCTTAATCTTACTTCTCCAGAACTTTTTGGGGAAAAAGTAGATTTTTACACTTGTAGTGGTCCAGGATAGCAAACTGTCCTGGAACCTCTACATAGACGAATTATCAGAAGATCCACAGTCTCTTTGTGGACCTGTAGAAAAATGTTCGGCAATTACTGGGGAATAAGCCCTAAGATGATGTACAATCTCTACACGTTGATCGTTAGACTCAGACTATCATATGCGACTGGTTGTGTGGTGGTCAAAAACCTTAGAAGGATCAACCATCAATTGATAAAACGAGCACAAAGATGTGCAGGGATATGTATGACAAGCTGAATCAGGTCCACGCCAACAGCTACCCTCAATGTCATCTCAGGGCTTACTCCACATAAATATCCAGATAGAGGCGAAGCACAGTCTGCACAGACTTTTCCATCGGCGTAAAATTATCCAAACACATCCCCTAAACGAACACCTTTCCTCAAATATAACCGTAAAGCGAGAAGAAGAATTCTGCATGCTCTTAGATAACATGCTTTCCAAAAACTGGAATCTTCGGAGGACACTTCAATGAGAACCACTTCTATAGCGCAGGTCAGTATACTACAATCTTTCAAGCGGAAATCCTTCCCATAAATGTATGTATCAGACTGAAATGTCTGAAAAATGTAAGGGGAAAACGATTTTCGTCTTCTCTGATAGTCAACCTGCCCTTTAAGCTCTTAAATCAACCAATATCAAATCCAAGTTAGTTTAAGAGACTGTCAACGTCTTCAACGACCTGGTTGCACAAAATAACAAAATTCTTTTTAATGAACTCCTGCCCCCTGTGGCTTTGATGGGAATGAGAAAGCCGACTCTCTAGCCAAAAAGGGAGCAGAATCACCAATTACAGGACCGGAACCGTTCTGTGTTGTTGGTAAGAATCCCTTCAAGCTACACGTCAAAACAACCGCATTTCGCAAATCTCAAGTTTATTGGAAGAACTGTTTGAGGCAGATGTGCACTAAACTAATATTCCCAGAACTCTCACCTAAGAAATCGAAATTCCTTATCAACTTATCAAGGAAAAAAATATCTAAGGGCGACGACCAGAATCATAACTGGACACGGCAAACTAAAGAAACATCTTCGAAAATGAATCTCGCTATATAGACTATGCCTTGAGGATGAAGAAACCTCTAGACATATTCTTAGTGAATGTCCAGCTCTTCTCCATGAAAGGAAAATAAACCTAAATCACACGAAAAAGTCACACTAAATCAATTTTCTGAAAAAACAAAATCAATTTAACTGCTTTCAACAAAAAGGTATGATACAATAGGCATCACATAAAGCCGCAGTGTCAGAGATTTATTAGCTTGCCGTAAAACATATTCTATCTATATATATATATCTGACAATATCGACAAGACGAAAAACATTATGTGAACAAAAAAGCAGTCGCAGCGTGTTGGAAACAGTTACGTTCTATCGACAACACTTTCTTTGGCGTTTTTATCCGGCAAATGATATCAGCAATGAGATCAAACGAAGTATTACGCTCCAAGAGGTATTTTTTTGGGCAATTTAGAAGCAGGTTTATCTCTCCCTATTTCTCAACAAACAAAACACACGCTCTTTAAGTCAATGATTATGTCTGTTCTCTTCAGAAGCCTTCGAAATTAAAATCTTTTGGAAGATCTACGGTTGATTTTGCATAAACGGTGAGCAACAGTGGAGTTGCTAGAAAGATCATGTCAATGGCATAAAATACGACGCTCCAACAAATATAAAATTTCCTATTCGGAAGGTGGCGGTGCAGTAAAGGATCTCTGTTAGAGAAACCATTAACTGAATATCCTGACAACCTTTTCTTACAATTTTAAGCACTTCTATCGTTCTCAGCAATGCTTTGGCAGATGATAAGATTTTCTTGATTTTTAAGCAACCTAATTCAATTAATATAATTCTTCTTAACTTTATTCGTAGGGTTACAAGATGTCCGAATTGGGTTTTGCCTGGAATGATTCTCTTACTGAGCCTTCTTATGCGCTTGAAATTCAATGCGATCCCACCTCCTCCTTTGAGCCATTCTTCATTCATGTAATGAGAGAAAAAACTCAGGTTTTCTTTGAAAATACCAATAAATATAAACAGTCAAGTGTATTCTATACAATACATCTACGTCCACCACTCTGCCTGCGAAATGCTTTGCCAATTAAATTAACAGTCTCAGTAGCTGGTTGCTCGGTGTATAAAAATAAAGAAAGGCGACAACTTGAAGAGAATATGGCAAAATATGCAGTTCAAAAAGTAGGCGAGGAATTTGGTGAAAAGCCTATATCTCCGGGAGGTATACTGCAGATAACATCATACAAGACACAAGATAACAATTCTGAAGGCAAGAGTCTGTTGGTGTTGCGGGTATTATATTTCAATTAATTTTTAAAAATTATCATTAATCATTGATACTCCCCTATGCTTAGTTAATTCAGTATCTTGATAAGGATTGGTCCTGCACCACAGGAATTTCCATAGACGAGAGTAACGTGACAATTTGGACATTTACATCCTATGATTCTATCGAAAGAATGGATTTGGACTTATATGTGCAGTATATAAAAATTCCACTTAATGTTGCCTTAGGCTATTCATGTTTTCTTTAAACCAGTTTTGATCAAACCAATGGCAGCCTTTTGTTAAGCATTTTTAGTCCTTTCTGGATGATTAACAAGACAGGTCTAATGCTTTGCTATAAGGCTGATTCTGAAACAGTGGAAGAACTATATCATCCGGCCGAGTATGAGGGAGCTGTGCTTTTTTCATTTCGTAAAAAATTATTCTTTGATAAGAAAAGCACTTGTATACGTGTAGATAACGGTGAATGGAGTACTGAAATTCCACTCGATGTAGCAGGATCAACCGGCTCGGTTACTTGCAATACGTATGGTATAAGTTATGTGGTAATTGAGAGTTGCTTCGCCAATAGCGAGTTTACTTCATCAAAAATTTCAATGCACTTTTTGTTTATCTATCTATCTCTCTCTTAAGATTGGTGTTCACAATCATCTGACATACGATGCTCTAACGAAGAATATAACTTTTTTACCATTTTTTATTGCCACAAATAAATGTGAATTTCTGATTGAATACCAAGAGTACTCCCGGCCAGCTGATCCATGGATCAAGGTATGAGGTATCAGATAATTATAGTAAACTAATCTTAATTGCTCAAAACCTGCTCCCTTTTAAAGATTGAGCCGAATTCTTGCCAACCGATATGGCCTAAAAATTCTCTGGATCGTAAGGTTATGTTAAAAGTACAAGGACAATACACAGTTCCATTTGATTATTCCGAGGAACAGTGCACACTTCTTAGACTAAAAAATAATAAAGTAACTTTAAACTGCTTATCACAGCACTTAATTTTTAGAACAAAAACTGATCCTCGCGTTTTCTCTAGTATGGCGGCATCAATGTTCATGTTCATGCAACCGAAGGTGGTGTTTGCATTGATTTCAGCCAATATAATCCTGGTGATGCACCTGGTCTCTTGATCAATCACACATCCAAGGCTGTACCTTTCTTTGAGCAAGGCAGTTTAGCTAAACACACTCTTAAGCCGGGTGAAAGAATTTTCTATACTTGGAGTGATCCTACAGGCGATAAGTTATTAATATTTGGTGAAAACTCAATGACTTGCGATTTACGTCGAGATGGTTTGGGTGAATTAATGTGAAAATAGTTTATTTGTTGTTGTGTTTATTTATGGACGACTCTTTGTTTGCAGATTAAGAAATTATTTTGGAGGTTACTGGATGTCATTCCTAGATGGGCTGCAGCGCATCTTACTCTTCACTGAGTTCGAGACTGTGGTCCGCAAATCGACGGGTGGCTTTACACTGCAATCTTACACACAAACTATTGATATTCGAATTCGTGGTGTTGGATTGTCTGTGGTGAATGATGAGACCGGCCTTGATATTCTGTACATGACTATAACAAACTCAGGTTGGTCGAAAAAAAAAAAGTCATTATTTAACTTATTCTTATGTAATGCGTCTGGATATCAGGTCTGAAATTCCAAAAATTATTCGACCTGTACTTTTCAGTGATGACTTCAGTGCTAAACTTATAAAATGTTAAAGGCGTCGATTAAAAACTAAAAATTGATTTTTTAGTTTGGTTAGTGTAGTGGTTTTAAAAAAAAACAAGTATCGCCTGGGGTCAAAATTCGACCAATTTTATGTTTGCCTATCTATAAAGTGCATTTCTTAATTATAAGGTACATTATATTTTACATATGATCTTGGCAGCAATGTATAATTCATAGAAAATAGTTTTAAAATAAAGGGAAACAAATTTCAACAAAAATGTTATAAGTTTATTAATTAATAAAAAATTTTTGAACAATGCTGAACAATTTTTGAACATTGGATGCTTTGATAATTTTTTTTATAATTTTAAATGTTTGCAGCGACTTCTATTAACTTTTTTTCGAAATTTCAGATATTGTTAGCCCAGAAAAAACTGATTTAATTCAATATAAAAAAAACACGTGATAATTACTTCTAGTCTTAAAAGAAACTAATTTTCGACTTTGTCTTATCATTCTGAAACAACAAAAAGTGAAGCGAAAGAACAATTGACAGCAGAAAGATAACGGTTCTTTGGCGCGATGTGAGCTTTGATTCCAAAACCGGTTTCTCAGAGGCTAAGAAATATAAAAGTTGATATGGTGTACAAAAAGTTAGTATAGAAAGTTTTCACTGATATGAATTTAAAACAAAAGTTAATTACTTGAAGTGTCATATGATTATGAAATGCACTTTATTTGCACTGATCGTCTTACAATATGCCGTCTTACCATCTTTGCTTTGGCAGAGCCAGCTTTGGAACGTATAGTTTTGTTCCCAATCGGCGCGATATACACCCGGTTGTTTACTTGAACCATAAATAAAATAGTATTGTATTCTTAAGTCTAATGAGATGTTGAACTCCCTTTAGGACTATTACAGCTTCGATTCGGGCAGGCATTGACTCAACAAGTTTTTGCAATTCCCTAATGGAAATCTCATTTTCTCATAATTCTTCCAAAATTCTTCTTAGCTTTAGTTTGTTCTTTGGCTTATGCTGAATCACTTTACGCTTTATCACGTGCCATAAATGTTCGATTGTATTTAAATCCGGGGAGTTTCCTCAATTATTTTATTTATGTTATTCAACAATTATCCAAGGTTCATGAATAATTTCTGGACCTGTAAACAAAATTTAAATGAATGTCTTATTATTTTTAGTTACAAACATGCGGATAAAGTGATAGTGTGTAAATAAAGTGAAATTTAATGTTTTTGCGCGGTGACATGGTGCGGAGTCATTCTGAAAGATAGCCTCATTAGAACAACCGTTATTGCTCTTCCACGATAGGCACAACAGAACCCGTTATGACTTCGCAATATTTTTCTCTGTTCATAATTCCAACAACAAAACGCAAAGGACCCAGTTCATAATAAGAAAAACATACCCAGATCATTTGACTCGGAGGATGCTTCGCCTTTCTAATTACGCACGTATCTTTAAATATTTATCCTGGAAAACGTCTCACGTACGGAAGATTGTCGACACAGTTCAAGTTAAACTTGCTTTCATCGGACCATATAACATTATGCCATTGGTCGAGAGTCCATTTACTTCAACCGTTTAGCTCTAATTTTCTGTGTCAGGAGAGGTTTTTTGTGCAGGTCTACTGTCACAAAGTTCAATTCTCGAAGTTGTCTGCGTACCATTTCCACACTAATGGTTACTTGGTGCTCTTGTGCGAGATCTTTTCTTATTGCGACTGCACTTTTAAAACGATTTTTTATGCTCATTCGGTGTATAACGTTATCTGTTCGGTGGGATGTCTTTCTACTAGTCCTTTTCTTGCTGATGCTCTCCAAACGGTCGTCCTGGTTCTTTTTTTTCAGCAAATTGATTACTGTTGGATGACTACAGGCTATTCGTCTTGCAATTTTACGGCGGTGTACTTCTACTTTCTCTAATGTAAAAATAATGACCTCTTGGTCTCGAGTCAACCGCTTATATTTCAGACTCAGTTTTAAGCTCTATGTTTAATGTGCCACAACTTAGTTGTAAATAATTTTTATTTCGGAAATACCCGTATTTATTTTTAATTTGCAGATAAATTTATACAATTAATAGATAAATCTCAAAAAGCACCGTTATAAAATGTATTCAAACATGCATTTGTCGAACGAAATTCGGTATTAAGATGTGCGTGACCGCAGGTGTAACTGCGTGTAGTAAGTTCTTTTCATGTTTAATTTTTCAAAAGTTAATTGAATTCACCGAAATCAATCTGCTGCACATATTTGTTTACGAATTTTACGCGCAAACAGAAGATTTGACAGTTACAGTGTTGCAAACGTTTAGAAGTAGTGCTGTTCATTAAAAGGTGCTTGCACAGTGTTTTACTACTAATATTTGTAAAAAGTTTTGAGTACAAAAATAACGGCTTGAAAAAATCTAAATCTACTGAAAACGGCCACCTTGAACTCCAGCTTTTTGCAAAATAATTTTTTTCTAAATCTCAAAAAACTTTGAAGTTTTTGCATTGTATTTGATATATTTATAATTTTAAATAATTTTTGGAATGAATTTATAAAAAAAGTATTTATTTTCTCTTACAATCATAAAGATATAGTTTGGGAATCTAAGAACGAACATAAGAATTACTTCAAGCACCTGGGTCCTGCTGAGACAAAAGTGTTCGAAAACCTTTATCAAGAGTACTTAGACGATGGAAGTGAGCAAAAAGAGTTGACTGCCAATGTACTTTTGGATAACAAATGGCCAGTAAGTTTGATGCATCGCTTTAATTACTTCAAGAATATATAAACATTCCTTTTAAGAAAGTTTTCCCTCAGAATTGGATAAGACAGTTTTCAATTTTAAGATAATGTCATAAAAGATATAATGAAAATTTTACATTTTTTTTACTAAACTCATAAATATTGACGATTGTTGATTACATTTGCATAAAAATTTTTTAGAAAGTTATGTCTATTTCTTAAAAATGAAAACTTCCTTTTTCAATTCCCTGGAAAAATTATTCATGATAGACCTGAACTTAATTATTATTCTTAAACTTTCAAGATTAACTTTGAGGACATGACGCTGAAGAAGAACGATTTGTATCATTTACAACGCACTTATTACCCAGGTTTTTGGTTGTCGATGAAATCGACCCAATTCCAAACACAAATACACTGCAAAATCCATAACATTCAAATCGATAATCAACTTAGGAATTGCATATATTCCGAGGTTCTACACCCAATACCGCAACGTTTAAGCATGGCACCCAATAGGAAGATCGATTCTTTTATCGAATATAGTAGTGTGCAACGTTTGGTGCCCAATTCGACAGTGCGGCAATACAAATATGTCAGCCTTTTGATTCAGGAATTTTATTTCAAGGTCGATTTCATGTTACTCAACACTTTAGCTGATTTTTTGACTGGCAGCATAAATGATGAACTGGCATTCAAAATGTTCAAAGAAGATCTGCTCTATATTGAGAAGCCCTTGTCCGATTTAGTGGAGACACGTTTAATTTTAGAGCCGAAGCATTTTTACGATCATCTACACTTGGGTCCGCTTAAAATTCATGTGTCCTTCTCTATGGGTGGTTATGATACTGAAGTCGTACCTGGACTACTTTCTACGCTGATTCATGGTCTTGGCGTAACGTTAACTGATGTTAACGATGCCATATTTCGTTTGGCCTTCTTTGAGCGAGAATATAAGTTCTTTACCGACAAGCAGTTGACTTCGGAAATAAGAGTGCACTACACGGGTCTGGCGCTGAAACAGATGTATGTATTAGTTTTGGGTCTGGATGTGCTGGGCAATCCTTATGGGTTGGTTGTTGGACTGAAGAGAGGTGTGGAAGACTTGTTCTATGAACCGTATCAGGTATGAGTTCAACCTTTTATATTGATCTTTTTATGATAATACCATATATTTAAGGGTGCAATACAAGGACCAGGTGAGTTTGTTGAAGGCCTAGTTTTGGGTTTAAAGTCGTTTTTCGGTCATACTGTTGGTGGCACTGCGGGCGCAGTATCCAGGTATATTGATGAGGTTAAAAGATTTAAGTATTTGCTTCAAATATTTGTTAAAATTTTATTAGAATCACTGGCGCCATGGGCAAGGGTCTGGCTTTGCTAACACTTGACCACGAATTTCAAAAGAAACGTCGTTATCTCGTTTATAGACGACCCATTAGTTTTCACGAGGATATGAGACGCAGTGGTAAAAGCTTAATGATGGTAAGAAAAAATTTCATAAGTAAATTTTAGAAAATGTGCATATAAAAAATATAATATTATAAAAATAATATAGTATTGCTTTTTCAAATAATATAAACCTTCAGGGTTTCTGTGATGGCATTACTGGCATTGTAAAAAAACCACTTCACGGCGCCAAGAAATCTGGTTTTAATGGCTTCATGAGAGGTTTCGGCAAGGGTGCAATTGGCTTAATAACTTGCCCAGCTGCTGGTATTGTGGACTTTACAAGCGTCAGTTTACTGGCCGTTAAGCACGTCACAACGACTTACAAAGAAGTGCGTCGTTTGCGGCCTCCACGTTTTCTGCATAAAGGCAAAGTTTTGCTTCCTTATTCTCACGATTATGCGCAAGGAAGTAAATTGTTGAGGTAAGTTTTTCATTATAACGTAACTGCGTATATAAACATTTTAAAATGTTGCTTTTTTTCAAGAAAAATGGAGCGAGGAAAATATTCCAAAGATGCCTTTGAACACTGCGAAGAGCTTAGACAGCATTTTGATTTTCTTATAGCCACAAATCAGCGTGTAATGTTTGTCCAAAAAAGTTTTCTATTCGAAAATTGGATGGTAAGCAATCAGTTAAACGTTTAATTGCTTTCGCTTTCATTTCATTTATTTAACCTCTTAGGTGCAGTGGTCTTACATGTGGTACGAAATTGATTCTATTACTTCATCGGACAATGACTTAGGTTATGTGATAATAAAATTAAATAATGAATCCAACACCACCCTGTATAATTTTAAAACCATAAGCATTCCCAACAAACAAAGGCGTGATAATTTAGCCAATTTATTGGAAAATTTACGCAAAGAAGCGTAGAAACCAAAACGCAATACAATCCTGTACTAAGGGACACGCATTTCCTAACCAACAGTTTGTCTCTTAATATTTGTACCTGTTATACTTGTTGTATTTAAATTGTGTTGTGTTATTTTTGTTAATTATAGAATCATTATTAACTATTTAATTTTCTTTTTACTAATTTTAACCCAAAGTTTGTGCTTTTGTCTTATTTCTGGCAGAAATGTTTGGAAACGTTTTTAGTTTTTAAAAAATTGCAAAAATTTCAAAAAGATATACCTTTTTATCAATGTGAAAGTAACGATGAGTGAAATTTTTAAAAACTACGTTATATTTTCGAACCTTTTTTTTTACGCATAACAATAATGTTGTTTGAAAACAGTTCGGTAATGTTTGCTCGAAAATAGGTGAAGCTTCAAGAACGGTATCAAAGCCGCGATTGACGACAAGGAAGATGATAATGTGTTTTTGGTGGGACTACAAGGGCTACCATAATGGCTATTCCTCATGAGCTATAATAGCTTGGTAAACATATTGATTCAGAACTTTGCTGCCAGTAGTTAATGCTGTTGAAGAAATTTACTACCACACCAGTTTTGTTGCCAGAGTACAGTACATGAAGTTTTGATTGATGTTGCACGTCTTAAGGCACAAAACAGCCACCAAAGATTTAGATACTCAAAGATTATGGGTCTCAAACGACTTGATAAATGCGTCATAAAGAGATGTACTTTGCTAAAAATTTTCGTACTGCTATAAGTATTTAATAGTGCCATCAATCTTCCATGCCTATCTGCGGTTGGCAAGTTTTCGCACAAATTTGTTCCTTAGCTCCTTTAACATTGTTGACATAAACTCAAAAGACTGAATCATTCTTGCCGGGCTTTCCATTCATTAGATCAATCGTTGGACGAGCTGTGTGGCATGTGGCATCATCTTGTTGGAACCATATATCACTGATGTCAAGTTCATGCAGTTCTGGAAAAAAATATAGAGTCTCCGAACATGACACGATAGCAAATGCCATTGAATGTCATAAGCGCAACCAAACGGGGGCTTCGGGGTTTAAACCCCCCCCCCCCAAAAATTATTGTAGTAGCATGCAAAATAGTATTCAATCAAAGTGAGTCACATGAAAAGCAATCACACGTTTTATGAAATGAGTGAAAGCCCCAAATGTATATTTCAAATCGATTCTGGTTGATGCATAATCTGCTAAATTAGTCATATTTTATTCCTTCAGACTGCACATTAAGCCGGATCGATTTTGTATGGAGAAAAAAAAGTGAGCCGGACACCTACTCAAAAGTAAGAAGTACTCTTAAAAACTAGAAAATTTTTTTTTTGAACACCTATAAAAAATTTATTTTTCTTGATATTCAAATGCATTTAAGATTATTGGAAAAGTACTGAGCTCTTTTTTTTTTGTGAAGGTATGGTGTTGTTTAATCATAACTGAGTACTATGCAAAATGCGTTTTTTTATAAGTGTTAAAAAATATAAATATTCGAAAATCATGAATTTTGTACTGGAGCGCTATCTGGAGCACATTTAACTAAAAACTGGTTGAAAGAAATCGATTTGCGTACCTAAAAACTCATATGTACCCACTAATATATATATATACCCACCAAAATTTGCCAAAATCAAACAGTAATTATGGCAATTAAATAATAATTGAGCTGAAGGAAGCTTTTGAATATCGATTTCTCACATTTTATATAATTGTGGCACTTAGTTTTGGTTAAGCCGCACCATACGATATATCAATGGAAAGAAGAGCTCAATAATTTTCCAATAAATTTAAATTCATGTGAATATCATGAAAAATACATATTGTACACGTAGTTAAAACAACCTCCTTTCGAAAATGACAAAATATGGATTTTTTGGGGTCTCAATAGAGTTTGTAAACACAAAAAATTTCCAAAATTTTTTTAGTGTACCATGAAAATCTTTAGTTTTTTGCTTATCTTGGGTATGCATTCTGAAGAAAAAAGTTTATGCAAAAAAATTCGTTTTCTGCAGAAAAGACGTTCAGAAGAACCAAAACCGCTTCATGGGGATTTCTCCGATCCAAACAAAATTATATAGAAATTGTTTTTAAGAGTCCCTCTAACTTTTGAGTTGGTGTCTAGTGAAATTTAAATGTCGATCCGACTTACTACACATGTTTAATTTTTGTTATATTCTGATTCTGACCACTTGAAGGGTTGTTGGCAATACTTTGATTTGAGTTATCTTTTCAACTGCTAGCATGGAGGAAACTTGAAATATTTGGAAATAAATTCATTCAAAAGTAAGATATAGTAAAAAAAGCCTAAATTTGAGGAAAATCGGTTGAGTCACTCGCCACTGAACAAATCAAGAAAATTTCCGGTTAAATTGTTATTTTTCGTCCTTTTTTAAAGTCATTTTTTAAACATCGATAACACAAACTCTACAGAATTAAGTTTATAGTGAAGTCATCTGATTCATTATAAAAATAATTCCGATTGACTTCCGAAAGTGTAGAAAAAAAATTTACAATTTCTAATTTTCGATCGTTTTTTCCAAAATCTGTTTCATAAAATTTCTCTAAATTTTTAAATATTATCCGATATTAAGGAATTATGGCTTATTAGGTAAAAATATGTTGGTTTAATTTTTCTTCTGTTCGCCCATCCAGTGACATAATATAGTTATACGCCTTATTCATAATCTTCCATTGGATTTTCAAAATCAGTTTCATGAAAATCCCTCAAAATTGCGCAAATATTAACCGATTTTGGAAAAGTGTAGGAAGGACCTATCGTTAAAAATATATTATTTCGATTTCGTCAGCATTTGCGCATTGGACAAGTAATACCAAACGATTTTTTCAAATTCAGACTCTTTGTTGAAAACGACCGCTTGCACTGCTGTTCACCTTCTGTACGGATAGAATGTCCTGACAGTGACCGTTTTAATTAAAAAAAAAAAAAAAAAAAATAGTTCTGGTCATGCCTGAAGTTTGAACAAGAAACCATTAGTGCACAAATTGAACGCACTAACCGCTACATTTCAGACGCTGTAATTACGTAAAATTGTTTTTATATATAAGTTCTACATTTGATAAAACTCCCCCCCAAAAAAATTCCTGGTTGCGCCCCTGTTGACTGTTATATGACAATCGTTTCCATCTATGAACAAATACGATATAATCACACCCCCGACATAAATTGAAACCACACGGACGCTTTTAAGGACTACAATAGTCACATAATGTCATTAAATCCAAATTGACCAAGTAAAACTGTAAAAACACTTGTACTGACAGCTACCCTAGTAGTACATACAGTATTTATAGGTTCTTTTACAGACCCTTTAAAGATAAGTAAAAAAACAGGGAATTGTATTTATATGTTCTTTATAGGGGCGTATGGGCTATAAAGACATGTTCCCCTCCATGACTTTCAAGACAAATGTCTTGTGAAGAGTTATATCAAAGGATTTTAAAATATTTCTTACAAAGACTTAAAAAAGAGTTAAGCGAAAATAAATTGTTTGTCTTAATAAAGTCATAAAATATAGCTTTATAAAGTTATAAAATTAAGAAAAGTATGCAGTCGTGAAAAAATTATTTGCATTTAATCTAGACGCATACAAGTTTTTTCAAGTTTTAAGAAATTTTAGATGATTCGTTTATGATTCGTTCTTGGAGAAAAGTTAAAAGAAGTGGAATATATTACCGAAACTCGAAATCACAACGTGAATCATTCGAGAAAAGGGTGGAATTGTTGAAAGGACAAATATTGTGTCGTCAATAAAACTCAATAGTTTGAACAATATTGACATTATTGCTGCACTCGATAATGTAGTGCCTGCTTCTCCAAAATTTGTACTGAAACCAATCAACGATAAAGTGACCCTAAACAATAACTCCGGCAACATGAATTATTCTGACCACTATTTTTATGTTGACAGTGAGGATTTAGATTATGACGATGATTTTATGGAAAACCTTGAAATTTCAGTCAGTGATTTTTTTTAGAGAAAATATCAGAAATTGGGCTTAGCAAACCGTATCTGCCATTTGGCATTCAACATCATGACAAAGCCATTAAGCAAAGAATAGTCTTCAAAAAGATAAAGCGGCGATCAATACTAGTCGGTATTGGTGCATTAGTGTTGATTCTGAGAGTATTCCTTTCCACTCCCATTATCATGACTGTAATGTAACTTTAGCAAGATGGTCTTGGTACTCTCATATATTTTGGTATACGACTGAACGTACTCACTTGCTTCCTTATGACAGTTCAAATTCCATCCGTGCACGTGTTGTAAGAAAACCGGAAGCCATCAAGACGGTGAAGTCCCGAATCAAGCAAAAACCACTGCGAAAGCACAAAAGCTTGTTGCTGGAAATGAATAGATCTCTCGCATTCTAAAATAGGACTTTGTACTCAGAGCACACAAAAGACACACCGGACACCTTCTCATGGTCGCATTAGGTATATGGCATAAGGATATACACAAGCGAAAATAGAAAGTGTTACTTCTCCAGCACGCGAATAATGCCCAAAGACGATTCCTGTTTAATGACGAAAACATTTTCATGGCAGAGGAATTTTTAAATAACAGAATGATCGGATTTTGTCTTCACGACATGCAGCAGAACTTATTCCGAGAGTTCAGTGTGGTGCCAACCCAGCTTCTGTGATGGTTTGGTGGGGAGTCGTCTATGATGTGGTCACTAAGTTCCATTTTTATGAAAAATTATTCAAAACTACGTCGAAACTGTATGAATCCGATGTTTTGGAATTGGTTGTGAAGCCTTTAATTACGATAATATGTCAAAACAAGCCGTGACCTTTTCAACAAGATTCTGTTACGTCCCACTAAAGGTAATTGACTCATGAGTGACTCAAAAACAGTTTACCGGGCTTCATTTCCAGAGAGTATGAAGAGATCCCAGTTGCATTTCCGAGCTAGTTTGAGAGTATGCTTGCTTTACTCAACACCCAAATATGGAGACTTTAGAACGCGCACTTATCCGAGCAGTTGACAAATTTCCCAAACATGTCGTGCCAATTCCCAATTTTCAAAAATGTTTCTTATGACCAATTTTTATGAGTAAAAACTATGTTACTAAACATATGAGAGTGCTAAAAGTGTAGACTAAATACACAGGGAAATCCTTCTTAGACAACCTAGAGCAACTTTCAACTACAAGGATCAATGATATAATCATATTTATCAACCGAACTCGATAGCTCTTAGGAAGCATGCCTCATTCTTTCTGTCCCAAATACTATAACGCACGGATATAAGAGGTCGTTTGGGACATTATAAAATTCCCAAAGTGTGCTTTGGTTCGTTGTCCTATTGGAAATAGAACCCTTTCTCCAAACCCAATTTTTCGGCAGTTTGCACAAATTTGCCTTTAGAAAGTTTAAATATACTCTTTTATTCATACGATTTTTTAATAAACTCCTATTTCTATGAACTCCAATTGGTCTACACCACTTGCAGCCATGCACCCGTTATTCTATGGCAGCCACCATGATTTTCATAAGACCAACTTACGTACCTTGATGCCGAAAATGCTGAAAAATTACCTTCTACACAGAGGTGGTAATTATAAAAAAACTCCAGAAAGCAGTTTTCTTAATGACTTCAACTAAGTCTGAGGTTTTTAAGTATTTTAATTTTTGCTTCTTCCCACTCTTAAACATCTGAGGCCTGAACATTGAATCCGAGCTAACATTTTTACTGACCCCCAATCTAAGTTCAGTCAGTCTAATGGTTTGTAAACAATCGAGATAAATACTATTCATTTGTGTTGGACAACTGGTTAGGGAGTAACCTGACTATGATTCAAGGGTCACTTATTTTCTACAGTCTGTTGAGCTCAGAAAAAAATGTCTTTTTGCGTTATCTCTATTAATCAACATAGCTTCATATCAGGAAGATCAACTGCCTTTAATTTAAATATTTTTTGCTCTTCTATAATTAGAAACTTTTCCAAGGGCTTGCAAACATATGTTATCTACACTGATTTCGATAAGACGTTTGATAAAGTTTATCACGAAACCTTATTCCTTAAGCTATTTGCTCTAGGGTTTCACTCAAGTCTGCATGCCTGGTTGAGGTCTTATCCCTTAAATCGTTGGCAAAAGGTTAAAATCAATGATTGCTTGTCTTCTCCCATTCAGGTCTCGTCAGGTGTACCTCAAGGCAGTAATCTTGGTCCGCTGCTCTTCTTTCTATTTATTAATGATAAATTCCTCTCATCATCAAACACTCAAGTTGGCTTCTTTTTGCCGATGACTTAAAACTATTTCGGTCAATTGAATCTGATAATGATTTCAATCTTCTTCAATTTAATCTAAACTCGGTCGCTAATTGTTGCTGCCTTAATAATCTTTCCCTCAATACTTCAAAATGCCAGTATCAATCTTTTGGTAGGTCAGCCTGCCCTATTCTCCAGAACTATTCTATCAATTCTAAATCATTGGAAAAAGTGGTATATAAAAAGGTCTTAGGAATTCTTCTTGATTCTAAACTTAATTTTATGAATCATATTGAACTAATAATAATTGCTACAGCGAACTCAGTTTTAGGATTCTTGAAAAGAAATTCAACTGATTTCTCTGATCCCTATACTCTTAAGGCACTCTATTCCTCTCTAGTGATACCGCACCTGGAATATTGCTCAATAATCTAGAACCTGTACTATCAATTATACTCCAATACACTCAACGTATTTTCACTTCACTTCAACTTAACTTCGTTAAGTTCATGTGGTTAAAATTGAACTGGAACCTAACCTCAGTGCCTCAATATGCTACTCGTTGTGCCTTAGTTAATCTTACTTCACTTTTTAAAAGCCGCAAACTATTCTCTATCATTCTAATTTGGGATCTTATTCATCACAATCAGCCTAATCATGAAACATTTTCTTCCGGGAGTAGTGAATGGGAGTTTCCGTTTTTAAAATAAAGTTAAAGTACTTTTTGGAAATTTTTAATGCAATTTTGTTTATCAACTGCCAATATTTATGAGTGTAAAATAAAAAAAAATGAGATATCTTTATCTGCTATCTTAAAACCGGAAACTCTTAATTACTTACTTAAGTTTATTACTTACTTAAGTAATCTGTAAGAGTAATACTATGTTTTAGTGTCCGACCGAATGTGAATTTTTGCCGAAGCCGAAGCCGAAGCCGATTCTTCGGCAAACAATAAATAATCGGCCAAAGGCCGAAGCCGAAGCCGAATAACAAACAAATGTTTTCAAGTCAAAAAAATTATAAAATTTATTCTTTGATATTGTTATAAAGGATGGTTCCATTTTAAGTGCCTATGTTGATTTGGAATAAAATATAAATTATTTAGGAAATTATTGTCATTTCTTTTTATTATGACAATATTGGTATAGTTCAATTATGTATGGAACAAAATATTGGCCAAATGGTCGCCGCGACCTCGGGGGCTCACCTCCATCCGATGGTCCAAATTTTCGATGACGCTGAGGCATAATTGAGGTTCTATGCCGTTAATGTTAATTATCTCATCCTTTAGCTCTTGAATTTTTGTTAGCTTATCGACGTAAACCTTTTCTTTCAAATAACTACAAAGAAAGAAGTCCAACGGTGTCAAATCACATGAGGTCTGTTTCCGTACTCACTTCAAGTAACTTCAAGTCACTTGTTCTTCTTCAAGTAACTTGAAGAAGAACAAGCAAAATGTTACTTTTTGTCGCTCTCTTTTACTCGAACTTTACTTTAAAATTTCTTCGAGCTCGATTGCCAAAGTGATAAAATTAAATTATTGCATTGTTTTGTGAAAAAATTTATGAAATTGGTTACCAAATTAATAACAATAGTTAATATAACCATAATTAATGCTAACGAAAGTGTTTTGAATACAATAACAAATTAAATAAATTTTATTGTTTTCAAAAAACAGCTGTTGTGCTTGAAACTTACTTGAAACCGTTTCCGTACTTTTTGACAAATTTTCTTATTTTGACAAATAATCAAATTACTCTGTATTACCCGAACTTTACTCGCACTTTACTTGAAGTGCGTACGGAAACAGACCTATGAAATCGTAGGCCAATTGACATCGCCACCACTTGAGATAACACGGCCATTGAATTTGTCGCGCAAAAGACCCATTGTTTCGTTATCTGTTTTTCAAGTGACACCGTCCTGGTGAAACCACATATTTTCTACATCCATATCTACCCATTCGGGCCATAAAAAGTTCGTTATCATTTCACGATAGCGAACACCATTCACAGTAACTGCCTGACCGGCCTCATTTTAAAAATAAAACCGCCCGATGATGCCGCTAGCAATATTTTCGACAGTTCGAGCTGTACGAGCATGCATTGGTGTTTTCACATCTCCTACAGACCTGGTTCGCTCAAATTTTTCCAAGATTTTTCCGATTGTACGCTCATTTGGACTATTAAATTGACTGAAAAAATCACGAAGTGCACGATATGCATTTTGATTTGAACGCCCATTTTCATAATAAGCCTGAATAACTTTAACGCGTTGCTCGATTGGTTTTTTCCATAGTTCAAATTGAATTAGTCTGAAATTGAGAAATGTCAAATGAAATGCAGAAAAAACTTGACGTTTAGGTCTGCTTCACATTCAACATCGGCCCTTTAAACCCCTTATATGCATTTCAGTACAAAGAAAGGAACTGAAATCATCAAATTCGAGTTAAACGCAAGAATTTTCCTGCAAAATTCGGATTTTTCTGATTGATTTATTGACGTCAGGATAAAGTATTCACTATTTCAGTCCATAACAAAAGCAAAAATGAAACAGTCGGACTCGTTGCATTTATCATTACGAATAAAATTTTCAAAGAGTGATCACCAATTCATGAAATAACAGAAAAAGGAGAGAAACACAAAACGAGCAATGAAAATGTTTCAAATGTGGAATTTTTAACGGAGTTCACTGAATAATTCAAAACATTCTAAAAAAACTTATAAAAAAATTGTTCAAAAAAAGCAAAAACATTCGGCAAAAATAATCGGCTATTTCGGGCGAAGCAGAAGCCGAAGCCGAAGGTAAAAATATCGGCCGATTATGCCGATTACCGAAGCCGAAGCCGAATAATCGGTCGGACACTACTCTGTTTGATGAAATAAAATGAAATGGAATGAATATGAAATAAATATTGTTGTTTTCCTTTTTTCTCGATTTTTTTTTCTTGGTTTGTAGGATTCGAGATTATCTCTAATGGTCTATTTGACTTAAAGTTACATGTCAAATGTGTATTGCTCGTCTTTTTTTGAAAAATGACAAGAGTTCTAGTCAAAACGCAGTCCCGCTTACGTTTCTAGTACTCGACGGTTCTGCACATATGCTTGTTTGTAAGCACCTTCTTATTTTATAGTTAAATAGTTTGTTTTCCCTCCGAAATTACCAACATCCGATATTTGTTGATCAACACCATCAAGCCCGAAAAGTTATTACGTCAATTTTCTGTTAAATCATCATATAAGTACAACATAAGTGAAAAAAACTCCAATCTTAAAGATAAATTTAATATTTCTTTTTTATTCGTTCTATTGTTTAAATAAGAGTAGGCAAACAACATTTTTAGAACTTAGGCTTAGCGCTCAAAATTTCTGAAGCAATTTAAAACTAAACACAAGCTTAAGATTAAAACAAGCGTGCTCCTAGTTATAAAGTATACCTTGTATCTCGCACCCTCTCTTTGTTAAGGCACTCTCTCGCATTCTCTCTCCCCTGATCTCAAACAGATCGTTCAACTCGTCTAGACTTTCTTCATAAAACTACTTGGTGGCGTTGAGATGGTCATGATGGGCTCATAATTGTTGCAATCACTGTCACAGAACGAGTTGAATGTGGCAACTGCATTTCCGGCCAATGTTTCTACACTAAACATGGCCAAATGACCACTGGTCTCGAACTGATTGATGATCATGTTGACTTTGCTCTTGGCACCACTAAGCGAACTGCTGCCACTGGACTTTAATATAGGCGATGCTGGATTGCTGTCGGTACCCTCGTAGCTGTCACCAATTTCAAGATTGCTCAAAAGGTTCTCTTTTTCACTTTGTTTGCACTTGGCTGGCGAAGGTATGGAACAGTTACTGCTACGAGTGGATGAAGTGGTCTTGTTCAGTCGATTGAGGAACCAGTTTTTGGCAGATTTCTCAGCACTTGCATTCGAAGAACTGCCATTGGGCTTGCCTATGGTGGCTACTTTTGGCGCCGATGGTGAAGGAGTATTTGACTTCTTTTGTTTTTTGAGTTCTTTTGTAGTGGGCGTTGTAGGCGTGTTAGTGGTTAAATTTAGTGTTTCTGCTTCGTTGGAACTAGAGGACAAGGTTTTCTTAACAGGTTTCTTCTGCAGACTTGGGCCAGCTGAGAGTTGACTAGAGAGCTTGCTGTGCACGTCTTTGACCTTGGATTGGAAATCGACTTTTTCAGAAATCATTGAAGTGGGACGAAGCTGCGAAGGACTGCTGTTAGTGCACTCGATTTGTGTTGCTGGTTGGCTGGATGTAGTTGTAGGTGTCGGCTCGACATTATTGAGTAGAATCGTCATTTCAAGTTCGGACTGAACTTCGTTTAATTTAAGTGGTTGTGGTGGGCACTTTGGTACATCGTATTCGTATTTCTTTGCCATGGCCTGTGAGTTGCTGAGCTTATTTGGCAACTCCGGTGGTTTAAGCTCGGCGCTTTCTTTACAGGAAAAGCTATTTGAGATCAGCAGCTCAGTTGGTTCGTGCACGTGGTAGAGTGGTGAGGGTTCCTCATAGATGCAGTCAGCCGGACTCGAAACGTCTCCCTGGCCAGCTTGACTAATAAAGGTCATGCGTTTCATAACAGGTGGTGTTGGCAGCTTGCGTGCATTCTTTAAGATGCTCGCACAATCACCACGAATGGCTGCCTCAATGGCGTGTATCCACTCCTTGGCATCCACTTCGTTATTGGCTTGAAATACGAATTTCTTATTCGGATCGGCAGTCGTTATTTGGAAGCAGACATCTCTACGTTTACCTTCACCCCAATGTTCGATTTCAATGCCATGGCTTTTGAGATGTAGCGTTATATTGGGACGTGAAGCGGTTGGACCATCAGCATAGCACAGCAACCAATCGTTTAGAATGCCACAGAAGCATTTCTTGTTCTGATCGAAGAAAAAACGTTTCTCAATACGCTGCAGTGGTCCATATTTGGTAGATCGTTGTATGGACAGGTGGCCGGCCGGCAGCTCTATATAAGGGCAATCCATCAACTGCGTCTGATCGAGTTCAGGTGTCATGGCTTTTTGCGTTTCATCTGGGTCGGCTTGTTGTACGTGGCAGATATCATAGATTTGTGGTTCTTCATCGAAAGTTATGTCATTTGACTCAAAATCAAGATCATCATCATTATCATTATCCTCCTGAGCTACCATCTTTATTGCAGCATCATCATCATCAGTTCTCTTTTCAGCATTGCGTGTAGAGCAACGGAATGTTTTATCGCTATCCGTTGAGTTGTTGAAGGCCATGTACTCTCTCGATAATGATACTGCATAAATAAATAAGAAGAGAAAAAAATAAAAACTTAGTTTAGACACTTCTTCAACATGCGTGTTTGTGTCATGCTTACTTGTTTTTTTGTTTGCTGTCATATCTAAATAGGAGGCATCCTCATGGTGTCCGTTCGTTGATCCAGCATCATTTCCATTTGTCAGCGTCATTATATCATGTTTCGTTGTTGTTTCAGCTATAGACCGTTGATTATTATAACGTCTGTCGTCGTTACCATTTATCGCTTTACCATTGCAAGTTCTACTTGCATTGTTGTTGTGATTCTTATCCATAAACTTCTCCAGCAACTGCTCGCATTTTTGCAGCAGCTGAATGCTACTCTGTGCCTCGGTAACATGGAACATATTTGAGGTATTTTCGTACTCCGATGTCTCCAGTGAGGCTCTGATGTGTTGACGTACATCTAATTAATAAAAAAAGGAATGTATGAAATAATCATTAGTTCGTTAATAAGTAAAAACGTGACTGCATTATTGATGCAAAGTAAAAAAATAATAGAATAAAAATAAAATAATAATTGTAAATGGCTACGTTCTTTTGTGTTTATTGGATATACTTTAAGGGCAACTTGAAATCATGGTCGAGCAAGTCATTAGGTGTGATGGTTTAAAGAAAAGTTACTATCTTATGAAAGTGGAAGATGTGTATAAATAGTTGAGCTCATAAAAAAACAATGACTTTTTTGGCCAACGAAAAAACAGCCAAAATGTTCTTTTTCCATAAGTTTAGCATAACATGATCTTTAAACTTAATAAATAATTTCTTGTATACACTGGCGGTCAAAATAACCACACTACTGGAAACACTATCAGTATTTACTGCAAATCGAATAAGTTGAATAAGTTTGCGGAAATAAAACAATACTGTGTCGATAAGGAATAAGAGCTAAATTAATTTTTCAGGTTTTCATGAGAGCATTTTAAAGATTAAAATTGCTACCTAAAATAAGGAAACCCTGACTTTTGCTGATAAGATTTGATGTCCTCAAAAACTAAATTTGCAAAGGAAACCATAAAAATTTGCGCACTAGTGTATTTTGTTGCGGGGAGTGTAATGGAAGTAATAACCTAACTTTGTACTTAATCAACAATAACGGTCAATCCTTGTCGATATAGAATTGTCACGTTGGTAGTAGGAGTATCATGCCGTCAAATTTCTTGTAAATTATGGTGCTCTCATTTAAGAAGAATGCCGCCTATTATATATAATGTTGATGTTGAGTGGAAAGAACCAAACGATCAAGACTCAAACAATTCACAGACAAACGGAGATATAGCATAATTCAAAGGATAAGCTCAAAGGATCGCTTCAAAAATGCAGCACTTTTCCGCACGGAATTAATGGAGTAACATGACCAGTGCCGTAATTGCCGGCGTTCTGGGGCGGCGAGATTTTCTTGGGCTCCGTGACTCAAGAAGCACCTAAAAGCCAAAGTTTTCTAGGGAACAAATTTGTTTCAAGACAATTTTGTAAATTCTTAAAAAATGTCTCTTAAAATAAATGAAAATTTCTATTGTATTCAAAATGTTATTGGCCTTACAAAGAAAACACGATTTTTGCGGAAATTATTATGCTTCCACATAGTCCCCTTTCAGCTCAGTACACTTATTCTAACGATTTTCTAACATTGCGATGTTCTTTATATAGTAAGATTTCTCAAAATCTCCGAAATACACTTCAGTTTCCAATTCAACCTATTCATTCATCGCAAAACTCCTGTCTCTGGAGCCACCTTTTTAATTTTGAGAACAGATAAAAGTCGATGGGGGCTAAATATGGGGAACATGCGGGATGAGGAAGAATCAGTTCAAAGCATAACTAGTGCAATTTGGTCACGGGTTCGATCAATTTGTGAGCTGGAGCATTGTCTTTCAAAAGATATTTTTTTTCTTCGCTTAATGGAACCGTTTGCTTGCGATTTTATTCTTCAAATAGTCGTTGAACAAAATGCCACTCCAATTCCAAAAAGTAGACGCCAACACCTTTTCGAGCGTGCTTTTTTGAGTCTTTGCTTGCTACTGGGTCAAATGCACCTTTTCGGTAATTCCTTCTATTCTGGTATATGTGGTGGATCCATGTTTCATACATGTTCAATATTTTACCAGAAAAATCAGTCCAATTTTGTTTAACCATGTCGCAAACAGTGTTGGGAAGTGCGAACACGTAAATGTTTTTGTTTGATTGTTAACGAAAGCGGTATCCATCTTGAAGTCAACTTTCTCTTACCCATATTTTCATGTTCAATTTGAAACCACAGACCCACTTAATATATCTACGGTTATAGCTATCTCACGCACTTTCACTTTCGGATTATCTAATACGAAATCTTGGATTTTTAACAATACATTCTGGAGTTGCCACTGTTTTTGGTGCTACCCCGGAGTGTTCATCTTTTGTACTGATTCAAACTTTGTTGAACTCGGCAATCCAGCACTTGACTTTTTAAAGTATTCAATTTCTATTATTTTCCAGATTGACTGCTGATCTAGTATGTTTAGACTTAATTATGTTATCTTGTGTTATATTGATTGTGCTCACCAATGGGGATGAATTGGAAGATAAGGACGGATCTTGAATTCGGGTTAAAGGTGGACGAAAGACTTCTTTAAAGTGATCTGCAAGAGATAGAGATAACAAATCTCTTGTGGGTAAGAAGAAGAAATATTTCCTTTAAACATGATTGTTGGATATCTGGTCGATTTTTGCTTGACATTTACGAAGTCGTAACATTTTTTCGGATCTTTAATAATTCTTTCTATAATAAAATTGGTGTAAAATTTGTAAGCTTCCACAGACTTTATTGAGAACTCTTTCGACAGCTCTTCGTACTTTGTCGGTACAATGACGGAGTTTTTAATGAATTTGTAGAGACTATTTCTTTGATTTCTGCGTTGTCTTAGATTTGGATCCAGCTACGGTTCAGATAATTTATTTTAGGTACATAAGAATCAAGCTAGAAAAACGACACAGCATCATCCAAATCTAAGACCAATAGTTGTTCCCAGTTAATACAATTTAGTTCATTTCTTATGTTAATATAATCGGTGTTAAGAAAATCATACACGAAAGAGATATTAAAGGAACTTGTTCGGCTTCACAAGTTGGGGTGACATTGATTTCGTTGTAGGAGTTATTAAGAATTAAATCTAAAGACATGTCCATGCAAAATCGGTACATACTCTAGTGATTCGTACACGGTCATTTCGAAGTTGTTCTAAAAAAAATTGGCACCCTTTTGTTAAAAATAATATTTAATAATATGTTTTTAGTTTGCCATGATTTGAATGTCAGTTACTAATTTTTTTTAACGATGGAGTTAGCCGCTCGAAAATTGATTGTGAACAAATTCGTTGAAAATCCAACTTGGTCCGGAAATAAGGTAGCGAAAGTATTAAAAATTTCAAAGACAACAGTTTGTAGTGTCTTAAAACGGTATAAAGAAACTTTGAGCATCGAAAGAAAGCAAAAAACGAGTGGAAAAAAACCAACATCTGACAATAAATTAAAGGCAAGCATCCTTGCCTCAATTAAAAATAACCGAGGTCTCTCCGACAATGATCGAGCGAAAAATTCAAAACCAGCAGGAGCACAGCTCGGCGAATACGAGTGGGAGCAGGCTATCAGTCATATCGACCTATTAAATACCCGAACCGGTCCGATAAACAAAATTTGTCATCCAAAAAACGCACTCGATTACTCTACGATAAAGTCTTGACGAAATTCAAAGGTTGTTTAATTATGGACGATGAAACATAAGTCAAACTTGATCTGAAACAGCTTCCAGGAAAAAAGTTTTATGCTGCAAAGAAGCGTTTTTGTATCTCCTCTAAATTTATATATAAAAAGGTTGATAAATTCGCAAAGAAGGTAATGATCTGGCAAGCCATATGCAGTTGTGGTTTGAAGAGTCGGGCGTATGTAACATCCGCAACAATGAACTCTGAGATATACAGGAAGGAGTGTCTAGAGAAGCGTTTATTGTCGTTTATACGTTTATCTGCTGTAAAATTTTGGCCAGATTTGGCGTCGATACATTATTCGAAGACAACCATAAATTGGTATCGAACTAATAATGTAGATTTCGTGCCAAAGGACTTCAATCCTCCAAACTGTCCCCAGTTGCGCCCAATCGAAAAATATTGGGCAATTGTTAAATACAAACTAAGAAAAGATGGAGGAGTGGTAAATTATCTGGAATCGATGTTACTCAAGTGGAACAAATTTGCTGCCCAGGTCACCAGAGCAGATGTTCAACGATCGATGTTGCCGATTAGGAGACATGCTCGAAATTTTACACATAGTAATGAAATTTAAAATTTTGTGTGCCTTTTTTGAAAGCTTAATAAATACTCTATCTGAAAATAGTTGAAACATTTTTGTGCGAATATTTTGATTATGAGATTTATCACGATTTGTAGGTACAGATTTTGGGTGGACAGGTCTTTAACAACCTGACAATCTGGCTTAGAATCGTCACTATAAAAAGTGCTGTTAGTTAAAGATGACCAAATTAGTAAGATTAACTGGAAGGAGATGTCTATCATATTCATTTATGACAAAAGAAATATTAAGAAGGTTTAAGTCTTCTTAAATAATAATCCTATTTTCTTCGTTTCATGTGGCGTTTTTGGTGGCTCAACTTTCCGTTGAGTTGGAAGGAATATAAATTGCACCGATATAAACATAAATATTTTTATCAAGTATTATTTTTATTATTCGAAGTTGGAAGGATTTCGCAATAAGCTCACTAAATAAGGAATTATGGTTGGCGATCAAAACGCCTCCACGTACCTACCTGTTTTTATATAGTCTCTATCGTTTCGATATATTGTCCAATTACTATCAAGAATTTCCTCATTTTTTTTTGAGGATAACTGACAAGATTTAGCATCAAAAAAAGTTGTCTAAGTGCTCTAGGTCAGTCTAGAAGTAGACGATAACGTCAACACACTCGGCTAAACTTGAACTCTCAAAACAGTAATAAGACTTCAATAAGTGCGTACTTATACGTGTAGCGTGTTCTATTGACCAAAAGTCAACCGACTGTTAATTTGAAAGTTTTATTTATTGGATGCAGAGGCGTTCCTAGGGGGGGGGGGTGTGGAGTGGGCGGTCCGCCCCGGGAACCACCATTTTAGGGGTGACACCATTTCGATATTTTTTTTTTCTCAAACAATCAGAAAAAGTGAAAAAATACTTAACGTTAAAAAATGTGTGTATAATTTTTGTAGTGAAACTTCTTTGGCGGCGAGTGAAATTTCAAGGTCTCTTATTCGTGACGCTAGGCTAACGTTTTGAATTCATATGAAAATTTGAAAAAAATTAAAGTCGCCAGCGGAAATAGAACCCAGGCTCTCTATTAAGCATCTCATAAGAGTCAGAAGCTCTATCACTACGCCACATAGTCACATTAAAATAGCAAACAAAATGCAATTAATAATCAACGAGTTTTAATCCGTGTCTTACATTCCACAGACACACACCATGTCTGAAGAACGTACTGTACTATTTGATCCGTACTGTACCATTTGATTTTCATCCTACAAGTATGCACGGAAATTTTATTTCTTTATGCTTGGAATGCTGTACATTACGTAACAAAATATAACAATTGTGCATATTTTTTTGTTGAATATCGAATCCTAGCTTAAAGCTTAATTTGAAAGAGCATATCATAACGTTGACTGTTATCAAAAACTTGAAAGGTTATTGACAACATCTAAAACAGTTAAAACGAAAAAAAAAAAAAAAAAAAAAAAACAAATTGGCCATTTCAGCCCTTGAAAGGACTTTGACCGAGCTTCTTATGATCAATTGTGTTGTGTGTGTTATTAAATTTTTGCACACAATTGACCGAGAACTGGACCTACATGTTTTATGCCGACTCCGAACGGCTAAAGTTCATGTTCTCAAGAAGCTTTACATGGCATTATTTACTCTCTGAGGTTTGCCATTGTCTGCAGAGAGGTGGTGACCGATCAGAAAAAATTTTTTATTGAAAAAACTTTTTCGCCGCGGCTGGGGATCGAACCCGGGCTCCGAGAATGCTAAGCCACACACTTAACCTGCATGCCACGGTCACCACACACAGTTAAAACGATATAAAATTAAAAACAAGAAGTGTAGAAAGTGAAATACATTTTACATTTTCGACTGATTCTTTAGAAATTAAAAGCTAACTGTTATTTTTTGCCTTGTATTTTTTTTTTTTTGGGGAAAAATAAAGGTTACTTTTTACTTTTATTTTATCGGTCAAAAGTAACAATAATAGTTTATTTGGTGACTTTTAGTTTTTCGGTCAAAAAAATTATGCAATTTGTGTTTTTTAAAAGGTCGCTTGACAGATGTTGACACCATCAGTAAAATGTCTCACCGATAAGATGAAAATAATATATCAATACTTTTTTAGGCAGAAAAAACTGTTATTTTTGACCGATAAAATAAAATTCAAAAGTAACTGTTATTTTTGCCCAAAAAAATATAAGGCACAAAATAACTTTTATTTATGTCGGAAAAAATAAAATAAAAAAATAAAATAAAATAAAAAGAGTGATTATGTGACTTTTTCGATAAAAACCCTAAACGGTACGGTCCCTGGATATAAATATTGAATAAACAGAATATTATTCCATTTTGTGTTGATTGATTTTCTTTTCAGATACTTTCTCTCTATTTCACACTAAAATCTATCATATTTTTTACTGTTTAAGATGTTTCACTTCTGCCACATGTACGTTGCTACACGCGAGTTTTTTTTTAATAGCTGTTTTAAAATTTAGAATTCTGCTTGCAAGTTGAAACAATGAGGAGAAAACATTGTGGAAACGTTGTCAAAGCTAAAATTTATTAAAACTTATTCAAGGTCTTCCAAGGGAGAGGCAAGAGTTTCCGATCTTGCTATTTTATCCATTGAAAACGCGCTTGCAAGTAATATTGATTTCGATGAGGTTATTTCGAAAGTTATTTATTTGTTGAGTCTAAAAATAAAAAAATGTTGTTGTTTTGTTTTTAAGCTATAACAAAAAAAAAAGAAAAGAAGATTATTGGATTTTAGGAAAACTTTTCTGTAAATTTATTTAAAGTATTTATTTTGACGTAGAATTACGTCTTACAGCACGGTTTATTCACGGTCATTAGGCAACGTTTTTGGCGAATACTTTAGGGTATACCTACAGCCTTTAATACTCTTCGTTCAAAGATAAAATATATACTAAAATATTAGATATATCCTGCGCTGAATGAATATCTAATTTTGGATTTTGTCACTATTATATTAAAGTCAAAAAATAGTAAAATATAAGAAGAAAAATGCATGTTTTTATATAAGAAAATCAATCATCAGCTGCTTATGTGCCTGCTGCTTTCTTTGTTTTTCTTTCGTTGTTTATGCTTGTATGCTTTGGTTTTGCATGAACTGATTGGTTCGCTTTGGCAGCACTGTAAGCATTAGTTCGCGTTGGGTTTATGTATGCACTATTGTTCTAGTATACTATTTTGAAACCAGAGGTCATGAACCTCTTTTCAACTCAGTCAATGAACTCAATCTGTCAAATTTAACGAAATGGGTCTGTGATCCGGTTAGATTTAACTTTTATGAAAAAAACGAGTTGGATCATATTTCTTTTTATACTTTTACCCAATAGATGGCGTAAAATTTTAATTTTTGTTTTTAATGCAAATTAATTTGGATTCCACATCCCACTAGCACTAGCGAGTGTAGTTTGCAAACTATATATCGAACAGAAAGTGTAGCTAGCAAACTAAATATCAGACAGAGACGAGAGGAAAGGACATGTCCTCAGCG
Source organism: Tetanocera ferruginea (assembly GCA_958299015.1). Lineage (NCBI taxonomy): Eukaryota > Metazoa > Arthropoda > Insecta > Diptera > Sciomyzidae > Tetanocera > Tetanocera ferruginea. The sequence continues at coordinate 57,052,325 of OY282640.1, read as the reverse complement.
AGAAATATAGTAACCATACAATTTTTTAAAAATCGGGGTCTTAATTTTAATTTGAAATTAGTAGTTAAACTGACTGTAGCTCGCAAACTATATATCGGGCAGAGACGAAAAGTGGCACTAATGGAAAGTGCATTTGCTTGGCCTTCTTTTCAACTAAGTCAATTAACTCAACCTATCAAACTTAACAAAATTATCGAAAAAATTTGAAATTTTGCTTGTTTCTTTTTGTTTGCTCATTTACTTTTTAACTTTTTCTTTGTTTTGGCCTCGATTATTTTTTTATTTTTGGAAGATCAATAAAAATACGTGCAAAATGAACAAAACAATCGGACCAAAGCGACAAAGTAGAAGAGGTTACAACTTAAACGGAATTCTACGTCTACACTTACGATACTATCGAAACTGTTTCTTTTTTTTATAATAAAATCGACCTATTTCTTATTGTAAGATAGATACTAATTGAAAAATTTAAACGTCATTTGAGAGTTATTTGAATGTACAATATGTGAAGAAAACGATCTCCGACGAAAACGATTTTTAAAACGATCGGTTCAGTAGTTTTCTCCGAATCGAAAAACACTAAATCACATCGAATTGGTTTCTAACTGCATTTAAAAATTTCTTATCTATAGGGGTAACACCATGACACCTGCCCCGGGTGACACCAAGCCCAGCAACGCCTCTGGTTGGATGATATTTAAAAGTTAAGTCTCTTATTTCAACCCATGATTTGTTTTTTTAAAAACAGCATTTTTCCCCTAAATGTATGAGCTTGATTAAAAGCTAATCTTTGACTATGTCAAATCACTGAATTATTTGGTATGAAGCAATAATAAAAAATTATGGTGGTTACCAAGGCATAAAGGCAGGGTTTGAAGGCAACGAAAAGACAAGCAGCCTTGCCAAAAGAGGGTTATAAAGGTCCCTCAATGGCCATGGACGATTTTTTAGCCTATAAGACGATTTACTTTTACTCTCAGCAGAGATAAATCAAAGATACTGATAAAGGTAACCTGAAGCAACCTTCAACTTCTAACAGATTATAATAAAGGTCATTGTGCTCTCAGGTGTTATCACTAAAAGATAGGTTGACCTGAATTGGATGTCTGCAGACTCTGCGAGGTGGAGGAAGAGACTTTTAAAGTTTATAAAAATAATAATTTAAACATATTATTTGGGAATGCTCGGTACTTTGCAAACTCAGACTTCTCTACTTTGAGATACCACACCAGAAACAGTGAAAACTTCATAAAAATACAACATCTACTAAGCTAATAAAAATATTTTGCACAAGAGATCCATTGGATCGCGTTGCACATAAGCCAAATTAGCCATAACACTAGGTTGGTCCCTCAAAATTTATTTTTTTTTTATTTATTTTATTTTTTTTAAAAAATTCCAAATTTGTCCCGCGTCGCTAAAAAATATGGCAATACTAATTCAACTATTTTTGGAGTTATTTATATGAGAAGCAAAAAGGAATCGACCTACATATATTACTACGTTACGACCCATATTACTATTATTATATGTCTTAAAAAATTATGTTTCAAAAGTAAACTTTAAAACACCGGTAACGTGTAATTTATTTATATTCTAAAAGACTCCGTTGATGTTCTGTCTTTTGAAGATTTCTTTTATGTGTAAGACTGTGTAATAATTAGCAACAGCTACGAAAATTCGTTGAATAGTTATCAACAGATATAAAACAATAAAATTCAAGTCATATCATTATAAACTGTTATGAGAAACTTCAAAGTAGTTTTGAAGCAACAGTACAGAAACAAACAAAAAAACGATTAATTAAAATGTGGCATATGTGAGAACTTTTGACCCCAACAGCAGAGCCGTAAAGAAGTGCTTAAAATGCAAAGGCTTTTTTAAAAGAAATTTGCCTAAAAAACTTAAAAACAAAACGTGTACTAAGGTTATAATAATAAAAAAAAAAAAATAAAAACGATATACATAGAAATAATTGCAGAACTTCGGTATGAAAGTATGAAATCAAGCATTTAACTGTAGTTAGCTAACACAAAAAAGTGGTTATAATAGATAGCCATGTTAGCACAAAAATTAAATGCAAAAAGAAGAAAAAAACACAAAAAAAAAACGCAAAGTTTGGGAAAAAAATTAACACACGCCTAACTTTTGGAAACGAGCTTCAAAAAAATAATAATAACAAAGTTGAAAACCGTCAGCAAAAGACCGCAATAAACTTAAATTCAAACTCAGTGTGAGTCAAAAGAGGCATGAGTAGGTACAGAAATAAGAAAAAAAAAAAATAATACAGACTTAACTTGTGATAATTGGGTTATAATGAGGTTTTTGAAACTATACACAAGAGACAATATTAAACGACAGTGGTAAGGCAAGAAGAACAATAACAACAAAAAACAATAAAAAAACGAGCACAAATACTGTTTCTCAGAGATTAAGTAAGGTTAAAAGGCAATCATAACAACAACAAAAATAATAAAAAGAAAAGTTAACCGCCAATTGAGGTTTGTCTAAATAGTGAAAACGTTTTTAATAAAAAAATAGGTTAAATTAAAACTGAGTGCATGTGAAGAAAATATTCAATTGTAACAGTTCAATAAATTATAAAAATTATAAACTTAAATCAAAAAAAAAATGATATTGTTATAGTTTTTAATAACAAAATAGTTGAATTAAATAGAGAAATAATTAAAATTAGAATTGACTTACCCAACAGGAATTGTTCAATTTCCACACGTTGCTGGTTCAAATCCATGGTTGATACACACACTAAGTCTTATTCTTGTTCTCCTTGTTGGTGTTAGGGTTTAACTAATTGTTATTGTATAAGGCTTAATTTTATTTTTCACTTTTCGGAATTTAAATCGAAAACAAATCGCACCAAGTTACTGTTGTCTAGTTAAATACGTACAACAGTTAGTATCGTATCTAGTGTAAGTGTTGTTGTATTTCAGCACAAGATGTTTGTTTGTTGTTTAAATTTCTTTTAAAATGTTGTTAATTTTCAAAATTAACACCTTGGCGTTAAAAGTATCTCATAGATACTGCACGTAAATGTAACACTTGCTCGCCTCTGACATACCGACATTGCTGTGATCCAAAACAAAAACAAAAAAAAAAAGGAAAGAACAAAAAAAAAACAAAAACCAATCATATAACGATCAATAATATATTGCATTAAATTTAAAATGAAGTTTTTATTTTTTCTAAATCCGTTTCGATCGGTATTATTGTAATCGAATATGTATGTATTTTCACCACAAGAAGCTAAAGATACGCGTTTGTATAGCACAGTGATCACTTGAGCAGTTGTTGGATCTCACGCTGTAGAACGTGAAAAGCAAACGATCGAAATATTGCTGCTGCTGTTGCTGTTGAAGATGATGTTGATGTTGATGTTGATGTTAATGTTGTTGCTTGCAAAGAGCAGCAGCGGAGGATCGTGTAAGCGCCTCCTACAGCGCACACGAAAGTAGTTCAATTGTTATTATTCTCTACTTGCGGTTTGTTGTTGTTGGTTTTTCTCATCATCATCATCATTATCATCATGATCGTCATGATGACGCGATCACTAGTTCTACACTCAATAGATACATTCAACTGACTGTTTTTGTTTTTATTTTTATTTTTGTTCTGTTTTATTTTGTTTTATGTTCGTTTATGGTTTAACTCTTTGTCATTGATGACGTTATTTTAGCATTTCTTTTTTTTTTTTTTTTGTATAGTTATATGTTCTATTTTTGGTTGCTAAGATTAAAGAGGTTTATTCACTTTTTTTTTTTTTTTTGCTTTCTTGGCTCAGTTCATTGAATTCCAGTTTTTAGTGCTATTCCACTCTTCTTCTCGTATGAGTTCTTCTTTTTGAAAGTTCAATTATGCGTAAATTAATGATGTTTATTATCATTGTGTTGTTGTTGTTGTTGTTGTTGTTGTTGTGCACTTTATCGTTCTTGCCGTTATACTGTTGCTGTATGGAGTGTTCTTAGAATTTCATACATTCTTGAGTATTCTTTCAGACTGCAGAATGAATGATACACAGTTCAAAAGTTCAACTTAATTGAGTCGGAATAAAAAACGAGTACAAAACTTTTTGTATTGTGAAATGAGCTTACAACAAAAAAAAAGACAAAATATATGGTATGAGCTAATGGTATAAAAGCAGAATTCTATGCTAAATTAAATGGCAATTAAGGTATGACAAAGCCTCAATAAATTCATCTCATTTATTAATTTTTAAGAAATGATTAATAAATACTTAATTCTGAGTTATAAAGTACCACTATAAAAGCCAGTCCTACTACGGTTTGAAACTATTAAGCGATAACAAGAGGACAAACAATTTATTCGGTTTATTCACATCACTTTTTGTATCAAATAAATTTCTTTGTACAGACCTTCAGGCTTCTAATTTTTTCAAATAGTATGAGGTAGAGTTACTTCGGGTAATGTGATATAGGTATTTTTTGAAGTTATAATTACTAGTAACTTTCATACCTTAGTTTATACCTCATTACACAGGATATTTTTTTATGCTTTTTGCAGTGTTTTACAACTTTGGAGCTCTATAACGTTACCCAATTTGGAACTTTTTCAACACAATGAAAAAAAGGCACGTAACTTCCCTTAATGAAATTGGCAGGCAAAGTGATATACCATGTTTGGATAATGTGATATACCATATAGACCAATATCACATAACCTGAATAGTGTTCAACAGCAGTATCTATTGATTTTTCAACCAAAATTAAAAAAGGAACCGTGTTATTGAAAAGAAAAAAAGTTGTTTTAGTGTTTATAAAACGTGACCAACTACTTTTGGTGAAATTTCGGAATGGATTCCGGAAGCTGGTTCGAAATTTCGGAACGATATGCAATACGTCAATTTGACAACTTTTGTGGTTTTAATATAGTTTAAAAGATATGTATCTTCGATGGATGAAAGACAGTTTGAAAAATAGTGCAAGTACATAACTATCAATCATTAAAATCCACAATTTCCTGCGTTTGACAAGCCCATATTTAAAGAAGAAGTACAGTGGAATTCGGTTATAACGACCCTGAAGGGAACGGATAATTTCGTCGTTATAACCGAATGTCGTTATATGCGAACATAAGTTTTTTGTTGTTTATTATTAATTTAATTCAAGTATTATGAAGAAAATAAGAATGAATGAATGAATATTAAAAGTTAAAACATAAAACTTAGTGTAAATAAATACAAAGACGATATAAATTATAAAAGTATGTATATAAATAAAATAATAAAATAATGACTCTTAAGGCATTTTATTATGCATTGATCTATTGGTTGCAAAATAGATGTTGTGTTTGGAGGTAAAAAGGCAAGTTTAATGTTTTGAAGATTGTTTATTTGTGGATGAGCTGGGCAGTTATCAACTAGCAAAAAAATTTTTTTTTTTTCTAGACCGTTTTAATCCAAGGTCCCATGCATGAATCGCTTTTTCAAAGAGCTCAGAAGTCATCCATGCTCTCTTGTTGGCTTCATAATCAACCAGTAATTGTTGTTTATTCTTGAAACACCTAGGTTTCTTTGACTTTCCGATAATAAGCAATTTTCTTTTTACACTTCCATCCATTTTTGCAGCAACCAAAACTGAAATACGATCCTTCGCAAGTTTTCCTCCTGTACACTTTTCACCTTTAAATTTTAAAGCCTTATCGGGCATGAGCTTAAAGAAGAACCCTGTTTCATCAGCATTATAAATTTCTGAGTTCTGATAGCCATCTCTCAGTTTTGGAAACACATTCTGCAGCCAATTGTTGCAATCACCTTGCGATACATCAGCTACTTCACCAGAAACTTTACAGGTAACAATACAATGCCGCTTTCGAAAACGGTAAATCCAACTTTCTGAACATGAAAAATTTGTTTTACTTAAAATTTTAGCAAAGTCATTTGCTTTTTCTTGTAAAACACGACCGGTTAGAGGAATATTTCGCGCTCTTTGTTTAAACCAAGTAAGTAGAGCATTTTCTACATCTTGATGGGGTGTAGTACGAACTTTTTTATTTTTAAAGACTTAGATTCAAATGTGTTCCTTATCTTTTCCCTGTTTTTCCATATGGTGGATATAGAAGAATGGGACACTTGAAATTCTTTGCTCAAATCAGAATTTAATTCACTATTTTCAAGTCGCTAGATAATTGCGGATTTTTCTTCTACGGTGAACGTGTTACGTTTAGTTTTTGGAGGCATTTTGAACACAATAAAAATCAATCATGCACTTGCAAAGAACAAATCGACAAGGAATAACAGCTAAACTCATTTTCAATATTTCAGGAGAGCATTTTTAAAATTAAAATTGCTACCTAATATAAGGACACCCTGACTTTTGCTCTTTAGATTTGATGGCCTCAAACATTTATTTTTCAAGTTACAACCATAAAAATGTGCGTACTAGTGTTTTTAGTTGCGAAAAATCGCAATGAAAGTAAGTACCTCAGTTTGTCCTAACTTGACTTTAGCGGTTATTCCTTGTCGACACAGAAATACGTACTGAATTAAATCACACGCGCATCTGAAACACACGTGCGCAACTTTAGCTTATGCAATCTAACTGTGATTTTATTTTATAACGGTTATTTCGGTTTCAACAAAGCGATAATTCCAAATATCTAGTCTCATTTTGCTTTTGACATACATTCGTCGTCGCTATATGTGAAAATAATTTACCATATTTTATGAAAACTGCGTCGTTATATGCGAACTCGTCGTTATATCCGACGACGCTAAAAGCGAACTCAGTTTCTAAGGAATAATCAATTAAAATGTTGGGACTTCAAGAATACGACGTTATAACAGAAATGTTGCTATAACCGAGGTCGTTATAAGTGAATTCCACTGTACTCGTACTAGGATTGGCATCGGTAAAATATATTTTTCAGCGTATTGATTTGCAGTTGTGTCTTCTCGATGGTCCCATTTTTTTTTTAATGATAGCAAACTCTCTTTCAACGGTCGTAGAAGTGCCTGGCAACCACAAGACAAAGCTGTCAGCTTAAAATATTAAAAGTGGTAATTCACTTCAAAACTTTTAAGTATTGTTGGATAGCATGAAACCGGGGAAGTTTTTGACTTCAATTTGACATAGGCAGGACATAAGCCTTAAAATGTTGATATTTTGGCCTTTCTCGCTCCGATATCGAGATATCCCGCTTTTTCTGTTTTTTTCATATATTTTGGTGCAATATTTTGGTATAGTATGACCCCTCTATCTACGCGTCTTGATAATACCATCCCCCTTAGAAAGCAGTAAAAAGTTGTTATTTTTGACCTATCTCGCTCTGTTTTCGAGACATCCCGCTTTTTCTGTTTTTTTTTCATACATTTTTTTTATTTTTGGCCTATCTCGTTCTCGTAGTGGAACGAGTTAGGCGCTGGTGATCGCTGCTACAGACTGCAGTTAACATTTTTTTCCTTGCTGCGAATAAACAAAAGCATGAATATTCGTTGCTTTTGGCAAATGTTCGAATAATTGGCTTCGTCGGACATTCATGTTTCGCAGGCATTCGTATTCGTCATCGCTCGTACTCTCCGGCATTCGTACCGCAGCGATTGGTACATGTGTTTGCGCATTAATTTTAATGCAGAAGGCACATTCCTAGCTCGTATTTTAACGAGACATTCAAAACGCCATTTTAATGCACTCAAGTTGTTCTCTGGTTGCCACCTTTCAAAATTGTGTCATTTATCGCCAGCTGGACGGCATTTTCTTTGTTTGACTTAATTATAATATTTTGTTTTTTTAAAAACTTAAAAAAAAATAACGCAAAGTATAAAATAAATGGAATGAATAGATATGGTATGAATAGATGGCATATCACATTACCCAACTTTGACTATATCACAATAGCCGAATTTGGGTTTCTAAATAATAAGGTTATTTTTATAAAAATACGCTGTAGAAAATCAAAATCTCACCTCATTTGTGGCTAATTTAATTCGAACTCTAACAAATTTATCTATTTCAGCTTACAATTCTGCTTTATTTATTGTAATTCACTAGCAAAGTGCACTCAAAAAAAGATATCGATTACACCGATCAAAAAAATTCAAAACAATTAGATCGAACACAGTCAATGAGAGCGCGCATTAAACTGCAAGACGTGTCTTTTTCTGTTGCCGTTATGTTCACATGTTTATTCTTGTCGAAAATTGTGTATTTAACAAAATATGTAGGTATATCACATTACCCCACCATATAAAAATACCCGAAGTTACTCTAAATAGTTTTGAAAGCACTGTATAACAAGAAATATATTATAGTTGGAGAGATATAAAGATAAATCAGGCTAGTAGCACCTTCCCTCTTTATGGATAAACTACTTAACAAAAGAGTTATTTTATCAAACCTAGACGCCTATAGCGCTATAGTGTTCTCAACCGCTCCTCTGGAATTTGGCAGGTAATGATATACTACTTTCTCTAGAGGGTGGAGGCTTAGTGGCAGAGGGCATAGTACACGCTGATGACCTACTCTGTGCGAAATTTTGCAAAAATCCCTCTGCAAGATATAACGCTTGGAGTAAATCCGGCTGGCTGTGTTTACCACACGGTTAAAAATCTTGGGCTAAATTTTAATCTTTTTTGGATTACATATAGGACACGAACAAAAAAAGATTACTTTTTAATCCAATGGAAAGTTTTAAATTTTCCAATCCAAAAAGGACTTTTTTTAATCCGCAAAAAGTTTAAAATTTTTTAATCCAAAAAGTAATAATTTTTAATCCGCAGAAAGTATAAAATATTATAATCCAAAAAGGATTAGATTTTAGTCCAAAAAAGTTAAAAATACAAAATACAAGCTTGCCGCTTTGCATGAATACCCTTATTATGTATTATGAAACACTGCTCAATGTAATAATGAATATAATAATATTTTGGTTCAGATTTTAAGAAACAATTTCTTTCATTTAATTAAACTAGTAAGGTATATCTTCGACTTGGCCGAAGTAAAAATACCCCCACGGCCGATTCTTAAGGGTGGAAGAATCTTAAATTGGAGAGCTTTTTGTATGAGCTTTTGAGAGATATTATTATTTTTATGTGTCTAAAATACATACATATCAAATTGTTTTCCTGCAGCTTAAATATAAGCCTTTTTATAAAGTTTTAAATTTTGGGGTTGTATGGGAGGTGGGCGTGTTAGATTGTGTATGACGCCCATTTTTCTAACATACCTCAGTTTCGACATAGAATACACAAATACCGAGTTTCTGTCTTGTAACTTTAATATTAGCCTCTTTATAGATTTTTCAATTTTGGGGTTGTATGGGAGGTGGGCGTGTTAATAGGTGGATGACGCCCATTTTTATAACACACCTCAGTTTTGACATAGAATACACAAATACCGAGTTTCCGTCTTGTAACTTTAATATTAGCCTCTTTATAGATTTTTCAATTATGGGGTTGTATGGGAGGTGGGCGTGTTAATGAATGGATGACGCCCATTTTTCTAACACACCTTAGTTTTGACATTGAATACACAATTACCGAGTTTCCGTCTTGTAACTTTAATATTAGCCTCTTTATAGATTTTTCAATTTTGGGGTTGTATGGGAGGTGGGCGTGTTAATAAGTGGATGACGCCCATTTTTATAACACACCTCAGTTTTGACATAGAACACACAAATACCGAGTTTCCGTCTTGTAACTTTAATATTAGCCTCTTTATAGATTTTTCAATTTTGGGGTTGTATGGGAGGTGGGCGTGTTAGTGAGTGGATGACGCCCATTTTTCTAAGACATCTAAGTTTTGACATAAAACACACATTTATCAAATTTCAGTATTGTAGCTTCAATATTAGCTTCTTTGTTGAGTTTTACATTTTGGGGTTGTATGGGAGGTAGGCGTGGTTTTCATCCGATTTAGCCCATTCTCGAACTTGACCTTAGTTTTTTAAAAAAAAGCTTAAATATCGAATTTCATTACGATATCTTCAGAATTACGGCTGTAATCGTGTCGACAGACGGACAGACGGACAGACGGACAGACGGACAGACAGACGGACATGGCTAAATCAACTCAGGTGGTGATGCTGAGCAAGAATATATATACTTTTCCATACCTACCACGCCTCCTTTTGGGTGTTACACACGTCGTGACAAAATTAATATACCCCTTACGCAGTACGCGTGGGGGTATAAAAATAAACTTCGAATGCTTTAATTATAATAATTATATTAAGCGTAAATTTCGTAGCAGTAGTAGTTTTCAATCTTAGGTAACATAAATAGTTTTTTCTGAAAATACTTAATGTAAATTTGTAGTCCAAAAATAGTCTTAAACTTAAACTTTTTTGGATTAAAAACAAATTAAACTTAAGTATGGAATAAGAAATAGTACTTTTTGGATTAAAAATTCCTTTAAACCAAAGTTTGGATTAAAAACTAGTCCAAAATTTTTAACCGTGCAGGAAATATAAAATTCCATATATAACAACCATTCGTTTCAAAGGGTCTGTACTAAGTATACCTCAAGAATAATGCAAAATACCTAAGGTTCATTCTCGACAGCAAACTCAGCTGCAACTAAACACTTCAAAGCGAATTGAAACAAGTAAGGGAACTCTAAAATTGGTCTAGCCCGACTATGGAATACCCTAAACCTCCTATTATATTTAAGGATATATTAATATACTTAAACAAATATAAATTACTTCTTATTTTTTTTTCAAAATCTCCAAATCAATATATTCCTTTACGGTTTTTAACAGGTTTCACTAATGTGGGTTGTATGGGAGTTGGGCGTGTTCGTGGGTGGGTGACACTCAGTTTCTGTGCATACCTTAGTTTTGATATAAAATTCTCCAATACCGAGTTTTATCACTGTAGGACATTTTCGATTGTCGCCCATTTTGTGTCTACACCTTAGTTTTGATACGAAATCTTCCCATGCCAAGTTTAATCCATGTATGTCATATATATAAACCTTTTTATGATATTTTCAATATTGTTAGTTGTATGGGAGGTGGGCATGTTTTTGAGCAGATCGCGCCCATTTTTAGTTCATGTCTTAGTTTTTGTACAAAGTACAAACATATTAAATTTAATTTCTGTAGCTTAAATAAAACACTCAATACAGTAATTTCAATTTTTTAGTTGTATTGGCGGTAAGCGTGTCCATGAGCGGTTTCCAAAAATATGCAATAGTGCAGATCCTTGGACACATGTGAACATGTATACCAAGTTTCATGCAATTATCTCAACTCCTTCTTATGCTATCTTTACGGACAACACACAGACGGACAAACGAGCAAGGCTAAATCGACTCACGAGGTGACTCTGATCAAGAATATATATACTTTTCTATACCGTATTCGCTCATTTCTACGTGTAACAAACATTTACACAAAGTAAATATACCCTGACCTTTCAGGTTTAGGGTATAAAAATCCACACTTGCTCTGTATACATGTAAAACATCAATATGGAGTCGGTGTGGTTTTTCGCCCTGAATTGTTCACTGGCTCTACACTGAGGTCTTTAGATGTATACTTATGTATGGAACTACAATATGATCAAGGTCACTCACTGTAAGCAACTCTAAAAGGTACAAAGAATGGCATCTATATGCATCAGAGGTGCTCTGAAAACAACACCAACGGCTGCTGTGGAGATCATATTTACCCTGCTCCCGCTCACCTTGGTTGCTCAAATGGCAGCTTATCAATGGCAGAAGTCGGGATATGGAAATGCCATGAAACATCCAAGGCATCCATACTCAAGAGGTACAATTTTATTCCAATAATTACTGAGTACTGTACAAAAGGAAATGTAGTATGCTTTTTTCAAACAAACTTATGCTTAACTTTGCTGTTTTTGATGTTGAAACTTTTAAAGCAATTGTTGTCTGAATCAGCCTATTTCAAACTATAATGTGGTTGGTGTCGTATTCATGGTGAACGCTTAATATGCAATTCTTTCTAACTATTTTTAAAAAAGATAGAGCCAGAACGAAACAAAAACTTCTGTAAATAAATCATTTGTTTTTTTCCAAGCAATAAATTCTTGTTCAAGCAAGTCTGTGCACGAAATAAGAATATTTTTGTTTACTTTACTCAAGCACAAACTTGCTGCTTAGTTTTAATTCAAGCTTGAATTTCAAAACTTATTTAAAAACTCAGTTAAAAAAGACTTCTCGTTCGGACTCGAGCGTGGGGTACCTTTGTTTCCCGACAAAAGAGTCTTTTTTGATCAGAAATAGAGCGCGTTTTCAGTTGTTTTAATCCTACAGAAGAGTCAAAATTGACTCGAATTCGTTCATAATTTTCATTAAATTCTGAGTTGGAACCCTCTCTATCCTTTGACGGGAGCTTAAGCGTTTTCCAAGCTATAATGATGGCAATAATGTAGGTTGCTTATTGGTTATCAAAGGACGTAGTCTCAAAGCGAGAAATTTATATATTTACCAACAGCCAGGCTGCGATCACATCATTAGAACAAGCAACCATAAGCTCAAAATCAGCCAAGGAATGCCGTGTTTTATTGGGTAAAATGTCTAATTATTTTAACTTCAACCTGTGCAATAAGGTGTTAAGGATAATGGAAAGGCAGACGAGCTCGCTAGAAACGGTACCTCGGTGACATCAATGGTTCAGAACCACCAGATATGCCGCTAGCTACTCTCAAACTGCTGCTCAGCGATCATACCAAATCGAAAGCCAACACCCGGTGGGCTGAACTCCCTACCTCAAAGACTTGTTAAGCTTATTTGGTCGTTTCGTGACCTCAGGCGCTTTAGAGCGCTGCCCTCGCTCAATAGATTAGACCTTTCCATTATAGTGACAATCATAATAAGGCACTGCTTGATAAGCAGACATGCTACCCGACCAAACCTTTTTGGAAAGAACTTCTGTAGAAGCTGCAGAGACGAAGAGCTTGCCACAAGACGGGCATTGTAATCAGGGTTTCTACTTCTCCGATGAGCTTGATGACTTGTCAACAACAAGTGTTAGGCGCCTATGGAGCTTCGGTAAAAGTGGTTCTATAGGGATTGAAGGCCAAGCGTGCTGCAGTATTACAATAGATCAAACTGGTCTAAGTGAACTGGTGTATTTATTACAGAGGCTGCCGCCCCTACCTACCCTACCTACGATAAGCCACTAGTGTAATTTGTTGAACTTTAAAACATGTAGTTTGAATAATAGAAATGGTAAAAGAAAATGAAATGAGTTTCAAGAAAATGATAAAATTAATTTTAAACTTAACCCTAGTACTCTGTTCGTATTTCGCTGGCAACATTCATATTTTTGTTGCGCGAAAATTCTGAAAAATATTTTGTTGCGTAGAAATTGTAAAATTTTATAAAGCCACGCTTACTTCTCAAAATAGAGAAAAATAACATATAAAAACAAAACATTTACGACAATTCTTCTCACTTCAAAATAAATAGACAGTTTAATTAAATTGTCGTGAAAAAATGTTGCAAGAGAAATGTTGCGAGTATTTTTCACAGCGGAACAGAGTACTACGTTGATGGACATGTTGTGAAAAATTTCGAATGAAATTTTATATGAAGCTGAACAGAGTAGTAGGCTTAAGTACCAAAACATTAAAAACAACCTTTTAAAAAACTAACACACATGTTTCTTCATTTTAAAGAAATGAATTTTCTTAAATTTTTATGACGAATTATATTAGTTATCATTGAAACCAGTGAGTTTTGGAAATAATTTCCCGATTATACATATAATGCTATTATATTATATCAAAAGTTTTATGTAAAGCCTAGTACTCTATTCGTTGTACGGCTTAGGCCGTAAAGTCATTTTTGAAAAAAGTAATATTCTACAAAGATGCGAAATATTTGAAACATTTATTTTCTGTTTTGTATATTTATTCATTAGACTAAGGCCCGTTAACTGATCTCCATTTTAAACAAAGTTTAGCTTAAACAAAAGGTCTGTTTCCGTACTCACTTCAAGTAACTTGAAGTTACTCGAAAGCGTTTCCGTACACATTTTTCCAGCTCGAGAGAGAAGAAGAACAAGCAAAATGTCACTTTTTGTGGCTCTCTATTACTCGAACTTTACTTGAAAAATTTCTTCGAGCACGAATCTCGAGCTTCAAACAGCTGATTGTCAAAGTGATAAAATTTAATTGTTGCACCACCTCTGTCCCAGCCCCAAAAATTATCGAAGAGAAAAAAGTGTATATACCATTCGAAAGGGCTCAATTTGCTCCTTCAGAATATGTTAATTTTATAATTTGCACCCTTATAGTTTTTGAAATAAATTAGATTGAAAATGGACTATATGATGCAATTTTTAAAGTATCATATCTCGCTTAAAAATGCATATTTCAAAGTGCACCTTGGCCTAAAAATTTGCAATTTTGTTATTCTAATTTGCACCTTCGTTAAAATAGTAAAATCAATCGGTTCTTCGTAAATAATGTAAAAATACGTAAATCAATACTACGCCTGCGCTGTCCAGCAAACATATAGTTATACGACTCTCGTGCACGGTGCGCGCTATGGACTTTATTGTGGCAATGTCTGGCTGATCTAAATATGACTACATCAAAATCAGTATATATAATGAACATATAAAGTTCATCACTGATGCATTTACTTAAGTTGATATTTGAGGCCAAATGATCACGTAAAACTTGTTATTGTGCTGTATTAACTTGTCACAATATTTTTTTTTTTTATCATAAGATTAATACTATTATAGTCTATATTTTTTCATCAATACTTGTGCAAATTAGAGGAGTAAAGTTGCAAATTATTCACGCAAGCTGCACATCGAAATATCAATTAATTACCGAGATATGATCATTTGAATATTGCAAATTTTGACATTTTTTTTTGCAAAAAGTACGAGGGTGCAAATTCTAAAATGCTTATATTCGGAAGGTGCAAATTGAGGTTTTTCGAATGGTATATATACTTTTTTTTTTTGGATCATTTTTGGGGCTGGGACAGAGGTGGTAATTGTTGCATTGTATTGCGAACAAAATGTATGCAATTGGTTAGAAAATTAATAACTAGTAAGGTATATCTTCGACTTAGCCGAAGTTAAAATACCCCCACGGGCGATTGGCAATGGTACAAAATCTTAAATTGCAGCGTTTTTCATATCAAATGGTTTTACTGCAAAGTAAATACAAGCCTTTTTATTAAGTTTTTAATTAAGGGCTGTATGGGAGGTGGGCGTGTTTTTGAGTGGTTGATGCCAATTTTTCTAACACGCCTCAATTTTGATATAATATACACAAGTACCCAATTCCAAGTCTGTAGCTTAAATATTAGCATATAAATAGAGTTTTCAATATTATGGGTTGTATGTAAGGTGGGTGTGTTCATCAATGGATGACGCCTATTTTTCTAACACATCTGAATTTTATTATAAAAAGAATAAATATCTAATTTTACTTTTGTAGCTTCGGCAGAAGCCTATTTATACAGTTTTAAATTTTGGGGTTGTATGAGAGGTGGGCGTGTTCGTGGGTGGATTACGCCCATTTTTCTCTCACCTCTTAATTTTTATATTAAGGTAATAAATATTTAATTTTATTTTTATAGCTTCGACACAAGAATCTATATATAGGTTTCAATATTGGGGTTGTATGGGAGGTGGGCGTGTTAGTGTGTGGATGACGCCCATTTTTTTAACACACCTGAGTTTTGTCATAGAATATACAAATACCGAATTTAAGTTTTGTAGCGTAAATATTCGCTTCTTTATGGAGTTTTCATCATTGGGGTCGTATGGGTGGTAGGCGTGGTTTTTATCCGATTTAGCCCATTCTCGAACTTGATCTTAGTTTTTTAAAGAAAAGCTTAAATATCTAATTTCAGCACGATAGCTTCAAAATTACGGCTGTAATCGTGTCCACAGACAGACAGACAGACAGACGGACAGACAGACGGACAGACAGACAGACGGACATGCCTAAATCAACTCAGCTGGTGATGCTGAGCAAGAATATATATACTTTTCTATACCTACCACGCCTCCTTATGGGCGTTACACACGTCGTGAAAAAATTAATATACCCCTTACGCAGTACGCGTGGGGGTATAAAAATAGTTAAAATAACCAAATCAACGCTTACGAAAATGTTTTAAATACAGAAACACAGCAATTAAATTTTATTGTTTTCAAAAAACAGGTGTTGTGCTTGAAACTTACTTGAAAGCGTTTCCGTACTTTTTGACAAATTTTCTCATTTTGACAAATAATCAAATTACTCTCTATTACCCGAACTTTACTCGAACTTTACTTGAAGTGCGTACGGAAACAGACCTAAAGTTTAAAATTCCTTAACCTCAGTTTAAATTTTAACGCCGATACCTCATCTCAAAAAATCTAAGTTTAACTTGGTGAGGCAAGTTTAAATTTAAACACAGAAATTCTAGGTATAAAAAATTTAAACTTAGATTTTGTCAAAAATTCTCTCAGAACATTGGAAATATTCTCAATCATGATAGAATAATTTTACCAAATAGTGTTGACAAATATTGAGGGTATTCATGCAAAGAGGCAAGAATATAATTTGGGCAATTAGTTATTTTTATTAGGAAGGTTGCATGAGCATCCCTTAAAAGTCGATTGAGCATTTGCATCATATATCAGCTGTTTGCAAGTTCAGGGTTTGCTTTCTGCAAATTAAGTATATAAATATTTTTTAATTCTTTCAATTCACAAAATTTCCATTCTTACCTCTTCCATTTTATTTAATTAGTTTTACAATTTTGACTATATCTTGTCCTGCTTCTAATTTTTTCTTTTGCTTTAATAAAATAAATCAGCTGATTGATGTTATAAGTTTGCCTGTTCGTTTGCCCAGCTAAATCGTTGAGCAAAGATATCTGGTTTGTGCAAAAGCTTCTTCATACAAACTTTGACAGTTCATTTTAAGGAGAATAAACTTATACGGTTTATACCGCTTATAAGGGTTTTGCCCAGTTGCATGAATATCCTTATTGTTTCTCTCAGCTACAAGTAAACGAACCCTTGTCTAAAACAGCTGTTCGTTGTTATATTCGTTGGCCACATTCAGCTGTGTCAACTGTTGTGACAGCAACACATCGGGGAGCGCTATTATTGGTATTGAAGTTTCAGAAAAATTTATTTAGTTTACCATCTACTGGGCTATGCCCTTATAGATTACATACTTAGCCTAATACTTAATACTAGTTTGAAAAAAATAAATTTTTAACATCAATTTTAAACTTATTTCTATCTTTCGTAAAATCGCAATGACTCCCTGCTAAATTACAAAGAGATATGCATCTAGAAATAGGCTCATTCGCTCCATAGTTAGTTCTATGGAAGCGAAAATGAAAAAGATTTGCATTTCTAAGCGTCCTTTGTGGAACATTAAACATAATAGACCAAGTAATTCCGGTGAATCTATGGTGCTATCAATTAAATCTTTTATAAAAAGAACACACTGAGTTTTACGTACACACATAGACCAAGTAATTCCGGGGAATCTATGGTGCTATCAATTAAATCTTTTATGAAAAGAACACACTGAGTTTTACGTCTATTGTCCAGTTTTTGTAAACCTAAGAGTTGACAACGCGAGTCATAGGATGGCATGTTTTCATATGAATAGGTATGTCGCAATGCAAATCTAGAAAAGCTTTTTATCAGTTCCATACATCGGACACCAAATGACACAAGCATATTCTAAAATTGATCTTACTAATGAAAAAAATAGTGTTTGAACTGTAAAAGGATTCAAAAATTCTTTAGAATTTCTTTTTAAAAAACCGAGTTTTGAATTTGCCTTTGAGATAATATACTCCATATGAGTATCAAAAGAGAATTTCGCATCAAAAAAGACTCCAAGATCTTAAACAACAAGTTCACGCTTTAATAAAATATTTGTGTTGGTAGAATAATTATAAACACAAGGTAAATTTTTCCGAGTATATGTGACAATCTTGCATTTGTTATAGTTTAGACTTAAGCCATTAATATCACACCATGTAATAAAAAGGTTAATCTCTCTTTGAAATTTAGCGCAGTCATTAAGATTCTTTACAGCAATGAATATTTTCAAATCATCAGCGTAAAGTAAAAATTTACAAAATGAAAACATATTAGAAACATCATTTATAAACAAAATAAACAAGAGAGGCCCCAGGTGGCTACCTTGTGGAACACCGGATTTCGCATCAATAACTCTAGAGTACTGATCTTCTACTCTTACCACCAACTTTCTGTTGGAAAGATACGAAGTTATCCACTTTAAAAATACTGAATGTATTCCTAGTTTTTCAAGTTTGTTAACTATTAGTTTATGATTTAGACTGTCGAATGCTTTTGTAAAATCAGTGTATAACACATCAACTTGTAAGTTATTTTCAATAGCGTTTAAGCAGTAGTTCGAGAATATTGCAAGGTTCGTATTCGTGGACCTACCACTGAAAAAGCCGTGTTGGTTTATTGAAATATAATTTTTAAAATCGGCAAATAATCGTTTATTTATAATTTTATCTAAAATTTTAGGTATGATTGAAAGTTTTACTATTGGCCTATAGTTTTCTATAAGGCCTTTTGACCTGATTTCAATACAGGCGATATAAACGAAACTTTCCAATCGTCTATAACCGTACCAACTGAAAGAGACTTATTAAATAGCAGCGTTAAGCCAACATATAAGGACTTAGCGCAATTTTTCAACAGAATTGGTGGTATTAAATCAAAACCAGGTCCTTTATTAATGTCTAAGTCTTGGAGAGCATCAAGTACTTCCTTCTCAGATATTATAATGCTTAATTATTATATAAAATTATAATAAAAATTATCAAGTTTATGAAATATCAAGCTTTGTATCAAATACGAATGAAAATTTTACCGATAAATTAAAAATTTTCTATTTTTAAACGCATTTTAATGCGCAACTTCATATTTATGTGCATCAAGTTTTGACTTAGCAGTTGGCAACTGTTGGGTACGCTGAATGTGACCAGTGAAAATTAATTGTATGCTATGACGGATTGTGAGCTCTCTCTCTTTCTTGTTATATTTTTTGACAAATGTCCGTTTCCAACAGAAACGTCAATACTACCTAGGAGTAATTACTATAACATAATTCCGTAAAATGTGAGTGCGGAACGCTTGATTTTTTGAAAAATTTCATATCATATTTTTAGGCATTTTTTTTTTTTGTGATTTATTGAAACTTCAAAAACTTTTTATGTTTTTTTTCATTTTGAAATTTTCAGTTTTACAAAAAATTTTTAAACTAATTTCGTCGTACCTACTATAGTTTCCGTTTTTAATTTGAGGAATTTTATAAATATTTGGAACTAAAAATTGTTATTTGCACAATTTAAAATAGAACATGTGACCATCGAATTTCAATATTTCATGTTTTTTTCTTTATTAAAACCGGGCCCGTCATTTTTGACGGGAAAGAACTAGTTATATCATGATTCTCAATAATAAACAAAAATAAAAAATCATACTTCAAAAAATTCAAAGCAATAAACAAAAAAAAAACATATTTTAAGTTTTGAAAAAAAAATATTCCAATAAAACTGACAATTTGCATTATTTAATCAAAAATTTTTGAAATATTTTGATGTTCTACGTCAAAGTTGTAGAATTTTTATTACAGTGCCGCTCAAATATGTTTTTTAATCTCAGTTTAAATTTTTAAACAGAGTTTAAGTAAACTGCCGATAAAAATGAGATAAGTTACGAAAATAATTTTAACTGAGTTTAAAATTTAAGCTCTGTTTACGAAATCTGAGATTAAGAAATTTAAACTTCGGAGATCAGTTAACGGGCCTAACACTTTACAATACATATACATATTATCAGTATTTCAAGTAAAATCATCTAACGTTCTAAAATGTCTTAATTACGTTAGACTTATTAATTATCCGTGATAACCGATTTTAACGCTTCAAGTGACAATTTTTATCACTTATTCCGATCCACCAGTCCAACATATTGCAAGCTAAGTCATACCGTACATATGTGTTTGAAATTATTTTCTGTATAGCGAAATGCATGTTTCAATCAATGAAGTCTTTTAATTAAAATTGACTTAATTAACTTGATGAGGTATCGCATATTACAGTCGCTTCAGTTGCCTCTTAACGAAAGATTCGTTCTATATTTTTCTCATAACTTGTTGCTCCGACTCTTCAGACTCTTTCTGATAGAGCGTTAACCTATAATTTTGAGCAGCTAAATGAACAGACAAATATGAAATTAATTTTTTCTTTGAGTCATGCTGATCGTTAATAAGCGTGTCAGTTGATCAGATGATTAAGATTTTTCATCATTTAAAAACTATTTAAGAAGATCGTTGTTGTTGTTTTTTGAATTGAACCCTCGTGTAATGAGTTATATCTAACATGGTTGATCTTTATAAATTGTTTTTCTTACAGAAAAAAGAGTAACATGAGTAAGTAATAAGATCACTTTTGCGGTTTCTTAGATATAATCACTAACAAGCATATGTTGTAAAAGGTTTGTATGTTTTTTATGATATATTTTTATTGGCTCTAATATTTGTAGGAGGAATTATAAAAGCTTACAAATAAATTCGGCTAAATTGAGAGCAGTCAAAGGAAAATATGTGTCAAACTTTTATTTTTTTTAATTTAAGTATTAATACGAAATTTAGAACAATATGAAATGAATTAAATATATTAAAATTAGAAAGGTTAAACTTTCTCTTTCGATTTACTGTCTCGCATAAGAATAATCCGCAATTTTTGACGATGTGAAGTTTTTTAAGATAAATTATTTTCTTTAAAAATCATTTATTTTTAACATTTTATGGTATTCCACTTTTTATTCGCTTCAAAATTCTATAAAGCGATATAAAAAGAGATATATACTGAAAGTCCACTTGAGTTCAAGTTAAATAATACTAACTAAAATATGAAATAAATCCTTTGGCTTGTGTGATCAATCAATATTTAAACAGCGTCAATCAATATTTTAACACTCTAAACCTGAACAGGGGTCAAATTACAGCATTCGTGGTCGAACGCGCATTCGATTCGAATGAAATTTTGCTCCGATTATGTTTTGGTATTACTGAGTTCGATCAAACACACATCGAAATATGTTCCGATAGTTATCGAAATACTGTCATATCAAAAATATAAAAATCTCATTTGCATAACCACCAAAGAAGTAAATAAAGAATTGACTCTATGAAATAAGACCCAAAAAATGGTGTGTTGTATAATAATCAAATAAGACCCCACAAAATAATATCCCTAAATTCGACACCCCAAATAAAATTAAATAAAGCCCCAACAATAGTACAGGTATCTTTTAAAAAACGAAATAAGACCCAAAATAATGCAAGGGTTTTGTTTTGTTTTGAAATTTTTGAGCTTTTTTTCATATTAAAATAAAGCAACAGTTTCAAAAATGAAATAAAGCCACAATAAAGGAAATAATCCTTAAAAAACAGTTGGCTAGAAACACAGCGATATGTCTGGAAGTCACCTCACAATAGAGGGGTGGAATAATAGGAGGGCATTAGGAAGCTTTTTCATCCAATACCCAAAACCGTAAACTACAACCGCTAAAAACTTTCTTTTACAAAAAGTTTGATGTATCCATTTCCTCCAGAAATGAATGGGATACTGGAAGGCCTCCACCTAGCAATGCAATTGAAATCTACACCGATGGATCAAAATTGGATGGCAAATTGGTGGAGGAGTCTACTCTGAATCATTGAACATCAATCTTATCTTAAGGCTGCCTGACCACTGCAGTGTCTTCCAAGTGGAAATTATTGCTATGTATAAGCGTGTTCAGATGAATAATATATCAAATAAGGATATTTGCATTCTATCTGATAGTCAAGCCACTTTGAAAGATCTGGAATCTCTTAAAATATCATCAAAAAAGTCCTAAGCTGCCGTACATCTCTAAACGAGATGGCAGAGTAGCTCAAAATCTTCCTATGCTGGATCCCCGGACATAGAGACTTTCCAGGAAACTGAAAAGCAAATGAACTCGCTCGAACCGGCGCTACCAATACTTTATCGAAAAAAAAGGAAATAATTGATACACCTATTACCAGATGTAAATTACTCACAAATGAGCTATCCTTTAAAAGAACCAAAATAAGGTCGTCTACGGGAAACAAATGCCAAACGGCGGATCAGGTTTGGCCAACTATGAACCTAAGACGCTGAGGAAAAACTAATTTCCCTTAGAAGGGATCAAATAAATTCTGTAGTCGGTGTCCTAATAGAGCACTACTTAATTGGAAACCACGCCCAAATATTAAACATCCTGCATAACGATTTCTGCAGAATCTGTAGAAATGAGGAGGAGCAAGAATATGAAACATATTTTCTTGTTTTTGCCAAGCGCTGGCTTAAAACTGCCATCTTTTCCTGGGAAACTGGTTTAATAGTGACCTAGACGGTCTCTCAAATTCTTCGTTCTACAGATTACAAAACTTAATTAATAGTCCCGGGTTTTCGGTATCCGGAATCCTTTATCCAGTTTCAAAAGTCCCGTAATTATTAGTCCTGAAATCCCGGAACTTTCGGGACCTGGTATTGCCTTTAAACTTCTGGATTTGATTGATTTTTCTTTTCCATAAATTTTGATAAAATAAAAGATTTTATAAAACTATTCATTTCAAATAATCAAAATTATTTATAAATATTGCTTATTCACCCTTTTCCATTAATTTGAAATGGAAAACGTTTTTTTTTTTAAATGGAAAGAGTTTAATTTGAAATGAAAAAAGTTTTATTTGAAATGATAAAGTTTTTTGATATGGAAAAGTTTAATTTGATTTGGAAAAAGTTTAATTTGAAATGGAAAAGGTTGAAATTTGAAGTTAAAAACCTGTATTACAAAAATTGGTTTTTTCTCTGTTTTCCAAATCCCGGGACTAGACCTAGTTCACAAATATTTTGTAGCGAATAAATTGAAAAATTTTAGAAAGTCATACTTTACTTTTCAAAATAGAGAAAAATAAATATATAAAAACCATGATAGAATAATTTTACCAGGTAGTGTTGACAAATATTGATTCTCTCAGCAACAAGTAAACGAACCCTTGTCAAACACAGGTGTTCGTTGTTATATTCGTTGGCCACATTCAGCTGTGTCAACTGTTGTGACAGCAACACATCGGGGAGCGCTATTATAAGTATTGAAGTTTCAGAAAAATTGTCAAGTTTATGAAATATCAAGCTTTGTATCAAATACGAATGGAAATTTTACCGAGAAATTAAAAATTTTCTATTTTTAAACGCATTTTAATGCGCAACTTCATATTTATGTGCATCAAGTTTTGACTTAGCAGTTGACAACTGTTGGGTACGCTGAATGTGACCAGTGAAAATTAATTGTATGCTATGACGGACTAAGAGCGCTCTCTTTCTTGTTATATTTTTTGACAAACGTCCGTTTCCAACAGAAATGTCAATACTACCTTGGAGTAATTATATCATGATTATTTGTTAAACTGTTGATTGGCAACAGAAAAAAAGAGCGAAAACGTTAGGGTTGTTTTGAAATTCGTAGATCGTAGAAAAGAAACTTATAAGAGGCTTCTATTTCAGTTAGAGCTTGAATGAAACGTTATAACTTCGATTAAGTCTGTGGTGCCAAGCTGCACTATATTTCGTTTGTACTGAAACCGAAGCTACTATTTCCAATAAGTTTCGATAAGGTATGTTATTGAAACTAAAGCCTCTCGTATGTATCATATAGAAGCTCTAACTTTAGTAAAACCAAATAATTTATTTATATGAAAATTTGACAGTTGCCTTTCGAAGCTAATATTTCCAATAAGTTTTGATAAGGGTTGTAGTGGAAACTGAAACCTTTTGTATGCACAGAAAAGACTCTCAGTTTCCATAAGCATGAAGTCATTCAGTTTTAGCTCTTCGCATATAAAATAGAAATAGGTCGATAGATAACCCGACGACCTAGCATGCGGTAAGTTTGACAACAATTTTGTGAAATTTTTAATTAATAAAATATAATTAAATTAAAACATTTAGCTTTAAAATTCAAATTCAGTCAGGTAAAAGTTTATACAAAAATTGAAATATCATAAAAAAAAATCAGAAACAAATTTCTTGCAAATTTTTTTGTTGTTAATTTTGAAGCTTCGGTAAAGCTTACATCATTCAATTTGGAACAGTTTTACACAGGTAACTTTCCGAAGTTTATTAGAAATACATATAAGCTGTGAAAAGCTTTTATAAACAAGCACGCACTTATCTTACGGAAGTTGTTTGCGAAGTTTAATAAATGGCCAAGAAGCTTCTATTAAATAATAAAAAGTTCGCCTTTTGGCCGTTATAGAAGTCTATAAACATGCTTTCAGAAACTATGTAGTTTTTATAATGAGTTGATGTAAAGTTTGTTGCAATCTTTATAGCAGTCTTTGTGCTAATTGGGTTGTGTTGCGAAGAAATTAAAAAATTTGAGATAGTCATTACTTTTCAAAATAGAGAAAAACAAATATATAAATATAGTTAAATATATAGTTTCACTTCAAAATAAATAGGCAGTTCAATTAAATCATGATAGAATGACAAGGTAGGCGCATATTGGTGAGGAAGTGAGCTAGAGTCAAAATCAGCTGTTCGAATTTGAGTTGTTCTAATTGTTGTTGTAGCCTTTTCGTTTGACATTTATAGCACCTCACAGCATTGTTTGTGTAAAACTAGACATTTGAGTAGCCATATTAATATGAGCCTACCTTATTATTCTATCATGAATTAAATTGTCGTGAAAAAATGTTGCAAGAGAAATGTTGCGAGTATTTTTCACAGCGGAACAGAGTACAACTTTGACGAATATAGCCTAGTACTATGCTCGATTGCGTGAAATTTCGCTGGCAACAGCCATTTATTTGTTGCGTGAAAATTTTGGCAGATATTTTGTATAAATAAACGCCAAGAATTAATTAGAGGCAAAGCATAAAATTATGTTATCTCACGTACAAAATCAATTATTTAGAAAGCATATGATGCTTATGGATGATGTTCTTTGTTGTCACAAGTCCTATGTAGATTTCCTTTGTTGGCACAAGTCATCAGCTTATTCCTGCAAACTGCTAAGATTTGCGACTGCCACACCGCAGAAAGGTACATCCGTACTTACATTTTCCATCCAAACAAAAAAACAAACAAATTGGCCATTTCAGCCCTTGAAAGGACTTTGACCGAGCTTCTTATGATCAATTGTGTTGTGTGTGTTATTAATATGTTTGCACACAATTAACCGAGAACTGGACCTACATGTTTTATGCCGACTTCGAACGGCTCATGTTCTCAAGAAGCTTTACATGGCGTTATTTACTCTCTGAGGTTTGCCATTGTCTGCAGAGAGGTGGTGACCGATCAGAAAAATTTTTTATTGAAAAAACCTTTTCGCCGCGGCTGGGGATCGAACCCGGGCTCCGAGCATGCTAAGCCACACACTTAACCTGCATGCCACGGTCACCACCATCCATCCACTGGCATTAAATTGCAGTATTTAATTAATTAATAATTTTTAGTTTATAGAAAGCATACAAAATAATTGCAAATAGAAACTTTGTTCTTTTGCTTTTTTTCTTTAATTAATTGACAACTGTCACTTTTCACGCCAAAATAAATGGTCGGTTCAATTAAATTGCTTTGAAAATAATGTTGCTAGATGCATGTTGCAGAATATAGTACTAGATTTTCCGCAGTGAAGCATAGTACAGCTTTGACGAAAAAGTTGTGAAATGTTCACAGTTGTTTCACAGCTGTCATTTTTTTGTATGGAGATTTGAGTGGAATTTCACGTGAAGCCGAACAGAGTACTATGCTTATGATGTGAAAATCTTCACGCATATTTCACAGTTATTGTTGTTAAATTTAAATTGCAGTTAAATTTCACATGAAATTTAACAGAGTACTTGGCTTTATTTATAAAAATATGATGTTCACCATCAGTCAAATCTTAGAAACACCTTTTTTCTTTAAATTTTTTCAAATGTCTAATGAAATTCTCGTGCATTTTAAAAAATAAATATTATTAGAAACTAAAAACTTTAGATTTTTCAAAGAGATAACAATTTTTAACCACTTCTACTTTGTTATCCTTTCAAAATATATTTTTTCTTATAAGATATCAGAACTCCACAGTTTTTTAACGGAAATATATAAAACTTTAACACTTATATCACCGATGATGGACTTGAGTTAAAGCTCTGTTGAAATGAATACTTTAATGTTTTCACAAAGTTGAAGGTTAATTATACAGGATTCAATGATTAAGACCTTCAGAAAAATTTTACAACTCTCAACACTCGAGTTCGAGTTCTTTCACTAGAATGAAAACGAGTTTATCGAATATATATAATTTTAAATTCTCAACACCTTGAATGAGCAGCCAAAGGGTTGGGTTCGAAACAGCAATTCTTAGTCAATCGATTTATTAAAATTTCGCAGTTGAAACTATTTTAAATAGTTATTGGTTTTCATGGTAACAATGCAGAACAATATATTTGCAATAATAATAAAATAAAAAAAAAAATAGTATAACAAAAATAGCTAAACACTGACTTTACTACGCAGTTGCTTAGCAACAAAGATTTAACTGAAGCATTTCATTCCAAGCGATTTATTAGCACCATTTGGCATACGCGAATAATTATAAATCCAAACAATCTCGAATTATGACACGCGGACCGTGAAACGCTGGCAAATAATTTGTTCGAGCAGCATATTTAATTAAAATTTCTTTTTTATTTATATTTTTTTTTTTTTAATAATTTTTTCTTAACTACATTGCAACAAGTTAAAACACATGAAACAATTTTACAAACAACAATAACAAAACTGAAATGCCATTAAATTAAGTTTAGAAATTTCACAATTCGTAAACTCAACAAAGTGTATCTTGCAGATACCATTGCTGCCAAACCGATGACACATCACTTCAGATAGTTGTTATTTTTTTTTCTTTAATTTTGATTACTTTAGTTTTTTTTTTACAAAATCTCAATTATATCGGCAGCATTTAAGCAAGACTTGGTAAAAACAACAACAACAAAAGCAGCAACTGAAACACTAGCAACTTACTTAAATCGCAACAATAAACAATAAAACCCGTTGCATGTTTTTTGTTTTGCTTGTTTTTAATTTTTATGTTTTTTTTTTTTTTGTTTTTTTTTTCGATTTTGCACAAATATTAAAACAACAAAAGAAATAATTGATCCAACAGACATCAGCGACGAACGAAC
Organism: Tetanocera ferruginea; assembly: GCA_958299015.1. Lineage (NCBI taxonomy): Eukaryota > Metazoa > Arthropoda > Insecta > Diptera > Sciomyzidae > Tetanocera > Tetanocera ferruginea. The sequence continues at coordinate 57,025,108 of OY282640.1, read as the reverse complement.
AAACACTGCATTGGCAACCAACAGACGGCGCACCACAAAACAGAAGAACTCTGACTTGAGCTAAAAACTCCAAGTTTTTCATGTGGAAAATAAATCCAAGCAAAGCACTACAAACTGAGCAGGCATTGGGGCGAGGTAGCAAAGGGTAATAAGTAGAAGAAATAAAAAATACGGATACTACATAAGACAAGATACTTAAAAGAAAAAAAGAAAAAAAAAACAAATTACAAGCAAATAAGAAAAAGTATCTTTTTTGTCTTATTTTTCTAAAAATCAAAGACACAGTTTAGTGCATTGGCAATGCACGTTTTACAGCAACAACAACAAAACCAACAAAAACAACTGCTGCGAGAACAATGATGAGGCTGGTAGTATTGGTAGTTGTGCTGCTGCTGGTGCTGCTGCATGGGTTGTTCATATAATGAAGCATATGATTCATTCTTAATGTTGCGCTTGCAACATAAGCAACAACAACAACAACAACAACAACAACAACAACAACAACAACAACAACAACAACAACAACAACAACAACAACAACAACAACAATAACAACATCATCATCACCACCCGCAATGATTTCGTCATTTATTCAAATGCTGCCTGCCTCAGCTGTAGATTCTAAATTGCTGCATGAAAAATTGAGAACATCAAATGTTCTGCTGTGTGATGATGATCAGTGCTGCCGTTTTGCAAATTTGAATAGTAGTAAATTTCCTGTATTTGGGGAGTATTTTTAAAATTTTAGGAGTACTTAAGTACTTGGAAATAATGACAAAAAAAAACTATTGCAAAACAAACTTATAATGAGATAAAATGTTATTATTTTCTACATTTTATTAATGTTCCTTGTTATTTCATTTTATTAACAATTCAACAATGTATTTTGTATTCAGTGTATTTTAATTGTGTGGAAGAGGAATTTAATTGTAGTGTAGAAGTACAATTGTAGTTGAATTTAATTATACCCAAACTTAACGATATTCCCTTGTTAAATTAAGCTTTCAAAATTCCCTTTCTGCAGTTGTATTGTCATGTGGAAACGACAATATTCCCTGCAAACATTTGGAAGACGATTGGAAGTTTAGATCATTTGGCGACGCGCTAACGATTCGCCTAAGGGTTCTCTCGATCGCCGAAGCGATGAATGCACGATTCTCAAAAAATGTAAAAATCTTCCTTCGCTCATTCCGGCGATCGTTGGACGATGGATCGCTTTTCGATCGCCCAAGCGATGAATGTGCGATTGAGAAAATGTTCAAAATCTTCTTTCGCTCATTTCGGCGATCGTTGGAAGATGGCTTTTTAAAAAGCTTTCAAAATCTATCATTATAATATGAAGCAGGCTCTGAAAAATCTTTTAAATTAATCAAAAAATTTTACTTTTAAAAACTTCATGAAACTGGGATAAAACAACGTCTGTAGAGCCCGCTAGTTCAAACTTGCTAGGCGAATTGCTTAAGACTCTTCTCGGCGGTTCTTTGGCGAATCTTCCCGGCGAATCGCTTATCACTCCTCTCTGCGAATCGTTCGCGACTCTTCCAGGTGAATTGCTTAAGACTCCTCTTGGCGATTCGTCGCCGTACTTTTAATACTTGGTACATGTTGATTTTTAACCGACTTCAAAAAGGAGGAGGTTCTCAAGTTGGTTGGTTTCTCTGTTTTTTTTTTTGTGAATGTATGTACATCGATTACTCCTAAAGTACTTGCCCGATTGCCGTAATTTCTTGTCAACATATAGAGATTATCAACGCGGAGGTGCCCGTTTATGAAAGGGGGCGGTATTCGTAAAAGGAGCGTGTCTCTATAAGAAAAACACTGTATCTCAGTAAATATTGACACTACGGTAATAAAATTCACAGTAAAATTACAAGTGCAAGCACAAGTATTAAAAATGACGATCACTTAAGTGGGCGTAATTCTAAAAAAGGGTGTGGCAATATTGTAAAAACTCTGTATCTCAAAGAAAATTGACACTAGAGTACTGAAATTAAGTACAGAGGTAGTTACAATTATTGGAAATGACTATAACAAAAGTGGGCGTAATTTGACAAAGGGGTGTGGCAATATAAGAGAATTACTGTGTCTCGAATAATATTGATACTAGGGTACAGAAATTTATTACAAAGGAAGGACAAATTACTACAAATTTTTGTAAAAAAAAAAGTGGGCGCTAATCGAGAAGGGGAGTGGCAATATTAAAAAAAACACTGTATCTCGATTACTATTGACACTACGATACTAAAATTTAGTACAAAGGTAGGTACAAATATAACAAATTACTGTCAGTAATGTGGGCGGTATTCGATAAAGGGGCGTTTCACTGTAAGAAAAACACTGTATTTCAGTAAATATTGACACTAGAGTACTAGAGTTAATAAAATTCACAGAAAAAATGCAAGGGTAGGTAAAAAATAACAGTCAATTAAGTGGGCGTTAGTCGACAAAGAGGTGTGGCAATATTAGAAAACTGTGTATCTCGAATAATATTGACACTAGAGTACTAAAGTTAACTACAGGGGTAGGCACAGTTATAAAACAATTAATTTCAATACAGTGGACCTTGTTTGATAAAGGGGTGTGGCAATATATAAAATACACTGTATCGCGAATAATATTGACACTAGAGTACTGATATTTAGTATAGAGGTAGGCACACTTATAACAAGTTATCGTGAATAAAGTGGGCGTCATTCAACAAAGGGGTGTGGCAATATTAGAAAACACTAAATCGAATACTGACACTACTAACTGAAAAAGTACAGACGTAGGCACAATTATTACAAATTACTACCGAAGAATTGGGCGTTATTCGACTAAGGGGTGTGGCAGTGTGTAAAAAACTGTATCATATTGACTTAAGGGTGGTAAAATTCATTGTTAGAATGGGTAGAACTATTGAAAACACTATGACAAAGAGTGTGATATTCTCGACAAAGAGGCGTGTCAATATTATAAACACACTATATTTCAGTCAATATTGACAATGGGGTAGTGATAAAAATACAAGAGTAGGTACTGATAAACACACTGACAAAGACCAGAATAAGAAACGACAGAAAAGCATTTTTCCATATTATGAGCATAAATAATTGGTGTTTAATTAATTTATACACTTTTTTAATATATATCATTTTCTCTAAAAAGAAAGAAATAAAAACTTTTTAACAAAAAAAAAAACCTACTTCAAAATCACTAGAAAGTAAAAAATAATTTTAAATTACTTTTACTATTTATTTCTTGGTCAAATTTGTATTTTTATAATAAATATATTTATTTTTTTATGATAATAAGAGCTTCGAAGTCGGCGCTAATATAATCAGATTTTTTGTGCAGCTGCAACACACATATAGCATTTTAATTAAGATTTAAGAAAAATTAAGATTACAAATTAATACAGCGTCACCCAAGCAGGATATTTACAAATAAAAAAGTCTTAAATAGAGTAGGGATGGCGAAAAAAACATGATTTTACGTCAATGATTAGCGCTGACTAGAAGCTTTTATTATCATAAAAAAATAAATATATTTATTATAAAAATACAAATTTGACCAAGAAATAAATAGTAAAAGTAATTTAAAATTATTTTTTACTTTCTAGTGATTTTGAAGTAGGTTTTTTTTATTGTTAAAAAGTTTTTATTGAAGCCTTTTTCAACATTTACAAAAGTTAAGGAATAAAAGTGGAAAGCACTAATTTTTTTTTTAAATATATACAACTTTTGCTGTTTTACGATTTTTTGGACTTTCTTTTGGTATAAGAAAATTATTTTAAATTAATCGTTGATCATATGTTTTCTTAATCTAACGATACACTATATCCTCTTTAAGGTTTTGTATAAAAGTTATATTAAAGTTTTAGCGGTATAAGAAAATATTCAGTACTAAACTGCAAAAACTGAAATTTCATAACTAAAACTTATGTTCATAACTATAAGTCTGCTTACCTATTTTTCCAAATTCGCGAATTTTTCCAGCTATTAAGAAATAGTAGTACTTTTAGTATGTGGGGAGTATAGTAGTACTCAAGAGTCAATAGGAGTAAAATACTCCGATAGTAGTACTTTCGGCAGCGCTGATGATGATGCTGTGTGATTTATTTATTTTTTTTCCATATTCAAATTGCAAACCATTCTTTTGCAGCTCATTCTCTGCTTCATTTGCTGAATATGGATTTTATGGCCAAGGACATGCACTATTACTTCCATTATAAATGCAGCGTATAATATTATCATGGGCGGCTATGACCGAATTACAAAAATATCATTATTACAGCCTTAAGATTGTGGCCAGAGCAATCCTTTAAGCAACTGTGAATAATTTTAAGTTGAGTTCTTGAATGGATGAGATCTAATACTTCTCTGAAGATAGCCCAAAATCTTCAGTCCAAATTGTTGCTAAATTCGCCGCAAAAACAAAATTAAGTTCAAAACAAAATCTTACCAAAAATTTGAAAAACCATAGAATATAATTGCACAAATGTCCCTTTTCACAATATTCGTCCTCAGTACCGTAAATGTGATTAAAACAAGTGAAATGAAAATGTCATGAATGGAAAAAGGTCTATATAAAATTGAAAAGCGCTTTGCTGGAATAGATTACACCTATATAGTGTCTAAAAATAAATGGAACTATCTTTTTGATCGCAGAAATTATCCTTTCTATGGATAATTTGCACCAAATGTATCAATAGTAATTTTGAAAATTTTTTTCGCAAAAAAATGTCAAAAGGAGTAGAAGATGAAAATTTCAATTGATTCAGCACCGGACCAATACTTTTTAGACATGCTTATAATAGGGGTGGGATAGTGCACCAATTTGCGATTTTGATACTCAAAAAACGCTATAATTTGTGAGGTTTGACAAAAAAAAAATTGCTTTTGAAAAAAAAAATTCGGGAAGGCGTGGAGCTAATTGTGCCACATCGGGGTTAAAGGTCAGGGAAAAGGGGCCATTAAATTTGATGTAATAGGGGTGGGATAGTGCACTAATTTGCGATTTTGATACTCAAAAAACCCTAGTTTTTGAGGTTTGACAAAAAAAAAATGCTATTGAAAAAAAAAAATTCGGGAAGGCGTGGTGCTAATTGTGCCACATCGGGGTTAAAGGTTGGGGAAAAGGGGCCATTAAATTTGATGTAATAGGGGTGGGATAGTGCACTAATTTGCAATTTTGATGCTTAAAAAACCCTATAGTTTTTGAGGTTTGACAAAAAAAAAATGCTATTGAAAAAAAAAAATTCGGGAAGGCGTGGTGCTAATTGTGCCACATCGGGGTTAAAGGTTGGGGAAAAGGGGCCAATAAATTTGTCGCTAAAATTTTTCAAGAACGTACCTCCCCCTAAGGGGGGCTCCCATAATAAAATTGATGATTTAAAGAAATTGGACCCAACCGCTCTTCTATGGGAAATTTTACCCTATTTTGTGGCCAAAAGTTTAAAAGTTGATGTATCAACTTGATACTTGGTCCAGCACTTATGTTAGAAGAATTACGCGGAGAGAAATTTGAGCTGAAAAGAATCGCAAACTAAAAGAATCGAGCTAAGCCATAATATTCTTGATATACAGCCTAAATGTGATTGTTTATCAAAAATAACACGCCCATTTGTGCATAATATATATGATTTTTGGATCATTTATCAAACAATTAATATGCCCATCTGCGACCAAAACAAGAAAGTTTTGGAATGTTCATCAAAAAAATATTTATATAAAATAATATGCTTAATTATGCCCAATTTATGTCATTTTGGTGTTATTTATCAAAAACACATGCTCATTTGTGTCCAATGCATGACATTTATGGATTGTTAGTAAAAAAATTAATACACCCAATCTAAGAAATTTTGGAATTGTTTATCAAAAAATATCAAATGTCAGCAATATTTTCAAATAAATACAAAAACATAATATGAAAAAAATGAATACGCTAAATTTTGTTGCCCACAAGCAACAAAGGAACCAACAAAAAAACCACGATGACAAGAACAAAGTAAAAATTATATTTTCATTTTCATTGTCCAATTTATACAAATTAGGTATTTTTGATCCATTCAGACAGGTAAATATAATTTTGTAATTTATTTTCTGCACTTTTATAGACTTTTATACTAACAGGAACAAAACCAACTGAGAATTACGTCGTTCAGTTGCTCATTTTTTTGTATGTGCTAAAACAACAACAACAAAATTAATTATTTTACAAACAAACCCAAAATTACACTTATTTAACACAAATTGGCGTGTTTATAAAAAAATTTTTCAAGCCCAATTTCTGGCATAAACTGCGAACGTGAATAGCATGTTTTGAGATGATCTTGAGCTCTATTGAGCTTATTTCAGTTATGGACGCTAACAAAAATAGACTTGCTACGCCCACTTTTTCTATAGGTAGGAGGTAAACAGTTGAATTATCAACTTGAATCGTGATCCAGCACTTGGCTTAAAAGTAGTAAGCTTACAATACAAAAATTGACTAGCCACGCCCACTTTTTCTAAATATGGGAGTTAAAGAAATCAAAAAAGAGTTGTTATTTTACCTAAAAAACATGAGTTTTGTTTTAATATTGCACAAATTCGCAATATAAGATGCTGTGGCAACTACACATAAATTATTGCTCTATCGATGTGTGATGAGTTTTTCTTAAACACTCTTCAACTTTTTTTTTAAACTTTAACTAAAATTTTGATTTAAAATGAAACAATTTCTCTTAAAGCTCACTTATAAGACATTTACTTTCGAAGAAAAAACATTCATTGTGAAAGAATTTTGTAATTGATAAATATTAATGTAGCCATCACGATTTTTTTTCATTTTTTATTTTTTTAAATTCGCTGTTAGATTTGAAGGTATATGCAATTGAACACAATACAAAAATCTAAATACAAAAAATATATTTTAAACTAATTTCGAAACACAATGTTTGGAAGTTCCCATAGTAGCGGTAAAACACGTTATCCGGAAACAGAGTTTACATTTTTATGCTTTGGAGTATTCCCAGTAAGGTAAGACGAAAATAAATAGTTTCAAGCAAGTTGAAAATTTTACTTTAAGCCTCAAAATAGGCCCAAATTTCTGTAGTGCGATAAAATGCAATACTGAACCCAAATTTTTTTTTTTCTTTCCAACATTTTATCCCAACATACTAACTCTATATTTCAAACCCTTAAGGGAGCTCCAACACAAATTGTTTATTTTCTAAAAAATTTTACCCCTTATTAGACCGCATCGAAATTTAGATTCCGCCGGTCGGGATCTCAAAAGTAAGAGAAGCTCATTAAAATCATTTCTGCATATTTTCTTTTTTTCAATTCGGAGATGAACCGCCGAAGCAATTTTCATTCTCCTGAAGGTCCTTTTTGGTAAAAAAACATGTTTTATGCTTGTAAGATTTTATTTTTCACAGAACGCATACCCACATCTGCTAAAATATTAAATTTCTTACCTATACCATTATTTTGACATAAAACAAAATTAAAAATTATGTTTTATTATGACTCTTATTGACCACCAAAAATTTAGTTTTTTGCTATTTTCAAAAACACATTTTTTTAAAACCGCTATATAAGGCACATTTATTATTAGATTAGCGTGAAATTATTATTGTTGGAAAGGTACTAAGTTTTTTTGCGTTCTGTGTATCGCTTTAATCAAAGCTGTGTGCGAAAACTGACAGAACGTTAGAAATCGACCATAGAAATCTGATAAAATTATACATTTCTTGTTCATACAAACAATTCATTTTTTTTGTTCATTGCTTAATCGTCCAGTTATGGATAAATTTTTTTTTAATTTAGCTATAATTTTTTTATAATAGCTTTGATTAAAGCGGAATGCAGAAAGAGAGAAGAACTAAATATTTTTCCAATATTAATTCCACGTAAATCTAATAAGAAATGTGTCTTTTACAGCGGTTTTAAAAAAAGACCTTAAAACTAGCAAAAAATTGAATTGTTGGTGGTCAATAAGAGATATAATGAAACAAAATTTTAGCTTCTTTTTTATGTCAAAATGTTGGTATGAGTAAGAAATTTAACATTTTAGCAGATGTGGGTATGCGTTCTGTGAAAAATTAAAAGTTAGAAGCAAAAAACATGTTTTTTTATCAAAAATGACCTGCAGGAGAATAAAAATTGCTTCGGCGGATCATTTTAATGAGCTCCTCTTAATTTTGAGGCCCCGACCGGCTGACATTTTTTTAATCTATACAAGATTGATCCGGCCTAACCCTTATCTTCACCGTGAATAAGAAATTTTGTAATTATAATTGTTAGAAAATTTGAATCAAATCATTTTATTTTTATAGTTTCAAAGAAGTTGTGATATATTGCAATTTCTTTGCTTACTTGTATAGCTTATATTAAGCTGTTTAATACTTTTATCATTTTAAACCAGGAGAAATTTCTCGCACTAAAACTTGCAAGTCTTGACAGGGAGGGGACATTTTTTACTCTTTCGATTGCACTCTCATTTACTATTTTCCGAGGACGGGAACGCTTCTCGGACGTGTAAAACTGGCAAATTGGACTAAAATCTTAGAGTACCGGAGCAGACCTCATAACTATCTAGGTCTAGTGGCATTAATAGCACCTTTAAAAGATAGCACCATCAGTGAGAGGAAATTTACTTAGTTAATTCACAACAACGGATAAATGACGATCTATTTTAGCAAAAAAACATTTGATGATTTCCAGATTGTAAGAATTCAAAACGGCATTCAATGTGGTAGAAAATTTTTGGAATGAAATAAATGCATACATGTTTTTTTGGGTTTCTGATTACGAATCTGGGATCAGATTTCAATTTGGTCAACTTTCGACTGAAAACTATCTATATTGTTTTTTGAGCTCAGAAGATAAGGAATATGAAAACCTTAACGTTGGTAAGAGTCGAGCAACGTAGCAATCATGTATTGCGGACAGGCGACACCAAAATAAATTTCATAATTATGAATTAACATATCGCACACTAAATACAAAACAGTCACAACTCAAAAAACATGACTTTTCAGGAGAAGCGAAAAATAAAACCCTTTGGTTGATACTACAGAAAAAAATCAATTTTCATTTAAACACACACAAACTTCATTCTTCCAGTTAATAAAGAAAATAATGAAAAAGATAGTGAGATATGTGTTTCGTGAATTGATTTATAACAAAAAGTCGGTATAAAAAAATTTTGAGTTGTGACTGTTTTGTATTTAGAGTGCGATATATTCGTTGATCTTCACGTTGATGAATCAAATATGATTCCATATTTCTTATATTTTAACCTCTAAAAAGGCTCCATTTTGAATCCGCCATGTCTGATTTCCATTTATTAATGCTCTTATCTTTTAAAGAACTATTATGCCAACGTACACCTAAGTACACATTACGATTATTTTAATTGATCCGGCATTTTCAAAAAATCGCATCAAAAAGAGTCAATCGACACCGTCAATTTGATTACCTGCCAAAATGAGAAAATTTGTCAAAAAGTACGGAAACGGCTTCAAGATAATTTAGCGATCGGAGAGTGAGGTGGCTGAAGCTATACCATTTAACCTAGCGCGTACTTCAATCTTACAAGATTATTAATTAGACATGAAAAAACTTAACAGAGGGATGGGTGCCGCAATTGCTCACACTCGACTTCCCTGTTTAACCTCCCTCGTATATCAACTTTGGGGGATTTTTATTTTTATATGAAAAACAGAGGTTTAAACAAAAATTATTCTTAGGATAAGTTAGGATTTTTTAACTTATCTTCAAAATATAATTTTAACTTTTTCTTGCCTACTGTACTCAGAGCTGTAAAATTTGCATTCATATTCAGAATTCTAAGTACAAGTGAATAAGGACAAAAGAATGCTATTCATTGAAAACAAAATTGATCCATGAATAAAATTTTCAATTCACATTCAATTTCAGAAAATTGATTTATTATTCATTTCGATTATTCATTTTTCTTTATTCAGAATAATGCATTCATTTTTTTATTCGAATGAATGCTATTCATAAAGAATGCAATTCACAAAGAATCGTTATTCATTTTGCATTCATGCATTCATTTTTTATTCATTATTCATTTTTTATTCATTATTCATTTTTTATTCATTATTCATTTTTTATTCATTATTCATTTTTTATTCATTATTCATTTTTTATTCATTATTCATTTTTTATTCATTATTCATTTTTTAATTATTATTCATATTTTATTCATTATTCATTTTTTATTCATTATTCATTTTTTTCATTATTCATTTTTTATCCATTTATTCATATTTTATTCATGAGAGAACACTTTTTTCACTCAATTCACGCGAAGCTACCCAGTTGCAAATTTAAAACTGAAAATTTATTTCAATTAAAAATATAAAACAATTAGCCCAAGGCCCCGGTAATTGCGCTGTTGCACCAAACTAAAAATATACTACTTTGGTTGCAAAATTAACACCAATTAACAGGCATGAATAAAAAATGAATAATGAATAAAAAATGAATAATGAACAAAAAATGAATAATGAATAAAAAATGAATAATGAATAAAAAATGAATAATGAATAAAAAATGAATAATGAATAAAAAATTAATAATGAATAAAAAATGAATAATGAATAAAAAATGAATAATGAATAAAAAATGAATGCATGAATGCAAAATGAATAACGATTCTTTGTGAATTGCATTCTTTGTGAATAGCATTCTTTATGAATAGCATTCATTTGAATAACAAAATGAATGCATTATTCAGAATAACGACAAATGAATAATAAAAATGAATAATTAATCAATTTTTAAAAATTGATTGTGAATTCAAAATTTTATTCATGAATCAATTTTTCATTCATTGAATGTATTCTTATTTCGTTATTCACTGATTCAAAATTTTGAAGAAGCAATCAAATTGAATGCATTCTTTTACAGCTCTGACTGTACTTGGTCAACTTACAATGCGACGAGGGTGTATTTTTCAAATATTCATTTTTGATATTAGGAAGAAAAGAAAAATAGTACAACCCCAATATTGCACTCAAAACGCATGTTACTAACACGAATAAATATTTTATATATATTAAATAAATAAAGGTTATTATCGTACTATTACTTGTTTTTGGCCGGCTTTTGCCAATTTAACACATGAACGCCTTTTGAGGGATGTTGAATGTAAATGTATACCGAAAAATTTGATTTTTGGAAGGAGTCAAACTCTAAAATACTGACTGAATAAATAATTAACTAAAAGCAATTTTTTCCACATAACATTTTCAAAACGTATCTTAATATAAAATAGTTTTTAGTCTCCAACAAGTTCTTTTGTTTTTAATTTAAAATTACTTATTTTACCTTTCCGAAGCCTGACTCCAATGTGATATTTATGATTTTAATGGTTCTTTTAGCCTTCAATCCACTTTTCAGACTCGTTGTTTTTAAATTTTTTAAACCTAAAATAATAGTTCTGTTTAGAACGTATAATTTTTTAGGTTGGTCCTACAGTTGCTGCCATTTTTTATAACTTTAGCACACTTCAATGAACCAAGTATTTTAGATGCAATTAAAACAAAAAAAATAATATTAATTTTGTGCTTAAGAAACTTTAAAGCAATAATCGAAGATGTGATGATGATGATGATGACGATGAGTAAACAAAGAATTGTTCAAGCGTAAAAACTGCAACGCAACATTAATTTTCCGGACAACAGCAGCAGCAACAAAAGTAGCAGCAGCAGCAGCAGCAACAGCAATATTAAACCATTATATTGTACATGTTATGTATGAAACTAAATTATAAACCGTGTTTTATTTCGAGAATTAAACACAGTTCTTTTGTTATGAATTTTTAACTTGGTCAACACTGTTTAATGGTCAATACATATATGTGTGTTTCTGTGTTGTGTGCGTGTGTGTTCTTGACAATTTTTCATTTCCTGCAATTTTTAAGTGCAGTACACAAGAATTATGTACTTGATTATTCAAATTTTTCTCTTTTTTACTAAGCGCGACACATTTACAACAATTCGCTTTTACGCAGCGAGCGACTCTTTCTGGCACACACTCACTCACTCACTCAATCACTTGGTCGCTTACTCGCTCTGTTTAAGCCACTTTTGTCCACCTTTCGACCGGTCTTTTAATTTTTGCATCCGGTCATTCTTGATGTTGTTTTTTTGTTTTTGTATTTTCGCTTTGTTTTTTGTATTCTTTTGCTTAACAGAATATATTAAATATTTTTTGTGGCCGCGCACGCATGCGTACTCGAGACTAAATCACGCTGCAAGAAAAACGTCTGATACTCTTCGCTGCTGAATCATACTGAGCAAAGTTTTCTATGGTCGAACGGACGCACTTGCCGAGTAGTGCTCGTTGTTGTTGGCAACAACAGCAACAACGAACGATCGTGTTCATATTTTTCTTTTTATTTTTTCTTTTTTTGCTTGACTCATATTACTTTTATTTTTTTAATTTTTTTTTTTTTTTTTTGTTTTTTTAAGCTTTTATTGAGTTCACAGACGATCGAGGAATAGACAACAACATCCATCGAGCTAAGCTGTGATGTTTACTGTGGTTATAATTTTTTTGCTCTGCGAGAATTGCATAGAAATATCACATTTTCAAAATGGTACAAAAAACAGTGACGTCCTCAATTCGAAAGAAGATGTTTTATAAAAACCAAAATGTTAAATTATCATATTAAAAGAATGAAATGTACAAAAACAAATAATCAACAATTAACACTTAAAATTAAAATTTTTATTAGTTTTATATTTCATCACAAAATTTCGCCTAGTTTTGAGTTTTATTACTTTGATTAGAAATAACAGTTATTTTTTCTGAAAATCAGTGTTTGAAGGCACTAGTCTTTTCTGGCCATTTATTGAAAAAACTAAAATAAACGTCATTTTTTACTTCTAAAAAAAAAAATAGTTTAAGAATTATTTTGAGAAATATTTCTTTTTCCAATAAAAGTTATTTTATGAATAATTAAGTAACAACCAAAAAGAAATGCATTTTTTAAAGACAAAATAAATCTACGATATATAACCGAGATGTTTATTTTCATTGCAATTTTTCGCAACAAAATTCTCTAGTACGCACATTTTTATGGTTGTAACTTGAAAATTCAATATTTGAAGCCATCAAATCTAAACAGCAAAAGTCAGGGTACCCTGATACTAGGTAGCAATTTTAATTTTAAAATTGCTCTCCCGATATTTTGCAAATGAGTGAAACGATGAAATGATGAAACGATGTAAAATTGATTTGATTTAGACGGGGCAATTTTGTCCATGACTAAATGTAATCAACATTCAAAAGTGCTTTATACATGGAAATATAACCAAAAAACCTTAACCCGCCTAGGTTTTACTTTCCATTTCAATTCGCTGTATTGCTGTATACGTGGTAAAACAGATTCGGCTCAAAAAATTACGGACTCAAACCATGTTCATTACTTCGTTAGGTATTGTTCTTCGATAGGTCTTAACTTGCTTAGTTTCGTTAATCTAGACTCAAACTATTTCACTATGGTGTATGGTGAATTATAACTTGTGCATTTGCTATGTTTCATGAAAGTGTTACATCGATTTTACTCTCCGTTAAGTTTGCCTTCTGTTGCATAGGCGTCTAACGAAGTTTCATTTCAAAAAAGACTTGATCATTTCAGCCCTTGATGGCCATGACAACCCATGGTCGGGTTACGGCGGACTTCATCATCCCTCTTCTAGGCTAGGCGTGCGCCTTCTCCATTTTATTTCGCCAAGCGCGTTTAAGGCTTCCTCGGCCTGGTCGATCCTTTGGAGATATGGCTTTCCTCTTCATTTTCGATCCTCGGCTTTCGGCTCAAACACCTTTTTCGCTGGAGTTTTTTCATCCATATGAAAGACATGACCTAGCCAGCGTAGTCGCTCAACTGTTGTAACTGAACTAAGTCGATAACGTTATAGAGCTCATTAATGATACAAAAGTCGTCCTCAACTTGAACACAACCAAAGATTTTAGGATGAACTTTCCTCTCGAACACCTCAAGTGTGGCTGCATCTGTTTGCGATATCAGCCATGCCTCAACGCCATAGAGAAGCACAGGTATGAGAAGCGTCTTGTAGAGTGTCAGTTTTATCGATCGAGAGAGGTCTCTGGAACCGAATTGCTTACTTAGCCCATAGTAGCACCTTTTAGCAATTGTTATTCTTCGCTTAATCTCTAGGCTGACATTGTTGTTGCTGTTTATGGCAGTGCCAAGGTATGCAAAGTCCATGACAACTTCAAAGTCTTATGTGCTTGCTTTAGACAGCATATACTTTGTTTTGCAGTCGTTCACCGTCAAACCCATTTTGGGTGATTTCTTTTCGATAGTGGCTAAAGCAGCAGTTACATCTCTCTTGGATCGGCCGATAATATGGATATCATCAGCATACGCAAGGAGCTGGACACCTTTGTAAAGGGTGTTTTTTGAAGAGCTTGCCAAATTATAAAATTATAAAATGGCCAAAAAAAATTTTTTATTTGGTAGATTATTTCTTGGCATTTAACATTTAAATATAATTTCCACATAAACCAATGACTTCACGTATCCCCACAAAAAATAATCAAGTGGCGTCAAATCACACGAACGCGGAGGCCAATTCACCGGTCCATTTCTCGAAATAATGCTGTCGTTGAAATGTTCTTTCAATAAGTCGATTGTTTCCTGTTGAAACCACATTTCGTCCACATCCATATCTTGAAGATTTGGCAACAAAAATTCATTGATCATGTTTCTGTATCGCACGGTAACGCGTCGAATCGATAAATTGTCGTTTTTTTCGACACTGGCCTCAACGACAGCAATATTTTCTTCTGTACGCACTCTTCTCATTCTTCTCGGTGGCTTGGCATCCAAAAGAGTGAATTTAGACCAGGCATGCGCAAAAGGCCGCCCATGGGCGGATAGCTTTCACATGCATACGACAGCTTTCAGTCAAAAAAGCTTTGCAGTCGAGACTCGCACTGTTACACTGAATATTTATTCACATTCGTCCTATCACAGCACACGATCAGTCGCTGTGCGAACTTCATGCTGTATGGTTGCGGTCGCTTGCTCCTGCGTTGCCTTATTAAAAACGACAAACTACCATTCATACGCATGAATATGCGTTTGTTTATTGTATTTGTGTGTCTGTAATAATTTTTTGTTTTTAAATAATAAGGATTTAACTAATTCGTAGAATTTTACTTAATTTTTAAACGAAGCTTGTAGTATTGAATATGTCAACGCAGTAGCAAGCGACCGCAACCTTTCAGCATGAAGTTCAAACAGCGACTGAACATATGTTGTGATTGTAACAATGAACTAACTCGTGATTTTCGTTCAGTGTTAACTTGAAAAACAAAAGCTTTGCAATACAACCACAAAACTTTGTATGTATTAGTTTGCGCACCCCTGATTTAGACCGAAATTTGGTAATTACGTTCTTTATGGTGGTCTCAGACGGACGATTATGTGCACCATAAAATTCACGAAGTGCTCTATAAACATTTTTAATTGAACACTGTTTTTGAATATAAACCAGGCATGCGCAAAAGGCCGCCCATGGGCGGATAACTTTCACATGCATACGACAGCTTTCAGTCAAAAAAGCTTTGCAGTCGAGACTCGCACTGTTACACTGAATATTTATTCACATTCGTCCTATCACAGCACACGATCAGTCGCTGTGCGAACTTCATGCTGTAAGGTTGCGGTCGCTTGCTCCTGCGTTGCCTTATTAAAAACGACAAACTACCATTCATACGCATGAATATGCGTTTGTTTATTGTATTTGTTTGTCTATAATAATTTTTTGTTTTTAAATAACAAGGATTTAATTAATTCGTAGAATTTTACTTAATTTTTAAACGAAGCTTGTAGTATTGAATATGTCAACGCAGTAGCAAGCGACCGCAACCTTTCAGCATGAAGTTCAAACAGCGACTGAACATATGTTGTGATTGTAACAATGAACTAACTCATGCTTTTCGTTCAGTGTTAACTTGAAAAACAAAAGCTTTGCAATACAACCACAAAACTTTGTATGTATTAGTTTGCGCACCCCTGATATAAACTTCCACGATTTGGAAGCGTTGTTCTGGAGTCAACCTATTGATGATAATTTGCCAAACAATACTGAGTAGAGATGTCACTTTAAACTGTCAAAACAACTGTCAGACAATAGAGTAATTCATATTGAAAAAACACCCTTTAGAACATGGATCCATTGCGATGTACACCTGCCTTTCGTAAGGTCCCCTCCATGATGAAATTGAAGAGATCGTATCAGTAGCCTTGTTTCAAACCTCGTTCATTATTGAAGATTTCGAACGAGATTTCCCAACGTCATCCTGCGTATTCTTATCAACTTTGCAAGAATATCGAGCTCAGACATAGTTGCGTTCAGGCAATCCCATGTCGAACGCAACTTTATCATCAACAAAGATGGTATGTGGATGTTGATTCGATTTCCATGGGTTTTTTTCAGAATTTGTAAAAATAGTATTGCAAAATTTCGGTCTATGGTGAACTTGACAGGACAAAAGCCGCAGTGATAAGGTTCAATCAGTGTTTTTGTATGCGGCTTCAATCTTTCAAACAGTACGCTCGAAAGAACTATATATCCGGAAGAGATAAGACTGATACATAAGTAGTAAGCGAAGATTGTAGGGTCTGTTTCTTAAGTTTAGGAAAAAACTTACTGGGATTCCAAGCATCGATCATGCTTTCGCTAGCCATATTTTGATGATGAGTTGATGCATGCACCTCATCAATTTACTGCCGCCGGTTTTAAACAATTCAGCAGCCAGGCCGTCAGTGCCTGCTGCTTTGTTGTTTTTGACTCGATGGATAGCAACTTTAACCTCGCCATGACTAGGTGATTGAATTGCCACTCCATCATCGTCGATTGGTGGTATCGCTTTGCATTTTCCAAGGGCGGAATTGTTGAGATCATCAGCCGCCAACAGATTGGAAAAATGCTGCCTCTATAAACTCAGTGCACAACGCGTTTTTGTAAACAGATCACCATTTTATTTGTACGAGTTGATACTCAGCGCTTGAAACCTAGGAAACAGACGCTTAACCTGTTTATAAAATGTTCGCTTATCCTTCGTGCCTGTTACACCTCTAGTACCTCACTCTCACGCTTTTCCTGCAACCTATTTTAGCGTCTGAAAAAGCACCTCTCGTCTTTACAATTTTCGCTCATTTCTTGCGTTGCTGCTGACTGGTGGTCGTACCATTGGTAACGAGGTTGCGGAACCCGGAAACCAATGACTCTCTCTCAGCAGCAGTGCGCATGGAGTGGGATATGTGCGCCCAAAGTTTGCCAGCGCCATCTAGCAAGAGCTTAACCGAGAGTTGAACCGAGGCTTCGACAGTCCGTTGTGGTAGCAGCTTATCGTATATTCTTCGCATTGAAAAATCGCAAGCTGATCTTGGCTGCAACAAGATAGTGGTCAGAGTCCGTATTGGACTCACCGAAATGTGCACACCAGTACGCTTGAAGCGTGCCTTACGTTGATCACAACATGATCAATTTGGCGTCTCGATTTCTCCGCGGGCAGCCAGGTGTCCTCGTGGATATCGAGTTGTTTGAATCTGGTGCTACTAATCACCATGTTTTGAGCTGGTGCAACGGCGAAGTGGAGACTGAACTTTCCAAAAGTGGTGCAAAAGCTGAATTCTTTTCCGACTTTCACATTCAAATCGCCGACGACTATTTTCAGGTCGTGGGCCGGACAGTGATCATGAACGTCTTGTTAGCTCGCGAAGAAAGCATTCTTGATAGCATCGACCTTTTCTTCTGCAAAATAATTTCAGATAAAACGTTATTAAGTTAATTTTTGTAATAAAACAGCTATAATTTTTTAGGAACTCCGTTCATTAATGATTTTATGGTAGTGTCCGACACCCTTACAGCCAGCTGACGACTCCTTTCTTTTAAAATTTTGGAGGTTTTTGGCCAAATTTTTATTATCTTCACCACTCTTTCCAATCCACTTAAGCGCAGTGTTTTTTAAGGGGCCTTAGTTCTAGAAAGTTTGATGGATTGGCATCAAAATCACTTCATTCCGTCACTTCAACTTGCCTGCCAAACAAGAATTGACTTCAAAATTTGCAACGATATTTCTTCGAATATAAAATTCCTGACCAGGTGGCTGGGAAATGTTCGCTTAAATATAAGATAAGTCTCTCCATCCATAATGCAGTGTTAACATTTTTTTTAAAATCTCGTTCTATCTTTTTAGCTGGTTGTTTTGCGGTTCCATTCTTGATGGCGTTTCTATCCGGATTTTTTTGCACCTTGACATCCTCAGTCCTTCTTAAGTCTTTCTTGCCAATTTCCTTCTCGAAATACTTGATTGTTTCTATTCATATTTCTTTCTTTTTCCTGCCTTTACTTTCCTTGCTTTTTTACTGTTCTGTGCTTATTTCTGAGACTCCTTAATTTGCTTTTGAAGCGTTTTAATTATATTTCCTCGGAACCCCAGTTTGCTTGCCATTTTCGCGTTAAATAAATTTTTTTATAAATATATGAGGGACACAAGAGCCTGCAAACATTTTCAATCGCCTCAGAATCGCTTGCAAGATGAGATAATCCCCCGCGAGCTCTTTTGAGAGCCATCCGGATATCGCCGAATATAAGTAGCTGAGGCCATAAAAGGCATTCACCGAGAAAATTCACCAACGAATCGCCAAAAGGGGCATTGAGCGTTTCGCTGGGAAGAATCGCGAACGAATCGCTGAGAGTGATGTTAAGCGATTCGCTGAAAATAGTCGCGAACGAATCGCCGAGAAGGGTCTTAAGCCGCGAATGTAATTGAATGAGGGAAATTTGCAAATTCTCCGGAAAGATTCGCCAATTAATCGACAAGAGGAGTCTTAAGCGATTCGCCAGGAAGTGTCGCACACGAATCGGGAAACGTTACAAGTTTTTGTAAGTTTAAACTAGTGGGCTCGGCAGACGTCTCAATTCAATGAATTTTTTACAAGTTTAACTTTTTAATTAATTTAAACAATTTTTCAGAGCCTGCTTCATATTCTATTCTATATTCATATTCCACTGATGGACTTTGGAAATTTTTTAAAATCCAACTTCTAACATTCTTCGATATGAGCCAAGGAAGAATTTCAAACTTTATTTGAATCGCTCATTCATGCCTTGGTTAATCGAAAAGCGATCAATCTTCGAACAAATGAGCGAAAAGAAATGCTTATATTTGTTGTCAGTTCGGCATTCAACGCTTTCGAAAAGCAATCCATATTGATGCCTGGAATGAGCGAAGGAAGATTTTGAATTTTTTTTTTTAATCTTGCATTCATCCCTTGGGCGGTTGAAGAGCGATCGACAGAATGATCGCGAAAAGAGATTTTGAAAAATTTGTCGTCAAAGTTTCGTCAGGGAAGAACTCGAAAATTTTTTAAGTCTCGCATTCATGATGATTTTGAAAATTTTTCTGGAATTGCGCATTCTTTGCCTTCCAAAGCACCCTTTGGCGAATCGCTAGTGCATCGTCAAATCAACTCCTTTTCCAATCGTCTTCCAAATGTTTGCAGGGATTATATGCTGACATTTAATTCAGTGTTAAGATAAACATTTTTGAAAATTATTTTATTCGTTCTTTCTAGTTTAAGCGTCTTTCCACTTAAATTGATCCCGCAATTGATCCGACACGGAGAAAGTAACAGACAATAAATTGAAATATTCTAGTTTTGGCTTTTATATTATTTGAATTGTATTAAATTGGAGTTGAAAAAAATATTTCGTGGTCAGACTTTTTCCGTAACAGTTTTATTTTACGTGTAATGCCACTGCTTTTGTATGTTTTTCACTGACCATTTATGCTAACGTTTTAATACGTTCTCGCTGCTGCCTTGTATAGCTGGAGATAAACAAGCCGGCCGGTCGGCTGTCCTGCCTTTCAAAACAATATATGTATGACCGACAGACATACCGAGAGATAGACTGACAGCAAACAACGCAACGCCCAATCGATAGATTCTGTTGCTTCTTCCAGCTTGATATTGAATTCGCATTTGAAACGCTGCGACTGATGTTTTTCTACTTTTTTTGTTTTTTTTTTTTTTTTTTGTTATGATTTTATATTTTAACGCAGTCTGGAGAAAAAAATATAGCAAAATAAACAAGAATGAAGAAGCCTTAAAGCAATGCAATAAAAATATAATAAATATAAAATAAAAATATGTATAAAATAACAAAAAAAGAAGTAGCAACAGCAAAACATTGTCCGGTTTAGCAGCTTTTTTCGATGCTGATTTATTTTCTCTGTTTTGAGCATTTTAATCCTTTTAAGGAAGACGTTAAATGTTGGTTGGTTTGTGTCTGTGAACGTGTTTGTGCTGGGAATATGTGGGCAGAATATAAACTGCCCAGCAGCAGCTGCGTGTCTATAGCGAAAAGTGTATTTAATTAGCTGAAAAACTTTTAAAACACACACATCCATCCACAAACACATGGACAAAAGTGTTGTAATTTGAGTCTCTCTGGAGGAGTGGAGAAGAACAAAAAGTAACAATTAAAAACTTAAGTTTCAAAAATCGCAACACAGTAGCCAATAATGCGCACGATTCTTGACTAACATTGCAGTACAGCGTTTTGTTTTTTTTTTTTTCTTTTATATTTGTTTCACCTGAGCTGAGCAATGGCTGCGCATGCTCAGAGCCCACTAAGCTGCTTCAAGTGATTTTGGCTTTTGTTCGTTTTTGGCTTAATTCTTTATAGCCACGATTACTCGCTTGTAATATATTCTTCACTGTAACAGTAACAACAACAACCAAAAAGAACAACATCAACAGCCTTGACTTTGGCTCGTTGTTGAATGCTTTGTTGACTGGTTTCGTTCGCTTCGTTTTAGTTTGTTTGCATGCCTTGCTGCAGGCCCGATTGCTTTGGCTTAATTTGCTTCTGCCCGCTTGTCGTTATAACTTGCTGCAGCACGAAAGAAAACATGTTGCAGTTTTAGCTATTCTTATTGCGTTGGCTATATTTCGAAATAAATATTGCGAAAAAGTGCACTTTTACGCCTTAATGGCGTCCAACTAGATTTGATTTTATTATTCAATGATCAGCATGTTGCTAAAGCGGCCCACAGAATGTTGATATGAAATGTTGATTTGTCGCTTTGCAACATTTCTGACTGCATATTGAAGGCTTGTTTTCCTTTACATATTTCGCAGGTTTTAAACATGAGCGTCCGCAGAATTTTATAGGGGGAAAAAGTAAACATGAGAGTCAACTTATTTCAAAATAGTTCTGAAGTTCTTATTTAAAAATATTAATAGAATAAAGCTTTTTCAGCCTTTAAAAATGACTGATTTTTATTGTGTTTAATAACATTTAATAAAACATCAAGAAAAATCTCAAAATAAATCGGTGGTGTCATGAAATTCAAAAGCTTGGAATTGATTTTTAATATGACAAGAAATTAACTTTCGTGTCATGAATTCCGACATTATTGGTTAATGTTCGAATCGAAATAAATGTTCGATTATTTTGAAATATGAAATATATCATGATACAAAATTGAATTTATTTTTTGAGTTTCTAGTTTTTCTCTATAACGTAAGGAATTTTTAAAAGAACCTCAAATCGTTGTTCCGAGATATAAACAACTATTGATAAATATAGGAGAAACTTTAACTTGATACAATGCGAGCAGTCATCGAGTTAACAAATATATTAACGTTTTTTTAAATTATCTTAATTTCTTAGTCAATAACTTAATAGAAGTAGACTTGGCTTTAAGGCAAAATTAGTCAAGTAGAGAATCTAGTCGATTTTGTTGTGTATTTGATTTTGATCCCTGATTTTTTAGCAAAGCCGCCAACTGCAACAGCGAGTTATTTTTTTGTGTCTTCGATATAACTGTTGGCTCATGAGGTGTCGTTTTAATATTGTTTTTGTTATATTTTTTCTTCTTTTTTGCTTTTAGAGTTTGACTTAAGTTTGGCGAGTGCTGCACAGGAACCGTTTTTGTTACTGGTTTCACTTTAGCTTTATTCTCTGAACTTTCATTCACCTGCTTAATTTTTGGCTGCTTTTCAGCAACAATGACCACTGATTTGCCTGGTTTTGTACCTTCCTTTACCCTTTCTGTGCTTAACTCTTTAGGTTTTGTAGCTGCAATTTTAAGTCCCGCCGTTTGATCTTTCTTCTTGGACTTTTTCTTTTTACTCTTTACTATTGGCGTTGCTTCTACTGTCGTTTCTGTTACTTGATGTGCTTCAATGAGCTTTTTCTGCGGTTTCTGCAGTGGTACTAGCGACTTATGCTGGCAGTTTTCGCAACGTATTTCCTAAAAATATGCAAATTATCATGAATTTTCTTAAGACTTTTTTACCCACTACTTACAACAGTACTACAGACACGCTTCTTTAGCCATTTCGCCCGTCGTCGTTGCTTCTTGCTTAGAACTCCTTTTGCTTTTGTCACCATCGCAGCATCAAACTTGGCTATAAGTTTCTTGGCCTTGCCGCTCTTTGCCACAGCTTGTGGTTTCAGTTTTAGACTAAACTCATTTTCGCTCCAGAAAACTGAGCATCTTGGACACATCTGTGAGGCAGAAAACTTCTCTTTAGGTACTTGAATATTATCTCTTGCTAGTTTGCGGCATGTGTTTCTATTGTTTACGCAATATTGTTAAAAATCAGTTTCAATGCATAATTTTTCGAAACTTACATGTAATAAGATTTCAGCAGCTTGTTGGTGTGCGTCTCCGCATTCAGTGAGTTGGCACCGTCCCAAAGCAGCTTTACTCGTTCTTCATTAGCCATGATATTTAATTGAATAGCTTTATTAGTTGTTCATCAATAATTTCCTAAATTATTTACTTTTCTACAAATCTTATAGTTCTACTTCAAGACAAAAGTCAGCTGTTTGTTGATGCGTTCGGAAAGAGTCTGACACGTGTTTTCATTGTGATTTGTACTGATCACAATAGTTCTTGTCGCGAAGTCTGATAAAGCCTATATGACACTTGCTTGTTTTCAGATCTTTAAACAAGCAGGGGATAAAAGAGACAGCAATGTCTTGTGTGAATGGGATGTCTGTAGAAAATTTTGTGAAAAATTCAACAGCTGTTGCGACAAAAATATAATTTATTTTGTGTCAAAAATCTACAACTTGTCCGAATTATTTAAAAATAATTACGAGCTCGAGCAGCGCAATTGTTTTTTATTTCAATTAAAAACATTTAAATGCAACCAATTGAAATGCAAAAACAGCATTAAAAGGTACAACGGCAAAAATGCAGAATGTCTGCTTCACAAAATATTTATCTTGTTCTTCTTTCTGCTGTAACAAGGTATTCACAATGACTTTTTCGTGATTTTAAGCTGGTAGAAGCTGAAAAAGTAGAAAATGTTTGTATATTCTAGCGCTTGATTTGCTTGATTGCACATATAGCGTAGGCAGTCATATCAACGGAAAATTGTAGTGAGCATTTATCGTACTGCTCTTTACTTACAATTTAAGCGCTGACAAATACTAAAACTAGCCAGTGTCATATAGGCTTTATGAACAAAAAATTTTGGTTTACAATTTTTTTGCTCTTTGAACAATATTTATTTTTTGAGCAATATAAATTTTGTTCAATTTTTTTGTTCATTTGAAAAATTTTGATGTTAATTTTATTAGGTTTCAAAGAAATTCAGTCGATATTATTTTCGTATATTGGATATACAAAATATATTTGTATATTGGCTGGGTTGATTGGTAAACCGATGTTGCTTGGTCAAATTTCGGTTCGGTATGAATAGTTATTAAAGAAAAAAAAAAAGGGGCAAAGGGTGCGGTTTACCCTATCATACCATCAATTTCGTGAATGTTTTCTTAAGGAATTTTGTTCAAATAATTTTCAACAGCAAAACAAAATATGCCTGAAATGAAATCATTGAACCCGATTCAGCCTAAAAATTGTCTTACATGTATACTTTTTCATAAAAAAATTGAACATAACAAATTCCTATGCAAAGAATTCACAACATTCAAGGTAGGTACAATCTTGTCGTTGGTGCGTATATATTTTTAACCATTAAGCATAGTACTCTGTTCGGCTTCACGTGAAATTCCACTCAAATCTCCATACAAAAAATGACAGCTGTGAAACAAGCGTGAATATTTCACAACTTTTTCATCAAAGCTGTACTATGCTTCGCTGCGGAAAATCTAGTACTATTTTCCGCAACATGCATCTAGCAACATTATTTTCACGGCAATTTAATTGAACCGACCATTTAATTTGTCGTGAAAAGTGACAGTTGTCATTAAATTTAAGAAAAAAGTGCAAGCAAAAGAACAAAGTTTATTGATATTATATTTTTGGACTGTTTCTAAAGCTTTGCAATAAATAATTGCAGTTGTTAATACGGATGCATCTTTCCGCGGTGTTGGCGGTTGCAAGACTTCGCAGCTTGCAGGCTGCCATAAACCAATGTCTTGTCCTACTCTACAATAAAGCACATCATTCATTTACATACTCGTGTAAATATTTATTTTGTATTTATATAATCATAAATACTTAAAATTAGAGAACGTAAATGATTTTCTGCTTTCCCTTAATAAATTCTAGCTGTTTATTTACTTCTTGTTGAAATTTGTAAGCTAACCATCAGCTGTTCGTTCGCAACAAAACTTCTGTCAAAATTTTCACGCAACAAATAAATGGATGTTGCCACCGAAATTTCACGCGAACGAGCATAGTACTAGGCTTTACGACTTAACCTATCCATCTTATATTCACACCATGTGTTTGTGTGGTGCTCCAAAATATTTTATTTTTGTTAAATCCCCCTATTTGGCACAAAATAGGCAAAAAAGTATAGAGATTTTTTTATATCCTCATGAATGCCCAGTTTTTGTGTACTTTTTAGTGTAAAATAAGAATACGTACACGAACAATTTTTATTACTGTAGTTTAAATTCAACTATCTTTATAGTGATTTAAATTTAATGGTTGTATGCAGGTAGATGTGTCAGTGGGCGGGTTCCAAAAAATTCAATAGTGCAGATCCTTGGGTCTACTGTAACATGTGCACCAAGCTTAAAACTCACTCATATTTCTAAATTTGCAGCAATCATTTTATTCCTGCTACGCAAATGAGTGTTGAAAGAAACTTTTCAGCGTTCAAATTTATTTGATATTTTTATAATGACATCGGTCAAAATTATCGTAGAAAAATCTCGAAAATATATTATTACTAAGGATTAACACTAAAAATCTTAAATACATTCTATAAAATCAAATATGCAAGAAAAAGTCTTTTGATTTAACTGTAATACAATTTTAGGATTTTTTTTTTTATGTAAAAAAGTTACTTCTTCATACTTTCATACCACAAGCTTTTCTACCAATATGTATTTTTTATATTCTTTCACGAACGAGAACCAAGTTTATTGCGTTTGCTATCGTTTCCAATTTGCGAACTTGAGCTTGAACTTTGATTTAAGTCATAAAAAAAATTTTGATTTTTTTTAGCCTGTGAGCAATATGTTTTGTTCAAAAATTTTTTTGTTCTTAAACTGATTTTTATTTTTGAACAATATTTTTTTTGTTCATTGAACAATATTTATTTTGAGAACAGAATTTTTTTGTTCATATATTTTTTGTTAAATTTTGAAGTTTTTATTTTGTTCTTTTTTGGATTCAATCCCTGGTTGTGACTCTTTCTTATTTAGTTAAATAGAATAACTACAGTTTTCGTTATAAATGTTCGTTATATAGAGTCAACAAAGCACACAAGTAATGGATTCCTTATGTTGGAAGTTTGTCAAATCAGTGTATACTTCTATAGTTCAATTGTTTTATAATTTCCATGCTAGTAAAACATTTCCAAGGCATGCCGAAAACTAAAATTTAAATTTCAATGTGAATATTAAATTGCATAAAGCTCTCCATTTCATTGAGTTCTTCAGAATCAAATTCAATTTAAAAATGTGCAGCAGCCACACCGAATCGACAACAAGATCGAAAACAATGATTGACGCTGTATATCAAAGATATATTAATAAAATCGAAACCAACGAAAACATGATGACAAATTATATGCTTGCGCATATAATAAACATCTGCTTTAAAAAAATCTTTTTCACGCCTTCTATGGTTAAATACCAATCAAATGTTGGAACCTTGATGAACACGTGATAAAGAAGTAAACAAAAAGCGCAACAACAAAATCTTTGCAGAATAAATGTAGTCAATTTTTTGAAATTTTGCGACTAGCAAAAAAGTAGAAAAACACTGCTTGGACAAGTGAAAAGCTTTTTGGTAAATTCCGTTTTGGTTTTACTACAGTTGAGCTTATTAGCTTATCAAAGTTAGTGGACTGCATAAACCACAGAGACTACTGATGAGTCAGAGTAGCGTCCGACGAAACCATGGTCTAGTCTGCTCGGTTTGTTCTGCAAAGAAAATTGTTGTTGTAGCAACCTGTTTGAATTCAATATTTATGAATGATTATGATTAATGATTATTAATATATTATTAATCAGTATAACCTTCTTCTTATATAATAATGGTCTGGAAAGCGATAACAAAAGTAAAAAACGTACATTTTTTTATGCCAAAAAAAATCTTTGTTAAAAATGCACTAAGTATTTCCAAATCCAGCAAAATTTTTGATACAAACCTGACATACATTCTTAGCTTACACTGCTTTCTGAAGACATTCTAAAAATCATGAGACTGTCAAAAGTGAGGGTGCGGGGTAGTAAACGAAAGTGAATAAAAAAAGTCTCGGGCTGTAATTTCATGAAACTTTTTTACGTTATTCTTTCATATTTTCGTTGCTGGTTGAATTTCGAAAGCAAAGTCTCTGCAATGCAGTTTCATCATGTAATTTGAAGATGAAACTTGAAAAGAGAAGAGAAGAAATAACTTCAAAAAAATTTTTCTCTGTAGTTAAAATAAACAATCTAATTAAGTAAAAATAAATACATTTTTATATGGACGGTGAGCTACTACTTTACATTTGTTTTAAAAACGTTTTCATTTATTTTTACTACAGAATTTTTTGCTGTAGTAAAAATTCTGAACAGTTTTCAGTTTTTTTGTAATTTCGTTTTTTTGATGCCGAATAATCGGTCGGACACTAGTATAAATCAAACGAAATCTTCTAATAAACATGTCGATGTTATCCTTACAGGCCATCTAAACGTATAATATATGATTGCATGTGAACTGTCAAATTGAATTTCATGATATCCAGATTTCATCCTAAATATTTGAGAAACCATCATATCATAAACCAAGTATTATTTTGAGCAACTGTGTCGAACAGCTTTTTTTTTCTATGGAGCGTGAGGCACCTTAATATACATACTCGGTTTACACTTGCAATAACTATATCATGAAATATATCATTCAACAGGTGTAGATAACCTGTAAAGCAGATTAGCAGAGAATGATATTTGCGCGCAGCCTTGCAGAAGCTCAAACTTCATACTCTTGTCCCATGTGTCCCCAAAAAATGGAAGATTCAATCTAGGGCCGTTTTCAAAATGTCGGGCTACCAGCAGATAGCTAACCGTACGATAGAAAAAAAAAACAATTTCGTTTTCACCAAATGACGTTTTACTGTGTTTACTTTTTTATGGTTTTGAGCCATGAGCCATGAAAAGTATTAATTTAAGCAAGAATTAATATGCAAAAGCAGATTGTACAATAAATTCATTAATTTATTTAAAAATGATTAATAATTTTTGAACAAACAAAGTTCTCGTCATACTCTTCAACGTTATCACATGTATATGCATGTGTTTGCATTTCGGTTCAAATTCAAAGTTGATTCTATAAATTTTTGTGTAGAATAAATATTTAATTGTTTACTCTACTCAGCTGTTTTTCTGATTTGCAGCTGACAGGGACTACAACTTGCCGTTAACTTATGGTCTGTTCGAGTACTTATCCAGTGAAAAATATCCAATAGCAACTTGCAAGAGAGTAATTCTCTCTCAAATAGAGAAATATCATAAAAAGTACGCGAACGCAAAATTTGCAAAAACTTGCAAACCACGATAACAGCTGATTAACGTCTTGCTTACATTTCAAGTGGAATGGCAAGCAAACGCAAATAGGACATAATGTGTTCTCTTGGAACATTTCACAAGGTTAAAAGCGGTTAGATTTAATAAGTGTACAAATAATCATGGTGACTTTTACTAAATTTTACAAAATTTTTACTAAATTTGTTTGGCTTGTTTGAAAGTTCAAATTGCAACTGTTTGAAATCAGCTGTTTACTAGCTTGCAAATTCTCGACAGTAGAAATTTTTCCAGCAGGAATTTGCAACATCCCCTCCGAGCCAACTGTCACTTTACGCTCTCAATTTCTCTCATTCTGCAAGTTTTTTGCTTACGCGAACGCCAAAAGCAGAGAATTTGTGAAAATTATCACAAATTATCAGTACTCGAACAGACCATTAATCAGCTTTTTAACCGACAGATGAGTTGTAACCGTGTCTGACCGATTATTCGGCTTTGGCTTCGGTAATCCACATAATCGGCCGATATTTTGACCTTCGGCTTTGGCCAAAATAACTGATTATTTTGCTTAGCTAAACAATTTTTTATAAACTTTTAGAATTTTTTTGAAATACTCATTGAACTCTGTTCAAAATTCTATAGTTGAAACATTATCCATTGTTGACTGAAATATAAAAACCGAGTTAAAGCTAGAAATTTTCTTTATATTAGTTTTATAATTCTTAAAAAACATATTTTTTAAGAATTATTTTTAGAGCTTGATGCCAAATAATTTATTGAAGCCAAACAGGTTGCTACAACAACAATGTAGACCATGGTTTCGTCGGACGCTACTCCGACTCATCAGTAGTCTCTGTGGTTTATGCAGTCCATTAACTTTGATAAGTTAATAAGCTTAACTGCAGTAAAACCAAAACGGAATTACCCAAAAAGCTTTTCACTTGTCAAGTAGTGTTTTTCTACTCTTTTGCTAGTTGCAAAATTTCAAAAATTGACTACATTTATTCTGCAAAGATTTTGTTGTTGCGCTTTTTGTTTACTTCTTTATCACGTGTCCATCTAGGTTCCAACATTTTGTTGGTATTTAACCAAAGAAGGCGTGAAAAAGGTTTTTTGAAAGCAGATGTTTATTATATGCGCAAGCACATAATTAGTCATCATGTTTTCGTAGGTTATGCTCGCACCAGTTTACATGACTTAAAAAATTGTGGCATTTTAATTGTTTATATTAGTTTTATAATTCTTAAAAAACATATTTTTTAAGAATTATTTTTAGAGCTTGATGCCAAATTTTCTGCCAGATTTCAGTTAGTGTTATATTTCTGTAGCTTTTCTCGAAAATTGACTGGATCGAAAATCGATAACATTTTAAAGCTAGAAATTTTCTGCCAGATTTCAGTTAGTGTTATATTTCTGTAGCTTTTCTCGAAAATTGACTGGATCGAAAATCGATAACATTTTTTCTTCGTTATCCTGATGTCAATAAATCAATTACAGAAACATCCGAATTTGCTGAACATTTGCATTTTTCTGTAAAATTCTTATCTTTAACTCGAATTTAATGATTTCAGTACTTTTTTTGTACTGAAATGAACATATCGCACACTAAATACAAAACAGTCACAACTCATAATTTTTTTATATCGACTTTTTGATATAAATCAATTCATAAAACACATATCTGTATTTTTCATGATTTTCTTCTTTAACTGAAAGAATGAACTTTGTGTGTTTAAATGAAAATTGCTTTTCTACTGCAGTTTCAATCAATTAGTTTTATTTTTCGCTTCTCCTGAATAGTTATGTTTTTTGAGTTGTGTCTGTTTTATATTTAGTGTGCGATATAACAAAAGCAAAGAATAAATTTTATCATTTTGTGAATTGAAAACACTTATTAATTGCAAAACTTAAACAATAGTACAAAAATATCATTTTAATTAGAAACATTGTTCTTTTGCTTGCACTCTTTTCTTAAATGAAATGGCAAATGTCACTTTTCACGACAAAATAAATGGTCTGTTCAATTAAATTGCCGTGAAAACAATGTTGCTAGATTTATGTTGCGGAATATAGTACTAGATTTTTCGCAGCGAAGCATAGTACAGCTTTGACGAAAAAGTTGTGAAATGTTCACGGTTGTTTCACAGCTGTCATTTTTTGTATGGAGATTTGAGTGGAATTTCACGTGAAGCCAAACAGAGTACTATGCTTAACTTCAAAATTTATCTTGTTATCCATTTATTTATTTACTAGTTCTTTCCCGTCAAAAATGACGGGCCCAGTTTTCCGGAAGAAAAAACATGATATATTGACTTTCTTTAAGCTCAATTAGAAATCATCGATGGTTACATATTCGAATTTAATTTGTGCAAATACCAGTTTTTAGTTCTAAATATTTATAAAATACCTTAAAGTAAAAACGGAAACCATAGTAGGTGCAACGAAAAATGTTTGAAAAATTTTTATAAAACTGAAAATTTCAAAATGAAAAATATATAAAAAGTTTTTGAAGTTTCAATAATAAAAAAAAATGCCTAAAAATATGCTATGAAATTTTTCAAAAAATCAAGCGTTCCGCACTCACATTTTACGGAATTATGTTATAGTTAGTGTCCGACCGAAACCAAAATTTTGGCCGAAACCGAAACCGAAACCGAATTTCGACCATTTTTGTAATATTCGGCCGAAACCGAAACTGAATGTCTACATGAAAATTGTTTTAAAAACAATTTATTTTTTTAATTTTTTAGTTAAAAGCTTTCAAAAACATAACAATTGAAACAGATTATAATAACGTATATATACGATAAATATTCTATTGCCTTTATTCATAAAAATTTACGAGCCTCTAATAAAGCCTTTACAAAAAAAAAAATTCAAAAACAGTATCCATAAACGTCCAATAACGACAAAAATCTCTTATAAAGGCTTCTTAAATGAGTAACCTTCAATAAACCCTTGATAAAGCCTTTTTAAAATTATTACTCTAATGTGAGCACAAATATTGTCAAAAATACTTCAAACTGTTTCAAAAAATATGAAAACATGACAAAACATTTCAAAATATTGAAAATAAAAATTATAAGTGACAATTTTTTCAGAGAAGAACATAGATCAAACAATTTTTTGACTGTTTGCATGTCAAAGTATTGATAAAATTGTGACAAATAAACAAACAATTATTGAATTTATCAAATTCACGAACCATTCTTGACACTGTTCCCATTTCAAATTGAGAGTGTTCCTATTTTAACAAATAAGCTGAGACAATATTTTTATGAATAACAAAATTTTTAAAAGCATTTTATCTCTAAAAAGCTTTTTGACTATTGAGCACTTTAAATCTATTTCAAGATATTTTTATGAATATGACCGTTTGAATATTAATGTTCAACTTTAAAGTAATAAATATGGAGATCATTTTAATACCACTTTAAGGAACTTTTTAGTATTTAAAGTTAAAAAACTTAATGTTATAATCTAAAAAAAAAAACATATCGTTTTGTGCTGGACCCAACTCACACGGTCAATCAAATGACTGAATTTCACGTTTTTGTTCTACTTAACACCATTAAAAATTTTAATAAAAGCGAACTCACATCTACCATTGAAATATATGTAAGAACCGAATTAGTAGTTTCCGATCAAATATTCGGTTTCGGTTTCGGCCATATTGATGCCGAATAGCCGAAACTGATTAAAAGGGCCGAAACTGGCCGAAACCGAAACCGAATATTCGGTCGGACACTAGTTATAGTATAAATATATATATGCTTTCTTCACAATAGATAAAATGATATGGTGGCATCATGTGTGAGAAGAAGATGGGTTTATTAGTTGTTCATTAGTTGGTACACAATCCTGTAGCGCTATCTGTATGTCATTTTTGAGATGCCTTGTTAGTGATTTTAGCGCTGTGTGTTATCTTTTATAACTAAACTAATTCAAAAAACTAACTTCAACTGCAAATTTCTTCATTGATTCAGTTCGCGTTGTTTGACTACAAAGGAATTAAATTATTTGCTAATTAAATAAAATTTAACCAAGTTTTAGTGCCAAAAGTATATGTAATTGCAAGCATTAAAGATTAGTGATTTATAAGACGTTTTAATTCTATCGAATTAACAGAAATTGTGTAAAAATATAAGGAAATATATTCCTTGGCAGACCTCATATAAATTACAAAATGGACCCTTTTACGCAGGTCAGCATAACTTACAACCGGATTACTGCAGTCGAGTTTATATGAATATGCTTGGGAATTTATATTAAATCAATTAATAATGTATTTTGTTATTAGCGTATGCTTGAAAAGGCTGAACAGCGCAGTCGTGCTCTGGGTATCAGCAACGCCAGCAAGTTTCCGCTTGCCGACTGCGGTAATGGGCCCGCCGGTGACGCGGCGTGCAATACAGTGATGACTGCGCAGTGGCAAAAACCACAACAACAACAGCAACAAACGCAGTCGTCTTCTGTGTTGCGTTCGCCAATGCAATCATCATCGCATGCTTCTACAAACACCGCATCTTCGAATAAACAACTCCAAGTTGTGGAGAAAAAGGTAGCACAGGATGTAGCTGTTGGTGGTGCCGGCAGTGGTGGTGTTTCGCCAAACAAAATATTGCGTCAGTTTTCGGCAGTGAACAAGGAAAACATGGATTTAGGAATTGAAATAAACATTATGATGGACAAAGATGTGGAGGTATTTGACAAGAAAATTAAATTTTTTTTTTCGTTAACTTCTATACATTTCTCTAGGTTGAAGTGCATGTCGAAGAACAGGGTACAACAGACGATGACAACGAAGGCAACCGTTTTCGGGAATTACATCAAGAGCGTGCAGCTGAAGCCATAAATCAACCACTGGCCAAAATTCGCGATACTTCGCGAAATCATCTACAGCGACTTGGTGCACTTTACTCAAAACCAGATGATCTTTCATCGCCTATACATCGCACTGAGGGTAAATTTTCAGCGGAAGATGCGCCTGATACAAGTCCTAAAAGGCCCAAGCAACGTTATGGCAAATTAGCGGCTTTGGCCAATTCTATTAATCAATGGGAAGACGATACTGTTACTCACCATGTAACATCAACAACAACAAAAACATGTAATGTGCCACCACCAAAGCCGGATCTGCCCAGCCGACGTCTGGCACAACATCAAAAACAGCGCGCACCAGAACCACCGTCGCAAGCACCAGCGGCTGCAAAACAAAATCCAACAACAGCTACTGGTGCGCGACCAAAGCAGCCAGAAAGTAAACTAGCTGAGGCAGCAGCAACGGCTTCAAGCAGTAGCAGCGGAAATCAAGGCAAAACCAAGCAACTCAAATGGGATCCAAAGGTAATAAACTCGCTGGAGGCGCAAGGATTTCAGCGGCGCGAATCAAACACCGCAAAACTTGCCTACGAATATGCAGACAAATTGGATGAAGAAGTGGTGGAAGAGGAGGTGAAATCAACGTCATCAAGCACTGATAAAACAACACAATCTAAAGCAGCTACTGTTGGCAAAGTGACGACCGCGGAAGTGTTTAAAGCACCACAAGCGGAAAAGAAACAAAATGCAGAGAAAAACGTTGCAAATGCTGTGAAACCTGGTTTGGTTTCGGGGCGCGCAGCTGCATTTGAGCACAAAGCAGCTGTTAGTCAGCAGCAGCAGCAGCGTCCGCAAAAAGATCCCACTGAGCTGTCACTTAAGGAACGCATGCAGTTATTTGAGCGAAACAAAGGCAATGCTTTGATGCCAAAGGCTGCCTTTGGAATGGCGCCATCGATCAATAAAATACGACAAGATAGTGCAGCTAGAAAAGAACCGACAAAAGGTGGGCTTCAAAAATGTATAACTAAATCTATTGTTAAAATGATTAAAAAAACTAACTGAATTATTTATAAAGTTTTTTAACTTTTCTCTAAGAATCTCAGTTAACTTAAAACTCTCCTTGTATTTGTTCTTATCTCTACTCCTAAAGCGCCCGCTTCAACTGCTACATCTACTGTTGCGTCCATTAAACCTTCAGCCGATAGTAAGGTGCGTGACAAGGTTGCCGCCTTGGTCGCAAATGCTACAACAATATCGGAGAACAAAATTAAAGCTGATATTCACAAGCAGCGTCAAGAAGATATGCAAGTGTTGGCAAATCGTTTTAATAAGCAGAAGGAAATCTTAGCCAAAGAGCAAGAAGAACAACAGCAAAAAGAATTAGAACTGAAGGTACAAACAATGCAGCCTAAAATGAAAGTGAAGCAAACTCCTGTTGCTGCTAATAAATCGGAAAAAGGCTCAAACTTTGAACGTCCAACTCCGCCACCACCACCGCCACTGCCACCAATGCTAAGTGTTGCAGGATCTCCATTGAATAGCTTAACAACAAAGCGACGATCACGTAAGTTAGGTTTTTCAAATTTTTAGTTAATCATCAAGTTTTAGTGAACTTAGCCGAGTGCTATATTTTTCTTCGTTTGAAAAAAAGATTTGAATTTGTTTAGTATTAAATCAAACTCGATTAAGCTCGTTGATCAAAATTTTATAGGTTTTTTTGTTTAACGAACAAAGGTGTGAAAAAATGAATATTAACATGGCAGATTTAAAGAACTAACATGTCGGGCTTCCATTTTCAAATTAGATTGTGCTTCTTTAGATTGTGTTGTTTTATCAGTGCTTGATGACGTTGATTTCACCTCCTCTGCCATTTTCAAATTTTTTTGGTGCAATTTTATATTTTGTTTATTTTTTATTTTTTACTACTTATACTTAACTTTTACTTTTATTTTAATCGAGTCGAAGGCCATGGCAGCTAGTACTCACTGTACACATTAGTTATAGTAATTAATTATTGTAATTAATAATATTAAATAAATAAATAAATATTTTTTACTATAAAAAAATACACTTACGGCCGGTTTGTTCACAGAGTTATAAATTTGCTTATAACGCGTTATATCTAAACCAGCTATAAAATAAAACTTCTTTATAACACGTTATAATTTTTTTCAATTTGTTCATTCAATTTTTCTAACGTGTTATAAACTGGTGAAATGCTTTTATAACGTGGTGAAAAAGTCAAAGCATCAAATATGTATACATTTTGATAGAACTGACGTTTAATTCATAACCATGCTATAAAACTGAATACAAATTTAAAAAACATTTTGTGGCGTTTTAGCACAACTGAATTTGTATTTATAACGAGGTTTAAACGAGGTTCGTTTCAATTTGATATATAACGAGTTCAAGATGACGAACAAACCGATTTCATAAAAGTCATAAAAAGAGTTACAAGAGTTAAGTTTCCGAGTTCGATCCCCAGTCGCGGCGAAAAAGCTTTTCAATAAAAAAATTTTTCTGATTGGTCACCACCACTCAGAAAAAAAAATTACCACTTTCTGAGAAAATTTACCTTTTTTTTATAAAAAAATTAAAAAATTTTAAATGATTAACAGGCGTTATAACTCACTTCACTACTTCCACAATAAAACATTTCTTTGCTAGACTTGAACAATTCATTTCTTTCTTCCTATTGCCAACATCTTTTCCAATTCACGATGTGTAAGGCACTTCTTTTATCCACTATTGCATTAACTTTTTTGTAAGAACTGGTTATGGCTTTCTATAACCAATATTCTTTTAAGTAGGGCTCTCGATTTTGAATTGTTCGAGTACCCGCGTAGTTAAGGGTATTAATGGGTATTTCGTGCTACCCGGGTAATTCGAACTACCCGGGTAGTTTCGAGCTTTTCGAATATTTCGAGCTTTTATATTTTTAAATTTATTTATGTTTTATGTCAGTGCGATTGCAATGATATTTCGAAGGTCGAAATGAAGTACGTTTCTGATGATTCTGCAGAAAAACGATCATGGCTTGAATTGCCATCAGTAGACAATAATGTCCAACCCCTTTTTTTAACAAATATATTGATGAGTATCGCTGACGATGATTCAAAAGACACCCAACCTGTTGACTAATTCATCATTTAGAAGAGCTCATTTAATAAGTACAAAAAAGAAAATCGTGTTCCCATTACTGACGATGTATTGTTACGGTGGAGAGTAAATACAAAATTTTTGAAATTTGCACCCAATTGCTCGTCATTATTCATCGTGTCTTTCAGCATCAGTGGGAAGTGAGCAACGTTTTAGTGGTGTCGATCTCACATATAGCACACTAAATACAAAATAGTCACAACTCAAAAAACATGACTTTTCAGGAGAAGCGAAAAATAAAACCCTTTGGTTGAAACTGCAGAAGAAAAGCAATTTTCATATAAACACACAAACTTCATTCTTCCAGTTAATGAAGAAAATAATGATAAAATGTAGTGTGATATATGTTTTGTGAATTGATTTATAGCAAACAGTCGATATAAACAAATTTTGAGTTGAGACTGTTTTGTATTTAGTGTGCGATATGATCTTCTAAGAAATCGGTTGGATTGGGAGAAAGTTGTCAAGTTTTTGTTATATTAAGTACAATTTACTACTTATATATTTATTTATATATTTTCCTATTGTTGCGTACAAAGGTTCGTGTGTGTAATATTTACATAATATTTTCAGTGCAGATTAAATGTATTGAATAAAGTTAACTAACACATCTTTCTTCGACTGCGACTTCGGCTTCGGTTCTGATTCCGGCTCCGATGAATCAAATTTAAAACTCCGGTTCTGACTCCGATTCCGATAAACTCACCTCCGTAACATCCCTAGTCGAAATATTAATAGAAAAACAAATTTTAGAAGAGCTATCACTACTGTTTGCTAGGGCTAACTAACGGAACTTAATATTTATTATCCTATTTGTATAATTTGAAATATCAGTATTATGTTAATTGTAAGTTCATAAATATATTGTAAAATGGCTTGAAAAACAAAATAGAAACAAAACGTAATTATCTTTACATAAACGTGTATTTCAGAAATTTGAGCAAAGTTAGGATCTAGTTGACAACTGCAAGACTTTTTACTTTTAAAAAAGTTTATTCTCTACATTTTTCCCAACCAAAACTTGGTGGGTAAATTTTTTCCACATTAACTTTGTTTTGTATCCAAATCATTATATATTTGATGATATGGTTTGTGGCTTTAAATAGGTTAATGCTGAGAAAGTGCGAAAAAGCTGTAGTAGCTGCAGTCGTTTGTTATTGCATGTTTATAGAAAATTATTTAATTATTATACCATTTTACGCCTCAGAGCATATCCAAAATGATTTAAAAGCACCAGCAATGAACCGTAAAATTAGGTTTCGATTGAATGCAGTAGTATTAATGGGTAGAAGTCTGTGAAAAGTTTTCTAGTTTAGCCTCAAAGACATCAAACTGAGGCTTGTTCTTGCGAACAAATAGGTTTTTCTAGAAAATTGGCAAAACGTTCTTTGGTTAGATGTTATAATGTCGTTACAAAATTGTGGCATTTTAATTTGTTTATTTTAGTTAATCATTAAAGTTAATAATAATATGTTTTTTAAGTTTTATATTTCGACCTTTATGCCAAATAATTTATGAAACAACAGGTTGCTACAGCAACAAAAATTAAGTTGCAAAACAAACCGAGCAGACTAGACCATGGTTTCGTCGGACGATACTCCAACTCATCAATAGTCTCTGTAGTTTTAAAATAAAGTTTTATGTCTTTGAATCTTATAGTGACGTGTGTGTGAGACGAATATACCACAAAAACCGACAACATGTGGGGCGGATATGCTATGACCCAGCTAGCATTTTATCGAATTTTTGAACATATAAGTTCATATATAAGACTCTCCTCTGCGATGGTGACAGTCGCATGTGCGCTCATCTTCTGATCAACAAGGACTCTTTGCTCCGGAGAAAATGGTACCCTACATGCGACTCTTCTTGAAGAGTCTTTTTCGAGTCGTTTGGTGCTGCCCCCGTCATGACTTAAAAATCGTGCTTGGTGACTTCAACGCCAAGGTGTGTAAAGAAAACATATTCCAACAGTCAAAAAGTTCAGCCTCCACGACAACACATCCGATAATGGAATGAGGTTGATTGATTTCGCCGCAGCACGAAACATGGTCGTTAGTAGCACTAGATTCAAGCATCTCATATTCATAAGGCCACCTTGTTGTCCTCTGATCAAAAAACATGCAACCAAATTGATCACGTTTTGATTGACGGAAGGCACTCTTCCAGTGTACTAGACGTACGCACGAGCCGTTGTGCTAACAAAGACTGGGATCATTATCTTTTCGCAGCCAAGATCCGCACACGTCTGTGCGCAGCTAAGAATGCTCGCAATCCTTCACAAAGAAAGCTAGACGTCGACAAGCTGCAGTCAAAACGGACGGCCGAAGCCTTCGCTACTCGACTTTCACTCCTGCTTCAAAAAAGCACTCCTCTGATCGACGATTTATGCGGACAGTGGACGCACATATCCCACTCTATCCGTACGGCTGCCGAAGAGGTGATAGACTACC
Source organism: Tetanocera ferruginea (assembly GCA_958299015.1). NCBI lineage: Eukaryota > Metazoa > Arthropoda > Insecta > Diptera > Sciomyzidae > Tetanocera > Tetanocera ferruginea. The sequence goes on along the minus strand of OY282640.1, from coordinate 56,986,675 downwards.
ACCGCCCTCGCCGAAACCAGTGGCACGACCAGGAGTGTCGCGACGCCACTGCAGAGAAGGACGCCGCCTACAAAGCCACCCTGTAGTCGGTTGTACCGCGTCCTGTTATGGAGCGATACCGAGAGAGGAGGGAAGAGAGATGCATTTTCAGGCGAAAAAAAGGAGAGGCGGAAATGCGTGAGTGCAAGAAAATTGAAATGCATGGCGACAGGAATGAGACTCGAAAATTTTTCGAAAAAATAAGACGCCTGGCTGATGGTTTTAAGACCGGAGCCTCTTCCTGCAAGGATGAGAATGGGAATCTAGTGACAGATATCCAGAGTACACTGGTGTTATGGAGGGAACACTTCTCTAGTCTTCTAAATGGCGACGCTGACAACAATCCCGCCAGTGGAGATGATATCCCGGAAACCCCAATTATGGATGACAGCGTTGAAGTTCCGCTGCCCGATTATAATGAGGTCTTAACCGCTATAGCTTGGCTTAAAAACAACAAAGCTGCAGGAGCCGATGGCCTACCAGCTGATCTGTTTAAGACTGGTGGCGAAGCTCTGTTAAAATGAATTCACAGACTTCTATGCAGAATATTGTCGGAAGAATGCATTCCAGATGATTGGAACCTCAGTGTGCTCTGCCCATTCCACAATAAAGGCGATCCCACCATTTGCGCCAACTACCGTGGGATTAGCCTTCTTAATATCGCATATAAGGTCCTGTCGAGCGTATTGTGTGAAAGACTGAAGCCTATCGTTAACCAACTGATTGGATCTTACGATACGACACTATTTTATAAAGGTCTCAACAAATAGTGGTGCCAGACATTAAGAATTTGTGTAAAAGATGAAGGCAATTAAAGCTATAAATAGACTTATTTCCCAAAATTATTCCTGCGGTTGTTAGCAGAGTATGTAAATGTTCGCTAAATGGACGCTTATCTTTTAATACTTCTCACGAAGGCGAGCAGAATTACCAAAGCAATTGTACTTGCTTATGTACCAGAACGATATAAATTTTTGTGAGCGAGTACCCAAATCAGACGATGTATGCTTATGAGATCGTCCATGAATCATACAATGGCAAGGAATGGCCAAAATGAAAAGACGCCATTTTGGTTTTGGGTTTTGTGGACATCAATTTTTGATAAATAGCTTCCAATTACATTATCTATGGATCTATTTGCGTTATTGGACATGTTTTGAGTTATGGAGTGGAATCTATTAGTCAAAAAATTGTTGATTTTCAACTCAACTCAATTCAACTTAAAAAAATTGACAAACCCAAAACCTGTCCAATAAGGCGCATATATTCAAAGATAATCTGAGTAGCTCAAAGAGCCCTTTAACCCAAAAAATGTTTAAATACCCAACAAGATCCATTTATGGACAGTTCAGAGTTGAACTGAACCAAGCCATAAAATGTCTGTTTTAAGATAGAACGACTTAAAGTTAATGGCTTATATGAAGTCCTTTAGAAAACTTATATATATTAATTCAGTTATTTTCTTAAAGAAAATTTGTGTAACTTAGTTTTAAACAGAATTGAATTTTCGGCATAGTTCTACGTAGAATCGTATTCAAAAACGAAAATTGTTTTTTTTTTTTTTTTTTTTTGGACTTGGTCCAATTTTAAATACGTGTCCAAGATGTCTATAATATATTCATAGATAATCCAAGTAGAACTTATTTGTGAAATAAATATAAATTTTTATAATCTCAGTTGTAATCTCATCTTGTTCAGAATCCCTCTATTTGCTAAAAAGCAGATATTTTTTCCAAAGAATCCCAAATCGTAAAAAGTTTCAATAACTCATCTAGTTCCATAGATAATCGCAATGGACAAGTCCATAAAACCCAAGTTATAGCTTTATCATGAGCATTAAAAGTCGCATTTGCGTACTTATCCACGAGTGCGTATTTTGTTGATAGACGGAATGAGAACTCATTTCAATCTTTTCAAAAGGAACAGATTCGCGGTCGCGAGCAATAAAATACTTTTTAGGGTACGCGTCCGCGAACGTTTCCGAACTCTAGTTCTTAGTCAACTTTGATAAATACTAACACATTTATCTCATGATACAAAGGAATATTTTTATCAATTGATTATTAAAAAGAAAATTCAATCTCATTCTCTTAATTTCCATCTACATTTCTTAACTCACTACTCTAATAACTCATCAAAACATTTTCTTAAATTTCTTTACGCTTCAATTAGCTGGAGATATAATTGACGACGAAAGCAAACGTGCCAGAAAGTCAAACACTGCCATAATTACTGAGAGAACCCGACTGTATCCTGCGCTGTCTGATTTAGAATCGAATGCGTCTTACAATTGCGGCACCACAGCAACGCCTCCACATTCAGAAGGCACCGAAGCTGAAGCTGATGACGATGATGCTGAGAGCCAGCAGGATGATAACAATTGCAATGACAGGTGGGAAGATGGCTGCTATACATGCTTGCTTTTCATGCTATGCCTTGAATAAACTTAATCATATCATTCATATCAAACAAAGAGACTTAAAATAACCAAATTTTTCACTACTTAAAATAACTAGCTTTAATTACATACACATTAAGTTAAGTCAAATCTAAGTTGCACAAAATAGTAAATAAAATTTTTCAATTAACTTTCAAACGTCTTAATGTTTCAATGTTTTGTTCATTTCAACGTAGTTACATGGATTCAGAAGAAGATAGCAGCGCTGGTCTTGGTAATAATAGTTTGGGTCGCGAAGTTTTGCAAGTTGTTAAACAAAATGACCATCAACAAAATCCACCAACACAAATAAAGATCATTAACAAGCACATTAAGGTAAGTCTTCGCAGCAGGCTCTCGGTTAAGATGTTTAAAAACAGCGGGTGGGCTTTGTTAGAAATTTTATTTTATTTTTGGGTTTTTTAATTTTATTTAACTTCTTTGTAGGAGGTACATTATGCCGAAAAGGATCTTTATTACGGTGATAGTTCAATGAACTCATCTGAAGCATCAATGGGTGTTGATGATTATCTCGATGAGGCGCTTGACGAGACCATTGAAGATGGTGATGATGACTGCACTCAGGAGAGTGATGTAGATGATGAGAATACCAGCAGGGCATCAAGAGGGGTAAGTTAAATATATAGCAATTACTTTCTGTTCTCTCAATTTCGTCAAACTCATTTTGATGTGCACTATACGATTACTGCACATAAGTATAGAAAACACGTTTTTAAAACTGGAAAAAGAAAGTATTTCTTAACCAACAGGCGACATAATGTTGGTTGTTTTTTCGGACAAAATTGTATAGAAATTATTGGAAGAATCAATCACCTTAACAATATCCATTTAAAGGAACGTTTTTATTCTTTCAGCTTGAAAGTTTGTGTTTATAAAAAACGTTGTCTATAAAGAAAATTATGTCAAGTGCTCTATGGTGAGAGGTGACAAGATCATCAAGCAACTAAAGAACTACTTATTCGTTACACCAACGTTGTTGATTCTTGGTCACGCCAAGAGCGTGTTTTTACATGATAAAGGTTTTACATAGATAAGCAAATGACCGTCTTCATTGATGTAATTGGACGCAATGCCCTTGTTGTACAATAAGAATAAAATAAAAGTATACCAACTAAAGTTAGTGTACTCCAATTATAAAAATACCTGCAATAGTTTTTGAATATATAATTTTCTTCTAAATAAAAATCATATGTAATTTTTTTGTTTATTCCATTTATTTATTTATAAATATTAAAAGTTTTTACACACATTTCAGTTTTGTTATTATATAATAACATAAAATGTTAACCTTCTAGCTCAAATATAAATCAAGCTATAGACATAGACTTCGCTTTAAAAAGATTATTAAAGTGTATTTTCTTATTTTTTGTTGTCATCAAATAAAAATGTTCTATTAACTTAAAAAAAAATAATTTGCAATAGAAAAAGTAAGAAAATGCACGAATATTATTGAACAAACGAATTTATTGTCCAGAACAAAACAAAAACAAATTCAATGGTGAGAGAAAATTATAGAACATTATCATTACAGAAGCAAAAATGATAGAAAACCAATTGCTAATTTAAATAAATAAAAAATTGAACAATGAGTGGTAGAGTTATAGAGACCTGACAAGTTTTCCTGTGTTTTTTTTTTCTCATAATCGCTTTCCACTTCGATATTATGCTACTTTCAAGTTCTAAGACTTCATTATATTGCCTATTTTTACGCCACGTTTGCCTGCAAGGTACACCAACAGCTTTCAGTAAGAAGATCTTGCGGGCCAATTGAATATTTAAATATTTTGTAATTTCTTTATGGAAGTCTTCCAAATTTCAGTAAATAACACGCTAGTCATCGTTTTTTCGTTTAATCTGTGTTCAGAAAATTTTAAGTATGTAATAATTATAATTAGTAATTAAAAATAAGTAAATATACCCTGACTGATTCATTTGTAGGATATAAAAATATTATCAAACCTTTGTGATAAATTCTTTACCTTTGCGGCAAGGCTGGTCGATGTAACTGTCAGGTTGTTGACTTCAAACAAGATTCTTCCTTGACTGTATTTAAAAAAAATTAACGCCTACTAAAATGTAAATTTCAACACTTTAACCGACTTTGGAAAAATTAAGGTTGTTGCGACGGTCTCATGCACCAGATGTATCGAAATGAACAAAACTCGTCAACGCTCCCATACTAACATGAAGTGATTCTACAAAATAATTAATTTTAACTAATGTAAGATGGCATCATGAAAGCTGCGGATAATATAAATATTTGGAAAGACTTACTGCTTACTTCTTCTAGCTTTGAGAAATTGGGGTGTGAACCAGCCGATGGGTTGTTCATGTAAGACACTAAACATAAGGCCAAAACCATGATACCATGAATCATAAACCACAAAATGGCTTCGGGTTTGATCATACTATCTTGCATATACTATCCAGCGAAATCGATTGATTAAAATTCCACAAAAAAATTTTACTAAGAAAAAAAAACACCACAAAATCTTGATGATCTATGGATAGTTTTCAACGAAGAGTGATTAAGTAAAAGGGATCAAGCTTAATGAACCTATCATTATTACCTGTACTATTTGATGTACAGACAAGTTTTAAAGTATTTTTTTTTTCAAGTTTGATGCTCTATTGTGGAAGATATATTACAAATTAATTTTTCAAAGAATTGGCCTACTACTTTTTCCCATTTTTATGATAATTTTTGGAAGAACGTCTTTTGATGCGATCCACGAATCGATGCGCCTGAGCGCATTCGGTAGAGTTGGTAGAGTTGCCCTGTGATAGTTTCACCCAGTTTTAGCAGTTTATAGTTTTCCACACTCAATTGGTCTCAGCAAATACAAAGTATGTCGTTGTCGCTGTGAATATTGTGCTTTGGTGTCGATTTTGGCGTATGGCCTGGCGACCCGTACGATGTTTTGCACTTGAGGTTATTGGAATGAACCTATTTCTCAACACCAGTCGATGCAAAAAAGTGAAAAACGGTGTTCGATGTCTCTCGGCTTCAATTCATACGGCATTCAATGTCCTACCTTTTGGATTATTCTTATGGCTTTTAAGCGTACAGATATGGCTTGTTGAGTCACTTCTAATGCTTTTACTAGTTTTCATCCAAATAGCCTCCAATTCGGTATCCTCAACTTTTTTGGCCGTCCTTCGCACTCTTTTTAATCGGTATTTAAATCACCACTTTTGAAACGTCTACACCCAACTCATTTGTGGAAATCGATTAAGCATGTTCCCCGTGAATGAAAACAGAAAAGTAAACTTGCCGCAAATGGCGTTTTGTTGGCACAAAAGTTGACATACTCGAACAAACACTATGTTGTTTACAGTTCAGCGAAACGACACATAGTGAAAAAGAAAACCTAATTATGAGGCTTAAAAATAAAGTTGGTTGCAACCTTGTCCGATTCGATTAAATATTAGTGTTGCCTCAAAATCCTTTAAAACTTTTTGTAAAACTAATAGATTGAAAGTATGCCTGAGTGGATGCATTTTATTTTGGTTTTAGTGCAGATAGACACTATTTTAAAAACATAATAAAATAAAAAAATTTGATTACGATTTTGGAAAAATCATTATAATAGAAACAGCACAGAGTTTACTAATTATCACACTGAAATTGCTATAAAATGTGTTTGTAAGGAAGAGGTTTGAATATGCTTGCTTTATCTAGAGTCTTTATTTTCTTAAGGCCCCCACATTTGGACTGGAAGTATTAAAAAGATTTTCAAGGCTTGTTTTGCGCTCCTTAAATTAGAATATAGCCATCCTATAGCCATAGTACCATTCTATAATTGAAGGTTATTGCTTTTAGTTCTTAAATCTCTTGGGTCATTGTAATTGTAATTATTTATGAATTAGTTTCTGCAAGTATAGACTGTCAATCGCTTTTCAAAAGTGTACTTTTTAACCTACCATACAGGCAACTTAGAATTTATAGATTTTCCATCAAACATTGTAGGATAAATTATGCTCTTTATGAGCCTTTGTCCAGGGTTTGTAACTTTCAATGAGCTATCTGTCACGCTTTGCCTTTCATATTAATCATCTTCAGTTTCTCTCTATATGGACCTTATAAGGCGAGTAAGATCATGAAGAATTTTTTGTCTTCGGTTGAAGAAGCATGGAAAGTTTGCTATTAAAATTTTATAGAAATTTAGAATTTTTGTAAAAGTCACCATATCTTCTCATGCATTTTTTTTAGGAATTAATTTCATGCTATTATATAAGAAATGAAGATACTTTTAACTAGATGTGTTTTAAGAACAATGGTTAAATAAAACAGCTAAATAAAACACAGCCAATATAAAAAGCTACAAAAATACATGTTTTGAGCCCATACTTCAGATCCACTGAAACATTATAAAAATTAAGCAAGAAGAAGTGTATACTCGATCGTAGATATACATATGTACGCACAAACTTTACATCATACTTTTTTTCAATTTATTTTCCAACAGAGTAAAGGAACTACTGCCTCCAATAGTTTCTCTTTCCGTAAAACACCTAAAAGAATAAGCAACTGCCATACTATTTCCGAGGAGCATGACAACTTTCAAACACCAACAACTTCAACCAATACATTAAATACACAGCCCGTTAAGTCGGAGCTTTGCATAAACAGAGAAGATGACAACATGGTCACATTGGTGCATACAGTCAGTTTCTATCGCAAGCAGCAAACAGCTAATGTGAGCATGAATAGTCAAAAATGCTGAAGCCATTAATTTTTATTAATACTCCTTAAATTTATTTCAATCAAACAGAGCAACAATTCTACACCAGTGCGCCGAATATGCCGCGAACAGCAAGTTTTGCGTTCAACTCCGTTGGATAGCTCTCCGGCATCGGCGCACATGCAATTCGAAACACAGCAACAACGCGATGAAAATTTTTCCGATGATGAGGATTCATATTCCGACGAAGGGGAATCCGCCGATAGTTCACATTTAGTGCAGGAGAAAATTAAAAAACTACTCGATGAGGTCTGCAAACAACAACAAGTAATAGCACAGACAAGCCAGGCATTGAATCTATGCGCAGCCACTATTGAATTCTCCGGCTCAACAGAGTCCGTTGAAGGTGAACGACATTTGTTGGTGGCAAGTAAGTGTTTGTGATATCAGAACTTATCTAAACATTTTTTAACACATATTTATTTCTTAGCACATCGCCGTCAGGCTTGTCTAGATGAGGTACAACGTCTACGCGTTGAAAAGAGTTTGCGTCCCATTGGTGCGCCCAAGGAAAAAGGACGTTTGACGGTGAAAGAAATTACACTTCCTCTACGCCAGGATTACATACGCAAACTTGCAGCAGATACAATTTCGGGACATCATTTGGTGTGTCTGTTGAAGTATAATGAACACGTATTTGCCACAAAAACAGTGCCCACATTACCTGGTCTGTTGGCAGTTAAATTTCCCGATGTGCTGCAGTTAAATAATGTCTATGCAGACTTTCGCGTGAGTAGACATTGTTAAACACTTCTTTTAAAACCACTAATTTTATCAACACTCTTTTCCCTTTAGATAACTTTAGAGATCTACGGCATGACAGCACAACGCGAAGTGCTGCCACATGAGGTAAAGTATCATATAAACCTCAACAAAAAATCCGGCATCAAAACACCCAAAAAAAAGGGCTCCGACAATCGTTTGGTTATGCCACCCGTGCAGAGTCCTGCCGGTCCGAATGTTGTGCGCACTCCTGCATTGGTACAACATGGTTTTGCAATATTTTCTTTGCGTGAAATACAACGCACTACATGGACACTGACACAAGTGCTCGGCTTTAGCCCACTCGATGGCGCTGTTCACATGAAGGTTAACTGCGAACTTTCCGTGTCTGTTGAATACAAAGGTTTTCTTACCATGTTTGAAGACATATCCGGTTTTGGTGCCTGGCATCGCCGTTGGTGTTATCTGAGCGGTACCATGCTTAATTTTTGGAAATATCCCGATGATGAAAAGAAAAAGACTCCAATTGGCTCCATCGATTTGTATACGTGCAGCTCTCAAAAAATCACTATAGCTCCACGTGATATTTGTGCGCGTCTTAATACAATGCTGTTAGAGTGTCAGCGACCGGCCATGGATACGGATATGGAATCCTTAATCATTGTGCCAAATGGACGAACAACTACTGTTCGCTACTTGCTTTCGGCGGATACAAAAGAAGAGCGTGAAGAGTGGTGTGCGTACTTTAACAAAGCGCTGACGTTGCTTCGCGCATGGGGACCACCGCAATAAAGCCATCAAAGCATTAAAATTAGTTTTGTTTAATTTCAGTCTCTTCGATCATGAGTGCGAAAAGGTTTATTATCATCTATCTATATAACAAATTATTATGTGCTTATTAAGCCGATACACTCACTTGCAGTATACGGTATAATTACTCGATTCTTGCGCAATCGTGTGTGAGATGGTATTAGAAATACCATTATGTGAAGACAAAAAGAAGATGTAAAAGAATTATAAGAAAAACAAACTCTTTGTTTTTGCTATAGTTATCGTTTAATATTTATGCAATTCATTGTAATTATATACAACATTTTAGCTCTGTGCAGTTTATTTTTAATATATGATATTGTGTTTTAATCATGTATACGTAACTGTCAACATCGCTCAGTATTGAAAAATGTATTTGTTTGGGCTATTTTTTATTAATTTTTAAAGCAATCGTTGCTTTTTTAGCATCGCGGATTGCCTAAGTTTGGCCAATAAAATATGTATTATTATTTTTAGACTAGTGTTATGTTTTTGTATGCACAAATATACATACTTTTTGATATCAATAAAAACTACAATGTAAATTAACCAACAAACAAAAAAATGTTTCAACAATTGTTATAGTTCCTTATGACATCAAAGCTGATGCCGTGGCGCCAGTCTGATATTCCTGTAATTCGCTCATTTTCGATCTTCTTGTTTTATCTTTTATATCATCAGTTTAATAATATTTTTTATTTCAAGTTAGTGTAGCAGTTCTTTAATTACCTCAACATACACAGCAATCATAATCTTAAATGCCACATATGCTAGCTTTACCAATTACGAAGTGTAGTATACATTTGTTTAAAATCTGAAAAATACCCCAAATTTTTTTGGCCGGATGAAATTAAATCAAGACGATTCTAGACCAAATAATGCAAATATTTCGTTGGCATCTCCTTTCCTTTGTCACGTAAGTTTTCCCTAAAATTCGTTGCAATTAAACAATTGCCAAGTTTGGCTTTAATATTTTTTTCTTATTTACAGATCCTACTTAATTAGCTAAAGACCTTTAAAATTATCATCTGACTCCATACACAGCTAAGATATTTATGTTTTTGCTGATCAAAAATTGCCTGCAAGATTTTGTTTGAACCTATAAGTTAACTCTTCTAACGATATCGGCCGATACTTATGAAATAAATACGTCATGAAAAAGTCGTCGCCGTTTCACTACTGACAACCCCATCTTTGAAGTTGTTAAAGACTTCGTTTAGCTGGGACACAATGAAAATGATATGTAATGATTTCAACCTTTAGATCTAACGAAGTATAACTTTTTCCAACAGGTGTAACTTTGGTCTCAGTAAGCAATTGATAAGCAGAGCATTGTCTCGACGAACAAAATTCAAAATAATTTTCCCTGTCTTTACTATAAGCTGCACCACATATACGTTGAGCAATTCTTATGAATAGACTTTGAGATCTTTCGAGAGGAAAATCGTTCGCAAGATCTTTGATCAAATATGGTGTAATCACCACCTGTATTCCGACATCTACTTACAAGGAAAGGTCCCCAGGTGACAGTCTCCGATTTGAATGATTTTCGGATATGTGATAGAAGACAAAAATCTAAGGTCGACGTATTTTTTTATATGTGCTCAATCGATGGTTAAGGGTGTCAAACTCGCGTTCCAAAATCAGCGAAAATTTCGTTTTTTTGCTTTAATTTTGCTATTTTCCATGGAAACATTTACAAATTTGGTACCAAACGAAAGCTCTTACAAAACCACACACGATGGCATCAATTTTACATAAGAAAATTTTGTTGTAATTTTGTTGTTGTAATTTTTAGTAAAGTTTAGTCGATATCGCAGAAGTATGTTGACACAATTATTTCATATTAATTTATGTTGGATTTAAGGCAATTTTTAAACTTACCTTTTTTTTTTTTAAATTTTTTTACTGTGTATATTAAAATTTTTTTTTTTTGTTTTATTGAAATGCATTTATTTACTTTAGAGAAAACATTTTATTACACTAAAAGTACCCAATATGGGTATCAAAAATTTTATTTTCTTATGGCCTATTCTTATGTTTAAATATTTTATCAAAAAAGTTGACATTTAATAGGGCTTCCATACAAAATGTGTGTTTTTTCTTGTAAGTCTCATCGCACCAGTAAACAATAGTTTTAATCATCCAAAGAACCAAATATGGACATTTTTACTATATGCAAAAGAAATGGAATGCATTTTTTCATATTTCTTTAAAAAAAATTTTTTGATTTTTAATAGTAAAAATTAACAAGGGGTACCCTTGTGAAAAGTGAATATTTAAGTCATTTTTACTTTTGTGCTTAACATCTGGTATTTAACACAATATTAATTAAAGCACATTAATAAAGGGTGAGTTTCAAAATTTTGTATTAAAAAATAATTTATAAAAACTTGCATTGAGTGGTACTTTTTTAAAGATCTATCCTAGCTCTCCTAGCGCGGAGCATCGCTCTTGCATTTTCTGTTAAACTTGTCAAACTTGTTTTACGTCGAGGCATTTATTTGTAGTTAAGGGAAATACGAACACTTCATTTTTCAAACTTTTAATTTATCTTTAATCTATACAAAATATGTGATACACTTGTGAATGCCGCATTTTGAAATATTAAAAAATTGGAAAACTACAATAATAATATGTGTAAAGAAATTGCATGCGGCGAAACAAATATGCCGCAATAACAGCACAGCAAGGTTTATTTAACTTGTATTCCCATCACGTCAAAGAGCGCCAACTGCTTTTGGTTACTCTTCGAATGAGTTGGAGAGCGAGATCAATAAACTTTAAAGAGAAGGGTTGATAGCAACATGTAGTTTAAACTCTCGTAACACAGACGCGTGAAAAGCAAGCGACCAAGCAATGCTTAGCATCGGTGGTAATTTCCTAAAAAACTTAACAACTTAATTAAATATATTTATTGTTAAATTTTCTTAAATAAACCCCACCTATGGCATTCTGTAGCACAAATATGATATTTTAAAATTTTTTTCATAAAAATCGGTCCAGTAGTTTTGGAGTCATTGGTGCACTTAATATTTCCACTTCAATTTTATATAATAGTATAGATAGTATAGATATATATATATATATATCGCACACTAAATACAAAACAGTCACAACTCAAAAAACATGACTTTCCAGGAGATGCGAAAAATAAAACCCTTTTGTTGATACTAGAGAAGAAAAGCAATTTTCATGTAAACATACAGTGGCTCACAGCTTATTTCGTGCAGACGATGTGTTAAACTTTGAAATGCTATAACTTGGTAACTAGTACTGGTAATGAAAAAATTTAAACGACATTTGTTTGCTAGTAATTATACATTTAAATATAAACTTTCATTTCTTTATATAAAAGTCTACTAAAAAGATAATAAACAAAAAACTGAAAAAGCAGCAGAATTCAACGCCACAGCTTATTTCGTGCACACTGCACACTGTACATGTAAATGTAAGCTTTTGAACGTGATGCCGTTATTTTCTTTTTCTCGTTCGCTGTTTTTATCTTGACTGATGTCCTGATTCTTCTGATCGGAGTTAACAGTTGTTTTTAGTCTGGACTTAAAACCTTAAGTGCACTAATTGATTTGTTTAAAAAATGGGCCGTCGCACAACAATATAAGAGCACGAAATAGTTTTATTTCACTTTAAAAAAGAAAAAATCCAACCGCAAATAGCTGAAATAGTAAAATTGAGACCCTCTACAGTGCAGTACATCATCCAGCGCTTTTTGCAAGAAAATCGTGTGGCTGATAAGGCCAGAAATGCTCCAAATAAAATATGTACAGAAGCGGACGAGCGACTTATTCTGCGAAAAATCGTAGAAAATCTGAGGCTTTAGGGTACCAAATTGGCCAAGGAGGTTGAGAAGGAGTTGGGCAAGAAATGCTGTGCCGAAACAATTCGTCATCTGCTGCGGGCCAACGAGTTTAATGGTCGAGTTACACGCAATAAATCTTATATTAAAAAAAAAAATCAGCTATGTCGACTGAACTTCGTCAAATAACACGTTTTATATTCTAGGACATTCTGGAATGACGTCATTTTCTCGGACGAGTTTAAGTTCAATATTTTTTGGCTCCGAAGGAATGCAATATGTATGGCGTAAGGCTTATACCGAGCTGAACAATAACCATCTCAAGCCTACAGTAAAACATGGTGGCGGCAGCGTAATTGTTTGGGCCTGTATGGCTGCATCGGGCGTTGGAAAATTATTTTTTATTGGAGGCATTATGGACAAGACAATGTACCTAGATTTTATAAAAGAAAATTTGCTTCAAAGTATCGACACCTTGGGCGTACGAGAGACATTTCGGTTCTACCAGGACAACGACCCAAAACATAAATCGAGAATCGTCCAGTCATGGTTGATTTGGAATTGCCCGCATCTTATGAATCCGCCTGCACAGTCACCCGACTTAAATGTAATAGAAATTTTGTGGGCAATTTTGGAGAGTGGCGTTCGCAAGCGGAATATTTCCAATAAAAATTAATTAAAAAATGCATTGATGGAGGAATGGCAACAAATACCCCCCAGATATTACAAAAAATTAGTAGAGTAAATGGATAGCCAGTAAATGGATTAAAGATGTAATTTAACAAAATGGCGGCCACACAAAATATTAAAAAGACAAACATATTACATTTTCTTAAGATTCAGTGGAGTGCACGAAATAAGCTGTGGCGTTGAATTTTGCTGCTTTTTCAGTTTTTTTATTATTATTTTTTTAGTAGACCATTATATAAAGAAATGAAAGTTTATATATAAATATATAATTACTAGCAAACAAATGTCGTTTAAATTTTTTCATTACCAGTACTAGTTACCAAGTTATAGCAATTCAAAGTTTAACACATCGTCTGCACGAAATAAGCTGTGAGCCACTGTACATACTTCATTCGTCCAGTTATTGAAGAAAATAATGAAAAAGACAGTGAGATATGTGTTTTGTGAATTGATTTATAACAAAAAGTCGGTATAAAAAATTTTGAGTTGTGAATGTTTTGTATTTAGTGTGCGATATGTTTCTTAGTTTTTTTACTCCTCAAAGCTACTTTCACTTCTTGCCACAAGTTTTCGATTGGATTAAAATCCGTTGATTGAAACAGCCATCGAAGCGGCATATTATCCTCCGCTTAATGAAGGTTAGGTTAGGTTAGGTTGACGCGGCTGTCTCTTATGAGATACACTTAGGCCAATTAGGCCCGTTGTGATACCAGGGGGTTAATTATTAACCTATTCTATTTGTACCAGTTGGAGCTATTAATAAAGCTTAGTAGTCTTTAGACCAAAGATCACTGTAAAACCAGTTACCCAGAAAAAGGTGGCGGTTTTTAGCTAGCGCTGGGCGTGTGCAAAGAAGATGTGTTGTAGATTCTTCCTCCTTTTCTCTACAGCTTCTGCAGAAATCGTTGTGGAGGATGTTTAATCTTCGGGCGTGGTTAGCAATTAAGCAGTGTCCTGTTAGCGATTACAATATTTATTTGATCCCTTAGGGCAATTAGTTCTTTCGAGCATTTCAAGTTCAGAGTTGGCCAAACCTGACCCGCCGTGTTGCATGTGCTTACCATAGACCATCTTATGTTGGTTCTTTAAATGGAAAGCTCATTTGTGAGTAATTAACATGTGGTAAGAGGTATACCAATTATTTCCTTTTCTCTTGATAAGGTATTGGCAGTTCCAGTTCGAGCTAGTTCATCTACTTTGCAGTTTCCTGGAAAGTCCGGGGATCCAGCATAGAAAGATTTTTAGCTATTCTGCCATCTCGTTTAGAGATCTGCGGCAGCTTAGGACTGTTTTTGATGTTATTTGAACAGATTAAAGGGCTTTCTAAGCGGCTTGACTATCGGATGGAATGCAAATATCCTTAGCTGATATTTTATTCATCTGAAGACAAGTCACAGCTTCATGTATAGCAGTAACTTCCGCTTGGAAGACACTACAGTGGTCAGGGAGCCTAAAGGCGAGATTGATTCAGAGTAGACTCCTTCCTCCCCTTTGCCATCCTATTTTGATCCATCGGTGAAGATTTCAATTGCATTGCTAGGTGGAGGGCTTCCAGTATCCCATTCATTTCTGGAGGGAATGGATACATCACACTTTTTATAAAAAAAAATTTTTTGCGTGATATAGTCTACGGTTTTGGGTATTGGAGGAAAGAGTTTCCTAATGCTAGAGTGTCCTATTGTACCCCTCCATTGAGGGTATAAGTTGGAGCATTGTGTCGATTGCGTCCGTTAAAGAAACATTACTTCATTTCATATATTTCATATATGTCACTGCTTTCATTCTATCCTCAATTTGATATATCGGACCGACACCTTGGTAAGAGAAACCTTATCCAAACCTTTTATTGGATTTGGTCTCATCTGACCACAGGATATTGCGCCATTTCTTCACTGGCAAGTTGGCATGCTCGTTAGCTAAAAATAACCTTTTACTAACATTTTGTTTGGACAGAAAAGGTACTTTGCAAGTTCTCATTGATTCTATTTTTTTTTATTTTAGCCTTTTACGTATAGTGGAAGTGTCGACGTCCAATGAAAAAGCCTCTTAATTTCATTAGAAGATGCCAAGGAGTTTTTTTTCACAAATCTCAATATATTCCTTTAAAGAGTTGAGGATATTTATGGTTTTCTTCCAAGCGTTTCCTTCTGTGGATTATATCTTAAAGCATTCCCTACCATGTTCTTGGAGACATTTAACATTTCGGCAATTTTCCGGTATGGAAATCCCTAATTGTGAAGGTGTTTTATTTGTCCACGCTGCTCGGTGCTGTAATCTTGTCATCTTCCTATTTTGAATTGCTAAACTAAATTGTACGGTTATGTTATCAATTTATTATTATATACCACCTCATATTGTAGATCTTGATCTTTTAAAAATATTTAAAAACCTCAATATTTTAAAAACATAATCAACCAAATATGAGCGTTCCTTTTATTTCGCACACGCGTAAATGAGGTCACTTCACAAAAGGATCTACCTGCGAAACAACACAAAATATTTTTGATCTTATAATGATTGTGGTGACCGCAGCATGCAGGTTATGTGTGTGGCTTAGCATGCTCTTAGCCCGGGTTCGATCCCCAGCCGCGGCGAAAAATTTTTTTAATAAAAATCTGATCGGTCACCACCTCTTTGCAGACAATGGCAAACCTCAGGGAGTAAATAATGCCATGTAAAGATTCTCAGAACATGAACTTTAGCCGTTCGGAGTCGGCATAAAACATGTAGGTCCACGAAATTAATTTTTAATTTTTAAATTTAATTTTTACCGTTGCTAACTTTAGCATTAGCTTCATCTATAGCAGTGTCTATGTTCACCTATATTTTGGAGTAAAAAATGGGAAACCCAAGTGCAAGTTGACAAAGCAGTTAAGTTTGCTTACAAAAAAAATAACGATAGGGTTCATCTGGGCTGAATAAGGCAACACTTCTGGCACCATACGTGCCGCGACCAGGAAGACAAACTTAAATTTCAAGCTGTGGTCGACGAGTATTTTAGGCAACAAGCCACTGAACTGCTACCAGAGCTGCGTCGAAGCGCAATCTGGATCACTTGCAGGTTGCTCTTGTTAACGTTAACTGCAGCAGTCACAAGTGGATTTAGTGGAAAATAGTTTAAATATCGAGACCAATGTGTAAAAGATGGCCACCTTCTCACCAAAAAGAGCGGTACACTCACCTCGTAGAGACTGAGAGAATCCAGGGTCATCAAGCGACCCAATAAACATTTTTGTTTGATATCGAATGGCTTTCTCAAATCTTCGACGTTAATTCTCAACGACGTTAGTGTTCTCAGCTTAAAAGACACTTTTTTATATGATGATTTTCTTTGTTATCAAGTTGAAAAATTTGTAATTCTGCACTTGATATCAAAGTTCAAAAAAATGTCTCAAATCTCCCTCAACTCCAGCAAAAGTTGAAGAATAACTTTTAAGATAATGCTTTATATCAAAAGATAAGCAATTTTGAAACTTAACTTGAGAATTACAAATTCACAAATGTTAGAGAAGTTTGTTTTTGTGTTTGCTGCGAAGAATTAGTTCTCAAAGGAATTCCTGAGTGAAAGCGGCTCTTAGGTAAGGGACGCATGGCAGTCTCAAGTTCATCCCAACGAAGGTTTTACTATGGAGGCTTTGTTATCACATCTGATAAGCCAAGATGAATTTAGAGAATTATGGATTTAATAAGATTCTCCAGCTTCACTAACCCAATATCCCTTTGCAGGACTGGTTGGTCATCGGAAAAGATTACCCCAGAAGTACAGCATGACCTTCCTGTTGATCATCAACGAGTAGTGTCTTGATGTACTCGAGTTGATGGACAACTGCCTTGAGTTTGGCTAGGGCGTGCCAAACTCAAAATCTTCAAAGTCAATCACATACAAAAAAAGAGGGCCCTTGTGTAGATGTAATTCTCGACATCTTGAGCCTTAAAGTCTGCGCAAATCTCAAAGCAACAAATAGAAATGCTCAAGGTTGTTCAGATTAATTTACAACACTTTAATGTGCTAGGACCAATTTGGCCGTCCTCATGGTGGAGGATAACATCTACGTAGGCATGATTTAGGAACCATGGATCAGGGACTTAATCTACATAACGACTGCAGGCAAAGCAACAACGCGCTTCGTAGCAAAAAAGATCATAAACTTATTTCAACTTTCTTAACTTACCTCTCACTTCGATAGTGGTATCACCACTTCAACCAAACAATCAAATACAAATCAATAGCTTCAAAGTTTAAAGCATAGTTAAGCCGTTTTCAATAAATATTCACTTAATTTTATTAATATATTTTCTTTTAATACTTAAATACATTCATATTTCATAAAATACATTAAAAATAAACAATTCTCTACTTTTTATTGATGTAATCTCTTATATTTTGACTTAACTAAGTTAAGTTTTAAATACTTACGTTAAATTAAATTTATTTTATTTAAATTCTAATCCAACACGGTGTCATGGGAGTTGTTAGAACTTTTATAACTTTGTCTATAATGTAATAGGTTTATTGGTTAAAAAAAAATAAATAATAAATGTGCCCTATGATGTACTATTTGCTCCCGGTATTAGATGGAAGAGGGGGAAATCGTTTTAAGAAAGTAGATAAAGACATCACATATATTTTAATTAGACTCATGAAAATTGACAGTTGATGAAAAATTTAGATTATAATTTTTCAAAAAGTTCTAAAACTTAATCTTAAAAACGCTTTATCTTTATCCTTTTCCAATTTCGTAGGAACAAATAGTTCATTATACATAGAATATATGTTTGCTTATATAAAGTCATGTTTTATTTCCTTAATGAGTCCAATAAAGCTTCATGTAAAATTTTATATTTTTATTATAAATATAATGAAGTACCCGGAGTTGAATATTCGGGTAATGATAAGCCTGCCACCAGTTCCTAGTAACAAGTTTCTTCCTCCATGACACCTGACTAATTTAAACCTTGATATTTAATTGATTTAACTTTTTCATTTGTGTTCTTTTGTTTTATGGAATGAATTTCTATTAATTTTCTATTTAAAAGCACACATATAAAGCATTCATTTTTTTTTATGTATTGTTTTAAAAGTTTGCATTTTTGGATAATTTCAACAATTGGCTAAATAAGTATGTTGGTTGTATGAGAATTTTTATTTATACTTGAATGAGTTCAAAAAGGGTTTTTTTTTTTTGTTCTGTGTTAACTTTTCAATTACTTATTATATATGTATCAGGTGTTTTCTTGTATGGTATGTGTTTTTAGGCATTGGTTTTATTTGGCATTCGAATATGTGATTTGAATAAAATTGGGTTAAAATAGATAAATTTTGTAGTATTTGAATTTGGAAATAATAAGCTTTGTCGAAATATTTTTTGTCGAGTTCCATTTTTCTTAACTCTAAATTTTGTATAAATGATAAAATAAGATTCTTCTCGGATTCTTCTTCTAAGAATATTAAGTCGGACGATATTCTAAAATTTAATAGCACAATATATTAATGTCGATCCTCAGACTATTTCTTGAAGAATTTGTTTTCAGTGTATCAAATCAATATCATCAGATTAAGAATTTTTCAAACTATTATATTGAGTAACGTTCTATACATAAGCGCAACTAAAGGGGGGGTTTCGGGGTTTAAACCACCCCAAAAATTATTTTAGTACCAAGCAAAATAGAATTAAATCATAGTGAGGTACATGAAAAGCAATCACACGTTCTATGAAATGAGTGAAAACTCCAAATGTATATTTCAAATCGATTCTGGTTGATGCATAATCTACTAACGTCATATTTTATTCTTCAGACTGCACATTAAGCCGGGTTGATTTTGTATGAAGAAAAAAAAAGTGAGCCGAACATCGACTCAAAAGTAAGAGTACTCTTAAAAACTATAAAATATTTTTTTAAACACTATAAAAATTTATTTTTCTTGGTATTCAAATGCATTTAAGATTATTGGAAAAGTACTGAGCTCTTCATTCCTTTGGTGTATGGTATGGTGTTGTTTAATCAAAACTGAGTACTATGAAAATACGTTTTTTTATAAGTAAGTGCTTTAAAAAAAATATATATTCGAAAATCATGAATTTTGCACTGGAGAGCTATCTGGCGCACATTTCACTAAAAACTGGTTACCGGAAATCGATTTTGCGTTCCTAAAAACCCATAAGTACCCACTAATATATATGTATATACCCACCAAGTTTTGCCAAAATCGAACAGTAATTATTGCAATTAAATAATAATTGAGCTGCTGGAAGCTTTTGAATATCGATTTCTCAAAAAAAAAAAAAAAAAAACAAAAACAAATTGGCCATTTCAGCCCTTGAAAGGACTTTGACCGAGCTTCTTTTGACCAATTGTGTTGTGTGTGTTATTAAATGTTTGCACACAATTGACCGAGAAACTGGACCTACATGTTTTATGCCGACTCCGAACGGCTCATGTTCTCAAGAAGCTTTACATGGCATTATTTACTCTCTGAGGTTTGCCATTGTCTGCAGAGAGGTGGTGACCGATCAGAAAAATTTGTTATTGAAAAAACTTTTCGCCGCGGCTGGGGATCGAACCCGGGCTCCGAGCATGCTAAGCCACACACTTAACCTGCATGCCACGGCCACCACCATATCGATTTCTCACATTTTATATAATTGTGGCACTAAATTTTGGTCAAACTGAAGAAAGAAGAGCTCAATAATTTTCCAATAAATTCAAATTCATGTGAATATCATGACAAATTCATATTTTACAGGTATTTAAAAGAACCTATTTTCGAAAATGATGAAATATGGATTTTTTTGGGGTATCAAAAGAGTTTGCAAGCACAAAAAAGTTAAAAATTTGTTTAGTTAATATAAGTGTACCATAAAAATCTTTAGTTTTTTGCTTATCTTGGGTATGCATTCTGAACAAAAAAAAAAGTTTATGCAAAAAAATTCGTTTTCTGAGCTTCTAACTTCTAACTGAGCAGATACTTCGATTTGAGTTATCTTTTCAATTTCTAGCATGTAGCTCACTAAGGAAACTTGAAATATTTGGAAAAAAATTAATTCAATAGTAAGACAAAATAAAAAAGCCTAAATTTGTGGAAAATTACGTTATTTCCTATTAAATTGTTATTTTTCGTCCTTTTTTTATAGTTTTTTTTTTTAAACATCGATAACACAAACTCTACAGAATTAAGTTTATAGTGAAGTCATGTGATTCATTACAAAAATAATTCATAACAAAACTTAATAAATAATAATAATTCAATCACTTCCGAAACTGGAGAAAAAATTCACAATTTCTAATTTTCCATAGTATTTTCCAAAATCCTTTTCATAAAAACTTCTCTAAATTGTTTAACATTATCCGATATTAAGGAATTATGACTTATTAAGTAAAAAGATGTAGGTTTGATTTTTCTTCTTACCAGTGACTATTATAGTTATACGGTATTACTTATCCAACGAGCAAATGCTGACTTAAATCGAAATAATATATTTTTAACGATAGGTCTTTACTACACTTTTTAACGATATGTCTTTTCTACACTTTTCCAAAATCGGATAATATATGCGCAATTTTGAGGAATTTTCATGAAACTGATTTTGAAAATCCAATGGAAGATTATGAATAAGGCTATATAAGTCGATATTAAAGTTAATTTCGTCGGCTATTTTGGTGGCGAAGGACTCAAACGATTGTTTAAAATTCTGACTCTTTTTTTCATCCCAAGGTGTCAGAAATTTAGCGTTTTGTACTTTCGGAATTGAACATAATTGATACTCACTAAAGGACGAATTTTAATTTTTGTTCTAGTGCCAGACAGAACAATTTTCACTGCACTCAGTAAAAAGTTTCTCGGAATAAGATGAAAAGCCATAATATTTAGAGAAAAAACTTATAGAGATTGCTCCAGAATGCTTTTCTCTAAATGTGATACTAAAAACTCCCTAAAAATGATAAAAAGCTTCCATGAAAAAGAAAAATATATAAAACTAGTAAGGTATATCTTCGACTTGGCCGAAGTAAAAATACCCCCACGGCCGATTCTGAAGGGTGGAAGAATCTTAAATTGGAGAGCTTTTTGTATGAGCTTTTGAGAGATATTATTATTTTTATGTGTCTAAAATACATACATATCAAATTGTTTTCCTGCAGCTTAATTAAAAGCCTTTTTATAAAGTTTTAAATTTTGAGGTTGTATGGGAGAAGGGCGTGTTAGATTGTATATGACGCCCATTTTTATAACACACCTCAGTTTTGACATTAAATACACAAATACCGAGTTTCTGTCTTGTAATTTTAATATTAGCCTCTTTATAGATTTTTCAATTTTGGGGTTGTATGGGAGGTGGGCGTGTTAATGGGTGCATGACGCCCATTTTTCTAACACACCTCAGTTTTGACATTGAATACACAACTACCGAGTTTCCGTCTTGTAACTTTAATATTAGCCTCTTTATAGATTTTTCAATTTTGGGGTTGTATGGGAGGTGGGCGTGTTAGTGGGTGGATGACGCCCATTTATCTAAGACATATCAGTTTTGACATAGAATAGGCATATACCAAATTTCAGTATTGTAGCTTTAATATTAGCTTCTTTGTTGAGTTTTCAATTTTGGGGTTGTATGGGAGGTAGGCGTGGTTTTCATCCGATTTAGCTCATTCTCGAACTTGACCTTAGTTTTTTTAAAAAAAGCTTAAATATCGAATTTCATTACGATATCTTCAAAATTACGGCTGTAATCGTGTCGACAGACGGACAGACGGACAGACAGACGGACATGGCTAAATGAACTCAGGTGGTGATGCTGAGCAAGAATATATATATTTTTCCATACCTACCACGCCTCCTTTTGGGTGTTACACACGTCGTGACAAAATTAATATACCCCTTACGTAGTACGCGTGGGGGTATAAATATGTCGTTTTAAGAGAATAAGACTTTTTTATTTTTGAGAAAAGGTTTGTTTTTATTGAAGAAAATACTTGGCATAGTGAATAATATAGAAAAAATTTTTTATTTTGCATAAATTTTTCTCTTTAAATGAGAATTTTCTGTGCGAGAAAAATACTTATCATTATTAGAGACATTGAAATATTTCCATTTCCCACAAGTGAAGAAATATTTCTTTGCAATTGTCAAAATTTATTCTAATTGAAGAAAATTTTATTTGAAAATGAGAAAATTGCAATTATCGAAAATAGAGAAATTTTTTATCGGAGAAAGATAGGAATTTTTTTTTTTTAATGTGTGGGGAGAAAAAAATTGAATTTTTGCTGACCCTATTGGGATCCGAGTAAAAATGAAAATATTTTAGCTCAAGCCTTATAACCTTCGTACAACTGCCGAACAAGAAAAAAGTCCCTAAAACGGCGTACAACTGGTGCTTGCAAAATATTTTGGCCGAACAGATCCTACACAACGTTGAAGCAAGTTTATTTTAAAACGACCGCTACCACTGCTGTTCACCTTCTGTACGGGCAAAATGCCCTGACAGTGACCGTTTTAATTTTTCTTTGGAAAAAAAATATGGTGCTGGCCATGCCTGAAATTTGAACACTAACCGCTACAACACAGCCGCTGTAATTACTTATAATCGTTTTTATATATAAGTTCTACATTTGATAAAACCCCCCCCCCCCAAAAAAAAATTCCTGGTTGCGCTCCTGGTTCTATAGAATGTGAATTTGCCTATGACAACTTTTCCAGAATGAGGCCACCGAACACACGGCTCGAGTCACAAACTTCCTTAAGAATTAATAAAAGAATTAATGTGAATTGAACTGGCCGGCAAGTTTAGCTGATTGGAGAGCGCCTGATTATTTTCTGATTATTTCTTGATTATTTCTATGTCAAACGGTGTAAATAAACCTCAGACTATAGAGCAACTTAAATCCAATATATAAGCTGAAATCAGAGCGATAGAGTCACACACCTTAAAAATTAGATCTTACCTTGGAAGAATGAACAAAAGCAGGTATTTTGAACTGTTCTCTTTTTTTCCTAGCCATAATTGTCAAACCTCATATAATGAGTGAGAATAGAATAGTTTTTGTTATCTTAGAGATTTAGAGTTTTCGGACAAAATACAATTTTTTACATCAAAATTCGAATGAAGTAATTTAAGAAAAAAGAACTTGAATAAATTTAGATTAATCAAGAACTTATTTTAAAAAAAAGTGTTCCAATCTAAGAAAAAAAATTTTTTCTTAATGTAATGTTATTGTCAAGTTTTTTTTTCTGTGTGAGTTATTGTGTTGAAAAGCTTTGATCCAGAAATTTATTGTTTACATCAATAAATTTAATATCTAAATATATGTATTAGTACAAGTTGCATCACAAATGAATTATTTTGAAGTTTTATTGCATTTAAAGTTATTCGTTTCAAATTGACATGTTTTTGTTTTCTTTATTTGAATTTTTCAACTATTTTAAAACATTCCCTTAATTTTATTTTCAAACTAATTTTGTATTATGTACAATTTTTAAATGCTAATATATAATGTTGCTTCAATGACTTGTTTAGAATCTGATAAAAGTTTTTACAATGGATAGGATAGGTAAATATTTCTCTTTCAACTTTAACAGCTGTTTAATTAACAATAAATTTTTTTTTTAGTATTTTGAGCAAAATTTTTATATTCCCAGCAGTTTATACATTTGGTTACTCTTTTTTATGGTTATTTTATTTTCAAAGGTAGTCTGAATTGTAATTCTGTCATTTGTAAATATTGTGTTTTTTTCTTTTTATTTATATTTTTCTGTTTATGTTGGCATATTTTTGGAATAAGCAAAGTTTTTGGTTAATATGTGAAGTTTTTGCAATATTTTTCTTTTTGGTTTTTTTTTTACAACACCCTGTTTATAAATATTCTAACAAATATATGTAAATATGTTCTTTGTTTAAAAATTTTATTATTTCATAAATTATGTCAATATTTTATATTATATATTGTTTTTTTTTTTAATTTTTTAAATATGTGTTTTTATTTTTGGCACACAGTTTTATTGTAATTATGTATATCTTTCAGTGTATGATATGCGTTTACTTATTACTAGCATGTTTTTATTTTCAATACAAATTTCAGGTGAACATGTGTGAGCTGTTAACTTTATTGGCAAATTAAAGAAAACTTAAAAGATACTAAAACTTTTTCGACTATAAAGATTTCGTTAGTTAAGTAGTTTTTAAAAATTGTGAATTTTTACAAATTTTCGAATCGACGCTGAGGTTTGTTAGCAAATTATAGCTTCTATCTTTAAATAGGGACAAAGTTACTCACTTACCACACGTTAGTAACAAAAAGTCACAACTGTAAGATAATGATGAATCTAATCTAAACTTACACCCTAAAGTAAACTTACTTAAAAAAGTTATTTACTCAAAGTTTGACAATATTACAAAATTTTCCTTATAAAACGACAGGTGAGCTAGGAATATCCCTTCACCATTTCTTATAGGATGTTTTGTGTATATTTGAAATATGCAGCGAAAATTAATCTAACAGTTGTCGTTATATTGCTAAAATAAAAAAATTTAAAAGTGGGCCAGAAAACTGAAGTTCTACAAATGGTACCTGAACTTCCACATATGGTGGAAGATAAGATCCCTTTCTTTAAGAAGGTACATGGTGGGGAAAATCGCTGTTATTAATATTTTTGATTTAATAATCGACTTAAAACCGATGGTAAAATGCTCAGAGCGTGTCTTCCTTAACCTGTAAACCGATAATATGTATACAAATGCCTATTCTTAGCTATCCTAAAAAATTTTGTGTGAGAAAATAAGGTCTGTTTTACTGTGAAACGTTTCTTTCTTTTTAAGCGAGTCTTAAGGGTCGGCCACATACTGAGCGATAAGCGACTGAGTGACGTCGCTTAGCAATAGAACATGTTTAAATTTCCTGCACGAAGAGAAATGTGAGCGGAAAACAATCCCAAACCAATTAATTTTGTGAATGATTCTGAGCTAAGCCATAATATTCTTGATATCAAGCCCTAATGTGATTGTTTATCAAAAAATTAACACGCCCATACGTGCATGATGTATGTGATTTTTGGATCAATTACACGGTGCAAGACTCAAAAAATCCCAAGAGGTTTCTCAACGCTTTCTTAAGGTTTTGGCTTAAATTTGTATGGGAGCCTCCATACCGAGGGGTCGAAGAGGATAGGTTCCAAGGCAAAAAATATTCTTCTTGAAAAAATAATGGGGATCGGTCAAACTGATTTTATTACCAGTAGGGAATTAGGGCTCTGCCTCCCCCTGTAGCACAAAAACATAGGGTGACCCGAAAGTTCTGACTTCAGATTCGGATTCAGCAGACCCAAAACCTTAAAAAACCGTTGTGAGACCCCTTGGAATTTTCGAAAATTTCAGTTTTGTTGCACAGGTTATCAAAAAATGAATATGCCCACATGCGTCCAATATACGAAATTATTGGATTGTTTAACATAAAATTAATATGCTCACCTGTCCGCAATTTATGCCAATTTGGTGTTGTTTATAAAAAAATCATGCTCATTTGTGTCAAGAAGCGTGCCACTTATGGCTTGTTAGTAACCAATGAAATTTTAGAATTGTTTATAAAAATATTAAAAAAAAAAATAGATGACAGAAGAATATTTTCAGTGTCCAAATTCGGACAGGAAAACATAATTTTTTTAATTTATTTTCTGCACGTATCAGTAACAGGAAAAAAAACCAATTGAGAAACAACAAAATTTATGTTTCTACAAACAAGCCTAAGATTACACTTATTTAGTAAAAATTGACGTGTTTGTCAAAAAAGTGTTCAAGCTCAATTTCTGGCATAAACTGCGAACAAGTATAGCGTGTTTTGAGATGGTTTTGAGCTCTATAGAGCTGATTTCAGTTACGAACGCTTTGTGCTTGATTTTAGCCCATTATTTCCCGCCGTGTGATCGAACAATGGGAAAGCTGTTATGGTATACCACTAACCAAAATCCAATCATAAAAAAGTCAATCGCTAACATGAAATCCTGAGTAAAAAAGAAAGCTGACAGCAAAAACAGGTCAAGTAAAAATACAAATTTTATGATCAAAATGACCCAATTTGGCCATTTTTTAGCCACATCCGTCAATCTAAAAAACTATTCTACAAGTACCATCTTAAAGTATGGTTATCGAGAACCTTCCTTAAGGTAATTGAAACCTTCGGAAAATTCATTCGGGCATTGAAACTTGAATTTTAAAATTTTTTGGTCAATTAAAAATGATGTTGTATTTTAAAAAAATTCAGTTTTTTACCACTATATTAATTATTCGGGAGTTTTAAGCCGATTAGCGCTTAAAGCGCACTCATGTTAATCTTTTAAGAGGGACTCTTTCATCTCAGTTATTTCAAATAGACTGAGAGAGTATTTGGTAGGAGACTCAAAATTTGCCGTGAAAGTTCTCTCATATGTGAGTTTCATCTTAAGATTATGCATACCAATTTGAAAACTAACTCTTAAGAGCCTTCGTTTTAAGCCTTCAGATCAATCCGGGAGTTGTAAATGGGAGTTTCCGTTTTTAAAATAAAGTTAAAATACTTTTTGGAAATTTTTAATGCAAGTTTGTTCATCAGCCGCCAATATTCATGAGTGTAAAATAAAAAATAAGATATCTTTATCTGCTATATTAGAACCGGAAACTCCCATTTGCAACTCCCGGGAGAAAATTTTTCATGATTGGGCTGAATGAACAAGATTTAACCTAACAAGTAAACGCTTTTTATGCATACAACATCGACGAGCAAGTTTTCAAAAAAATCGAGCAAGAAACAATATCTCAGTTTTATGCATGAGACCCAATGAATCTCAGCGATAACAGTACATTCGAAACTAATTAATAAATTCCTGTTAAAGAATAAATCGTAAAGAAAACAAATATTGCGGAAAGGGTTAACCATTATTTTCAGTATCCATTACCGTGTTATACAATAACTCGTTATTTTACCATAAAGAGCCTTATTCTCGTGATTGACAAGCATTTACATGACAACATTTATTGACAAGCACATCCTCATTTTGAAATGATATATGACAAAATAAATAAATTTAAATTACATAAAATAATATTAATTTTTCAACTGTAACATGTATAAAACACCACATAAAAATTGATCTGTCAGTAAATTTGCAATTGTCAGTCATCAGAATAAGGCCGACAAAATAATAAAACATTAAAACTTTGAACGTTGTAAAAAATTTAAAGAAATTAAGTTAATCCTTTATTTAATTAAATAGTTTGCTTAATCTTTATAAAGCTTTTATTATATTTTTTTTTTTTTAACCATACCGAAGAACATATGAGGAACACCAAACCTTCCTGCGCTCTTTAACAGGATTTACTAAATATCGGAGAGTAAAATAAAACAACAACATTTTAAAAATTGTATTGTTTTATTGGATATTTCCAGA
The DNA here is from genome assembly GCA_958299015.1 of Tetanocera ferruginea. Lineage (NCBI taxonomy): Eukaryota > Metazoa > Arthropoda > Insecta > Diptera > Sciomyzidae > Tetanocera > Tetanocera ferruginea. The sequence goes on along the minus strand of OY282640.1, from coordinate 56,958,983 downwards.
GCCTAGAACTTTTATATTGAACTTTCATGTGTCTACCAATTGTGTGTGTAAACCAGCTCCACCAAATCTTAGAAAAATCTGTTCCCTGTTGAGTGTAAAACAGGGTATTCACACCCCTGGTATTCACACAAAATGTGTTACTGTTTTCGTTTCTTCCAGATCAGTACAGTCTCGACAAAAGTTCGTCACACTGATAAGGTCAGTGACCTGTTAAAATTCACACCAGTGCACTTTGGGAAATTTGGCCCCATTTTGAGACCAAAAGTCAATTCTTTAATTTGTTTGAATCTTTTTTTTTTGGTTTTATCTAACAGGGAATACTCCAGAGCATACAAATGTAAACTCTGTTTTTAGATAATGTGTTTTACCACTGCTATGGTACATCCCAAACATGTTGTTTCGAAATGAGTTAAAAAATTTATTTTGTTTGTATAGTTTTTTATATCGTGTTCAAATGGATGTACCTCAAAATCTAACAGCATTTTTAGACAACTAAAAAATGGAAAAAACTAGTGATGTTTTGTTCAATAATCTACCAATTAATAATTTCTATTAAATTGAATGTTTCTGATAGAAAGTGAACTTATTATAAGTGACTTTTACGAGAAATTGTGTAATTTTAAAAGAAAACTTAAGTTAGAGTTTAAAAAAAAAAAGTTCAAGAGAGTTCAAGAAAAACTCATCATACATCGATAGAGCAATCATTTATGTGTTATTGCCACAACATCTCATATTGCGATTTTGTGCGATATTAAAAAAAAAATTATTTTTCTAACCTAAAAATTACAACATTTATTGAACTTTTTACAGCCAACCTGTATAAATAGTGGGCGTGGCAAGTCAATTTTTGTATTGAAAGCTTATTAATTCATGCCCAATTGCTGGATCAAGATTCAAGCTGATAACTCATCTCTATACCTCCCACCTATAAAAAGTGGGCGTGGCAAGTATATTTTTGTTAGTCAAGCTAAATACTTCTAACTTAAGTGATGGATCAAGTTTTAAGTTTATACTTCAACTTTTCGAATTTTTGCCACAAAATAGGGTAAAATTTCCCCAGTGTCCGAATTTTCAATTTTGTCAAGTGCATAAGGCTCTTAGTTTTGTTCTCGTTTAGTTCTGGTCAGAGCCTTTTTGATACATTGCAGTCACTTCTAGAAACCCATTTTGCGTTGGCATTAAGTCTGACTTTGAGGTCGATACTTCTTTTGACGACGCCTATTGGAATGTACACATCTGAAATGGTTCTATTTGTGTATTTCCTTACTCCACTTTTTGCCAGCTCATTTACTTTGTAATTCCCTTCTTCATTGTTGTGTCCAAGGACCCAGGAGAGAGTGGGTATTACAGACACTATTCAGAATTAGTTTACAGTCAAATACCACTTGGACTGTGGTTTCAAGCGTATAGCGCTTCATTTCGTGCCGCAAAAATATGTGCTACGGTTCCACTTGTTTGACCTCGCAGTAGCTGTCAGTGTCAATGGAAGGCTCACCTTTTATATGATGATGACATTTGAATCACAATGTGTTAATGTCATTAAAAAAGTTACGTTTTGTAGAACCATATTGATATCTTTCACGAATATCTTGTCAAAGACATGTCAAGGAAATTATAACCATTAAATGTACGTGACAATACTGTTGGATACTTTCGAGGAAGAGTACTGCCAACAAAGAAATCGGCAATGAATACTAAAATTACGAAATCCTCAGAACCTAGAATACGTTATTAGCAAGTAAAATCCATTTTGAAAAACCAAATCCAAAATTGAAAAAATTAAAATCCAATTATAATACATAATTGTTGTATCTATAATTGCAAACTTCAAATGTTGGAAGGCGAACACGTATTTTTATACCCTAAACCTGAAAGGTCAGGGTATATTAACTTTGTGCAAACGTTTGTAACGCATAGAACGAAGCGAGTCCGGTATAGAAAAGTATATATATTCTTGATCAGCGTCAACACGTGAGTCGAGCTATCCATGTCCGTCCGTCCGTCCGTCCGTCCGTCCGTCTGTCCGTCTGTGTGTTGTCCGTATACACAGGATAAGAAGAAGGAGTTGAGAGAATTGGATGAAACTTGGTACACATGGTCACATGAATCCAAGGATCTGCACTATTGAATATTTTTGGAACCCGCCCACGGACACGCCTACCTCCCATACAACGCAAAAATTGAAAACTGCATAACTCAGCTCATAATTAGCCTACAACAATAAAATTTGGTATGTATGTGTTTTATATCAACACAAAGATGTTTTTGAAAAATGGACGTCATCCGCTTACGGACACGCCCACCTCCCATACAACCCAAAAATTGAAAACGCAATAAATAAGCCTCTGTTTAACCTACAGAGCTAAAATTTGGCACATATGTTTTTTGTAACAAAACAAAGATGGTTTTGAAAAGTGGACATCATCCGCCCACGGACACGCCTACCTCTCATACAACGCGAAAATTGAAAACTGCATAACTCAGCTCATAATTAGCCTACAACAATAAAATTTGATATGTATGTGTTTTATACAAACACAAAGATTTTTTCGAAAAATTAACGTCATCCGCTCACGGACACGCCCACCATATCAAATACAACCCAAAAATTGAAAACGCAATAAATAATCCTCTGTTTAACCTACAGAACTAAAATTTGGCACGTATTTTTTTTATGACAAGACAAAGATGGTTTTGAAAAATGGACGTGATCCGCCTACGGACACGCCCACCTCCCATACAACCCAAAAAGTTAAAAACTCAATAAATAAGGTTATGTTTGTCATAGAGAAATTAAATTTGGTATGCATGTATTTTATACCAAAACTAAGGTGTGTTCAAAAATTGGAAGTAATCCGTCCATGAACACGCCCACCTCCCATAGGGAAAGCACAATAAAGGCATTAACTGTGAGCTACAGGAATAAAACTTGGTATGTGTAAATTTTTCATCAACATTTAAATGCATATAAAATATAGGCTTAATCCGCCCACGGACACGCCCATTTACAATAAAATTTTTTTTTTTTAAAGTGGGTTTAGGGTATTTCATAGTCGGCCTAGACCGACTTTAGACTTTCTTTACTTGTTTTAAAATAAAGACTGAGCCCATCGTAAATTAACTTATTGGACGTTATCAATGTGACTTCAGGCCTGGAGACCGGGAAGTCCACCATCAAACATATATTTACCCTTCGTTAAGTCTTGGAAAAGACACTAGAAAAACAAATCGACACGCTCCATCTTTTTCTCGACTTCACAATGTCTGAATTTGGTATTCCTCCAAAACTTACACAATACAGCGCAGTGCAAATGGGGAAGAACTTTTCCTCTCCGTTTGATAGCAAGTTAGGTTTCAGAGAAGGTAATTCTTTATCATGCGACTTTTTTACTAGTAATGTAAATAGTTTATCTAGAAATAGAGATGTGACATAATATTCTATAAAAGTGCCTGTTCTACTATTCGTATCACAAACCTGGACGTTAAGCAGTACTGATGAAAGCACTTTAAGAGCGTTCGAGAGGAAAATCCTTTGCAAGATCTATGGTACAATCTACGTCAATGGCATGTTCTGAATACTATGAAATCACGAGCTGTTTGAGCTATATGCCGTCATCGATATAGTCATGGTAGAACGAGCAAGGTAGCTACTCCTGCAGCTATCAATCCTCTCTTTCTCAGAGTCAGAATTTTTAAAATCAATGTAAATTATTTGATGTCACGTTTTGTTAATCTATTTTTGTATTTTTTTGACAATTCTGATTTTCGGCTCTCAGCATTGTAGCGTCTTTATATGTTGTACTATGGATATAGTCAAGCTTATACAAATTGTGGGGCTTCGTTTGCTAGATCACCTCGAGAAAATGAACGACGACGCTCTAGCGAGAAACTATTCTTAATCATTATGAAAAGAGCATTAAGGGTTTACATTTCAGTGTTGGTTTTGAAGCCGGGGCCTGCCTAAACTGTCTTAAACTCACCAAGATCCGGAAATCTAGTATTAAAACAAAGAAGTTGTAAGCCATAATAATTTCCGATCACTGTGGAGCCCGAAATAATTCATATTTTTTAATGAGAGATTACAAAAAAAGATTCTATGATTTTTTAACCCTCAGCGACAAAAACCGTCCAAATACAAGCTTCATTAAGTAAGTAAAAAATTATATAGTTAACGCATAAGAATGTAGTTATACAAGATAGAAATCATTGAATCGAAAAATAATGATCAAAAGTTGATCATAAAAAATGAATTTTTTTCTCCTTAAGATCTTAAGTTTTTTGTCAAAATTTAAAATTTGGTAGTCTTTAGTTCAAAAGATTATTAGTTTTTAACTTTTTCTTAACAACCGAAGGAAATTTTCAACCAAAGATATATTTTGTACACTGTAAGATTTTTTGCGAAGTTATGGCTTAATTATAATTTTAACAATATTTTTTCAGGTGTATCGAATTCAGTGGGTTTTTCGTATGAGATACAGATATAATACTACTAGGTAGATAATACTTATTTCAAAACTTTAATTTTTAAATCTATATTAACAAAGCAGTCCAGAGTTGAGATACTTAACTGGAAATTTGTTATCGTACTCATTTACCTGGCTTAAAACACGCAATTTTAAAGTTTTTTTTTACAGATTCTCAATATAGTTATTTTGTATTTAAAAATATGTTTCTATCAGTAACTTTTAAATCCATTAGCTGGATCTCAATGTTGAATGTCAAATGATCACATCTGCTAATTGTTAGTATTAGGTTTTCTCCATTTTCACAATTTTCTACATATATTTAATAATTAACAAGTTTCTATACATATATTAATGTATCTATATAAGATTGGAGTAAATATGTGTACGTGTTTAAAGGTGCGTGTGTGTGTGTGTTGGTGTTAAAGGGTTCTAGTGTACGGCAGTGTTAACCACAATTTTTCTAACTTTGCAGTTGCTCTTGTTATCCTGCTATTTGAAAGTATTTCAAACTTTATTGCCAAATAACAACTCTAAAATTTCATTTACAGTGTAACGAAATCGCTCGTGTGCATCTAAAATTGCTTAATTTTATTGCTAATAAAATACTTGTAACAACATTATTATTATATAAATAAAACAAAGAAACAAATATTAAATATACAACCTTTGACTGCTATGCTTAGAAATAAAAAAAGAAAACAACTTAAAAGTGCAATAGTGTAAAAAATGCTTATCATATAAATACTATTCAAACATATAAAAACAGAAATTAAAACATTTATATAAATAAGAAAAATATGAAATAATAAGACATAACCACAACTAGTCTACACTTAATAATACATGTTAAAACTAACTTTTAATAAAATATTAAAACATATTTGGTTTTTATAACTTAATGCTTAACACCCTGTTTAACATAATATACACAAGCAAAACTTATTCCCTCTGCACACCAAGCGTCTTTTCCACATACTTGGGGAATAAGTTATTGTTCCAAAATAAAATAAAAAGTATTTTTAGCGCAATTTTTTCCTGATTTTGTTTAAGCTGATTTCATTTTCTTCACTTTGCTCCACTGTAAATTAAGAAGCGGCAACAACTTGAGTTGAAAAATTGTGAAACTTAAACAAAATCGATCCGATTCTATGGGTTTGTACTGGGGCCAGATGCAGAGCCGGGCATTTGCGCTGATTGACGACGCAGATCGGAGTTAATGAGCGCTGTTATAACCGTGCCGACAACCATCATGACGGCCATGGTTATATTTGCTGCCATATCGCCATATTCGCCCAGCAGCTCAGAATAAATCATGGTAAAGACGATGCCGAAGATTTGTGCAGCAGCATTGAGCAGTCCAGAAGAGGTGCCTTCCGGTTCGGGGAATGTTAGTTCGGCGCCAAATTCAAAACCTACTGGCAGATACCCAGTCATGAAGAATCTGTGAAATAAGTTAATTATGTTAAATAGTTTTTTACAGATTGAATGAAAAGAAAATCAAGAATTCACTCAAGTAATTCAAATCAAGTAATAATAAACTTACCCCAATAAAGATGCCGTTAGATAGACCACAGCAATATGTCCTGTATCGAGTGTGAACGAAAAGACCCACATGCCTATCATGGAGCAGGCATAGACGGCCAGCGTAGTTTCTCTGTGGAAGAAAAAAAATATTGGGTTACGTTAGGTATATTATTAAAAAGTAGGTGTTGTGCCCGATCTTGCCGGTCTGGATAACTTATTCATTTTAACATTTAACGAAGGTTTTTTATCCCAGTATTTAAAAGATTTTTTATATCAAGGTATACTTTTTAAATATACAGATTAAAGTGAAAATACTTCCAAAACTATTAAATTAAAATTTATTTTATAAATTTTTGAGAGCAAATAAATAAAAAAAACAAGCAATCATAAAAACAATGATGATGGCATACGATCAAAATTATTACCAAATGTTATTCGGTACGTAATTCGGAAAGTATTGTAGAGATTAAATCAATACTGCCAGCAGTGTTCTAACAGAACATTGTCTTGTCAGACATCACGTCATAAACTGCAGAGACAAAGAGGAGACATAATCCACAACACATCTTCCCTGTACATGCTGGCCAGAAATTGTCAAGTTTCTCTCTCTTCATGTGGTGTCTCCTGGAAACGAAAAACTAGAATCGCTAGGCTGACAGCTAATTTGAGCGCCGGACCCCTTTGGCCTTCAAGCAATGGCTGTGCCTTGGTTTTGAAGCCAACATCTATCTGATGATGACTACCGCAAACGGAACACTGACAATGATTTATCCTTAAATGAGGATGGTGCCTCTATTCAACTGATTGATATCTTGGAAAGATATAAAGCTGATATCACTGCAATGCAAGAAATGCATTGGAAGGGCCATGGTTGCTCACGACATTTATCCTGTGATATCTACTACAGCGGCCATTCGTAGAAGCATGAGTTTGAATGCCGATTTGCAGTTGGCAGGAGAATACGGCATCATATCCTGAGAGTCACTCCTTTGAACGAACGACTTGCCATAATCCTCTTCAAGGCTTACGGAAAGGTTGATATACTTTGCCGCAGCACGAAAAATGGTCGTTAGTAGCTCTGAATTCAAGCATCTCAATATTCAGAAGGCCACCTGGTTGTCCCCTGATTAAAAAATACGCAACCAAATTTATCACGTTTTGATTGACGGAAGGCACTCTTCTAATGCACTAGACGTACTCACGATTTGCGGTACAAACATAGACTAGAATCATTATCTTGTCGCAGACAAGATCCGCACAAGTCTGTGCGCAGCTAAGAATGCTCGCACTCCTACACAGAGAAAGCTAGACTTCGACAAGCTGCAGTCAAAACGGACTCTCTGCAAACAGCAGAGAGTAAACAATGCCATGTAAAGCTTCTTGAGGTCATTAACTTAAGCCGTTCAGAGTCGACAAAAATAAAGAAGGTTCACTTCTCGATCAAAATAACACACAACACAATTGATCATAAGAAGCTCGGGCAAAATCCTTGCAAGGAATGAAATTTTAGTTAATAATTCTTAAAGAACATATTTTTATGAATTATATTTTTATGAATTATATATTTTTATAATTTTTTTATGCAACTCTCCATACAAGTGAATTCTTAATTTGCGTTCAAGATGCACGATAAATAAAATATTTAATAATAATAAAATTAATTCTATAAAAATGATGTTGCATTTTATATAAATTATTGTCTTAATTACAGCGTTTATGTGTAAGAGCAGAGTTTACGTATAAATTGCTTGTAGGTGAGAAATTTCCTAAATTGTTGCTGCCAACGAACATTTCCACAAAAATAACTTAATCGACCTTGAAGACCATAAAAGAAGTGTTTAACAAAAAATACTCACTTGAACTTGTGCGTTTTGTCCAGAACAATGCCCGATACAACGGAACCCAACATGCCAGATAGAACGATACTCAAACCAATGCGTCCTGTGTCGACTTCATGGCCAGGATAATACTTGAGCACCACCTGCAATGCATGCAAGAAAGGAAAAAGGAAAACGTTAGCAATAAATGCGCTCATCGAATGGCAAAAACAGCATCAACCAACACATAAAGGGATCAAGACACCAAAATGAATGGGTGAGTCTGTTTCATTTTTATTGTTAACACTCCACAAGACATAAACACACACTCAGATTGCAGCTGTTACAGCTGTCTGCCAACTTACCGGATTTAACAAGGTGGATATGGCGTAAAACACGCCCACATTCATGCCATACGATAACAACAACAAGATATAATTGCGATTCAACAGCAGATTCTTTAGCGATTGTATGAAAGACACCTGCTCATCTCCGGGCTGGGCAACTTCCTGTGCAGCTGATGGCGGTGTGGGTGGCTTATCCTGGAAGACTATTTTTATTGTTGTTGGCAGCATGGCAAGCAGCATGCATTTAAGTTAATGTTGGTTAAATAGAGTGCAGAATAGAATGAAACATAAAAATAGAAATAGGAGATAATATGTAATACGTTAGTGTTATGCTACCGCCTTTAGTTTTTGTAAAATTTTTTGTTTTAACATAAAAATAGCTACTCACACAAGACCATTAAGATAACTAAAACCGTTGTAAATCCAGCTACATAATAGAACATCCATTGCAGATCTGTGCCAATTTCTTCAATGCTATCAGAATTTCTGACTAAAATAGGTGGCAGCACAAAGCCAACGGCAACACCAAGCTAAAAGAAAACAAAAGGGAAACAAATTATTGCATGTTTTTGTGTCTATCAGCAGCAAGTTGGCTCTATAATTAGAGCAAAGTAGTTTGTAGATGTTGGAAAAAGTGGCAAGTGATTCGGTTTAAGTGGATAATTAAGGTTAATCATACGCACCGTTGTACTTGTGCCAAAGAAAGAAAATGAAGGCAAATCAAAAAATGCTCGACAAGACAAACATAATCTTGAATAAAAGTACAAAAAGAAATTTCATTTGTGACATGAACCATTTAATTTTGTTATTAAGGCAGAAAAAAATAAATTTGTTCTGGCTTACCCAGAAAAAAATTCACACTTTAAGCATAAGTTTCATCTTGTATTAAGGATTTTGTAATTACAGAAATTTGCTTGTTTCCAGAGTCGTCGTATTTTGTATACATATACAAAAATTTACACATAGAAGTTAGCTCAATTAGCTTCTTGTTTGATGACAGTTGATTTTCAGGCATCACTAGCAGTCATCAACGGTTGAGTACGGATTGACAGCTCAACTGGAATGTAGACTAAAAATAGCTATCTGCCAACCACATTAAGTATCACAATAACAATAAGATAGCACAACTATGGAAGAGTGACAAATTCAAACAGCAGTCCAATAAAGAATCCTGCATTATGAATGAAGAACTATCAACGTTAATTCATAGATAATGTAATTCTTATGTTATGGGCTGTTGTATAAGTCAGTATTAAGGATAACATATCATATGGCTAACAACGGCAATAAAAAGAATATGAGTTGCAAATTTTGGCAAACAAACTTTAAATGATTAATAAAATAAATGAGATTCATTCCAACTGAACATAGAAATGACCTTTTTAATAGGCTTTTTTAAAAAGTACACAGAAGTATTGCGATGAAATATTCGACAAAATTTAAAAACTGGTTTCTCGAATAACTTCAAAATGACGGAAATAATTTGTAAAACCATTTTCTTGCTAATTACAATAAATCATTGGCATCAAAACAATCGTTGTTATAAAGACGTAATAACGTTTTCCATCCTCCTTCTCTTCGTTGTTATCCTTGTCTCTTCTTATACTAATCTTTGTGCTTAACGTTGTTTTCATCGCTGTCCGATGAATATGACAGACATCTGCTTCTAATTAATCTCATTAATCGGTCGTTTTCGTGCAGGTTAAGTGTGTGGCTTAGCATGCTCGGAACCCAGGTTCGATCCTCAGCCGAGGCGAAAAGTTTTTTTCAATAAAAAATTTTTCTGATCGGTCAACACCTCTCTGCAGACAATGGCAAACCTCAGAGAGTAAATAATGCCATGTAAACAGTGTTGCCGCAGTAAATTTTTTTTTATATCCAAAATACAAAATAAAAATAGCCAAAAAGTAAAAAAAAAATAGCCAAAAGATTAATTAATTGTATTATAAAAAAGAAACAGGACTAACATTCATACGTTTTTAACTAACTAGTTTTTTGTACAACATAGTACCGTTTTTTACTGGAAACAGATTTATAAACATGGTTGTTTTAAAATATGTTATAAAAAATTATATGCTAGAAATATAAGAGCATATTTTAAACATATTAAGGGCATACATATATCCTTTAAATAGACGAAGCTTTAATATAGAAGGACGTTAGGTCATTTATTTTTTACTTGATAAAAGTAGAAAAAACTTTATAAAAATAAGGTTTGCATTTTCGAAAGTAAAAAAAAGTATTACATTTTTTTTTTATCTTCGAACCATGAATTTCAGGTGTTAAACCTTTTTATTAAACCCAGGTGAGAAAGTGAAATCAAGTGATACAAGTGAAGTGAAGATACAACTTACTTTTCCATGCTGACTTGCTTAATTTTACTTTTGAAAACAAACCACAATTACTTTCAAAAATCAAAATTATATACATTGTTGCTATTCTCATGTGGCACATTATTACAGATGTCAGATGTCAAATTGTTGGATATTCTTGCGCTCGGCTGCACGATTAGCATCACTGGCAGGTCGTGTTCAAATGAAGAGAGAATTCACCCTCACGTGAATATTTTAAATCATTTCCTTGCAAGCATTTGGAAGACGATTGGCAGAGAAGTGGATTTTGCGATGCACCAGTCATTCGCCCAAGTGTTTTTTGGTAAAATGCATCGCTTTTCAAATGCTCAAGCAATGAATGCGCTAGTCACGAAAATTTTCAAAATCTTCCTTCACTAATATCAGCGATTGTTGGAAGATGGATTATTGAAAAATGTTCAAAATCTATCATGGGAATATGAAGCAGGCTCTGAAAAATCGTAAAATCAATTATAAAGTTGAACTAGTATAGTTTCGAAGCAACGTCACATTATATCGAAGCGAAATAAAAACAAATTTACAAAAAAATTCAATTGAATCTTCCCGGCGAATCGGCCTAAGCAGCTTACAATAGAATGCCGGAATGCAAAAACATAGCCGAGTACAAAAAAATAGCCAAATGAAAAATAAAATCGCCAAATAGCCAAAACTCACCACGAGCAAAAAAAATAGCCACTTTTGGCTATAAATAGCCAAAACGGCAACACTGCATGTAAAGCTTCTTGAGAACATGAACTTTAGCCGTTCGGAGTCGGCATAAAACATGTAGGTCCAGTTTCTCGGTCAATTGTGTGCAAACATTTAATAACACACACAACACAATTGATCATACCCTGCAAACATTTGGAAGACGATTGGAAGATTAGATCATTTGGCGACGCGCTAGCGATTCGCCTAAGGGTTCTTTGGAAGATTCATCGCTTTTCGATCGCCGAAGCGATGAATGCGCGATTCTCAAAAAATTTAAAATCTTCCTTCGCTCATTCCGGCGATCGTTGGAAGATGGATCGCTTTTCGATCGCCCAAGCAATGAATGCGCGATTGACAAAAAATGTTCAAAATCTTCCTTCGCTCATTCCGGCGATCGTTGGAAGATGGATCGCTTTTTGATCGCCCAAGGGATGAATGCGCGATTCAAAAAAATTTCAAAATGTTCCTTTGCTCATTCCGGCGATCGTTGGAAGATTGGTTTTTAAAAAGCTTTCAAAATCTATCATTATTATATAAAGCACACGCAGAGAAAAAAAACGTTTATCGCCAGTTTGCTGCAAACGAACTTCGTTTGTCGTGTTTCAAATCATTTTTTGTAAACGTTTGAACAGTTGGCATAATAATGGTTAGTTGCGGGAAACACGTTATTTAGTTGCAAGAAATTAATTTTGTTTGTCATAACCGGCAGTGATTTTTAAATTGCAGCAACCGAAAAATTTGTTTTTTCCAACTGAAAACTTAGTTTGCAGGAAAAAAAATAATTTGTTATAAGCGAATAGTTCTCGACTGACAAAATAGTTGCTTGATTTCGGTGATGAAAAGTGTTAAATATTTGCCATCAACGAAAAAGAAGTATTTTAAGAGTGTGAACAAACAGACACACAACTGTGAAGCACAAGCGCAGGGACACAACTGCTACACAGCTCGCTTTAGTTGATGACAAATGTTAAATATTTGCCATAAACGAAAAAAACAAGAATGTGTTACAGCTTAAGTAAATAAAAAAAATCATTCTAGACAATATCTCACAATAGCTCAATGGAAGCATGCCAGACTGGCACGCGGGAGACGTGGGTTCGATTCTTGGCTGTGTAAGTATCAAAAATTTTAATTTAATTATTGAAATTGTAATTCTGCTTCATTAACTGCTTGGTCAAAAGGAACCGTCAAAATAAGGTTAACTTAAAAAAACATTGATTAAAAAAAAAAAATATTTGATGTTCCTGTTGGAGATTGAAAACAGGTCCATCGAGTTCCTAGACTCGACCGCCAGCACACTCGGCTAAACTTGAGCTTCTAAAACAATGATAAAATTTCATTAAGTTCGATGTTTTTTCGTTGCAAGCAAGAATATTTTTAAGTTGATGACAACTGAATATTCGTTTGCGGCAAATAAAGTTTGCAAACGAAGTATAGTTGGTGAATTTTTCAGTTGCGGTAAACGAAAAATTTCTTTGCGTGCAGGCTCTGAAAAATAGTTTAAATTAATCAAAAAATTTAACTTTTAAAAAAATTCATGAAACTGGGATAAAACAACGTCTGAAGAGCCCGCTAGTTCAAACTTGCAGCAACTTGTAACATTCAGAAACGATGCTCTGCAACAACAAAAACCCCTTCTTCCGATTAAGTCTCCTCTCAGCGAATCGTTCGCGACTCTTCCTGGCGAATCGCCTAAGACTCTTCTCGGCGATTCGTTGGCGAATCTTCTCGGCGAATTGCTTAAGACTCCTCTCGGCGAATCGTTCGCGAATCTTCCAGGCGAATCGCTTAAGACTCATCATGCCGATTCGCCGGCGAATCTTCCCGTCGAATCGCTTTTATGGCCTCAGCTGCTTACATTCGGCGATTCCCGGAAGACTCTTAGAAGAGCTCGCCGGCGATCGTTTCATCTTCCAAGCGATTCGCTGGAGATTCTCAGGCGATTAAAAATGTTTGTAGGGTAAGAAGCTCGGTCAAAGTCCTTTCAAGGGCTGAAATGGCCAATTTTTATACCCCCACGCGTACTGCGTAAGGGGTATATTAATTTTGTCACGACGTATGTAACACCCAAAAGGAGGCGTGGTAGGTATAGAAAAGTATATATATTTTTAATCAGCATCACTACCTGAGTTGATTTAGCCATGTCCGTATGTCCGTCTGTCTGTCTGTCGACACGATTACAGCCGTAATTTTCAAGCTATCGTAATGAAACTTCATATATAAGATTTTTTCTAAAACGCAAATATCAAGTTCGAGAATGGGCAAAATCGGATGAAAACCACGCCTACCTCCCATACAACCCCATTAATGAAAACTATTAAAAGAAGCTATTATTAAAGCAACAATACTAAAATTCGGTATTTGTGTACATTATGTCAAAACTTAGATGTGTGAGTAAAATGGGCGTCATTCACCCAATAACACGCCCACCTCCCATACAACCCCAAAATTGAAAAATCTATAAAGAGGCTAATATTAAAGATACAAAACCAAAACTCGGTACTTGAGTATTTTTTTGTCAAAAATGAGGTGAGTAAGAAAAATGGGCGTTATCCACTCACTAACACGCCCACCTCCCATACAACCCCAAAATTGAAAAATCTTTAAAGAGAGTAATATTAAAGTTACAAAACGGAAACTCGGTATTTGTGTATTCTATGTCAAATCTGAGGATTGTTAGAAAAATGGGCGTCATTCACACACTAACACGCCCACCTCCCATTCAACCCCAAAATTTAAAACTTTATAAAAAGGCTTATATTTAAGCTGCAGGAAAACAATTTGATATGTACGTATTTTAGGCACATAAAAATAATAAAATCTTTCAAAATCTTATACAGAAAGCTCCCCTATTAAAGATTCTTTTACCCTTAAGAATCGGCTGTGGGGGTATTTTAACTTCGGCCAAGTCGAATATATACCTTACTAGTTTTATTAACATTAATATTTTGTTTTATTATTTGTATATTTAAGTTTATTTGTTTTACATGTCTTTTATTTTAAGATTAATATTTATTAAGATTAATATTTATATTTATATACTTAATTTTATTTTTATGTTTTTTTGTTTATTCTCATTTTGATTTTATTTTTATTTATATTTCTTTAGTTTAGTTCATTATTAATTTTTATTTTATTTGTACATATTTCAATTTTTATTTTACCCTTAACCTGAAGGTTAGGGTATATTAACTTTGTGCAAACGTTTGTAACGCATAGAACGAAGCGAGTCCGGTATAGAAAAGTATATATATTCTTGATCAGCGTCACCACGTGAGTCGAGCTATCCATGTCCGTCCGTCCGTTCGTCTGTGTGTTGTCCGTATACACAGGATAAGAAAAAGGAGTTGAGATAATTGGATGAAACTTGGTACACATGGTTACATACACCCAAGAATCTGCACTATTGAATATTTTTGGAATCCGCCCACGGACACGCCTACCTCCCATACAACGCAAAAATATAAAACTGCATAACTCAGCTCATAACAAGCCTACAACAATAAAATTTGGTATGTATGTGTTTTATATCAACACAAAGATGTTTTTGAAAAATGGACGTCATCCGCTTACGGACACGCCCACCTCCCATACAACCCAAAAATTGAAAACGCAATAAATAAGCCTCTGTTTAACCTACAGAGCTAAAATTTGGCACGTATGTTTTTTATGACAAGACAAAGATGGTTTTGGAAAATGGACGTCATCCGCCTACGGACACGCCTATTTCCCATACAACCCAAAAAGTTTTAAACTCAATAAATAAGGTTATGTTTGTCATAGAGAAATTTAATTTGGTATGCATGTATTTTATACCAAAACTAAGGTGTGTTCAAAAATTGGAAGTAATCCGTCCATGAACACGCCCACCTCCCATAGGGAAAGCACAATAAAGGCATTAACTGTGAGCTACAGGAATAAAACTTGGTATGTGTAAATTTTTCATCAACATTTAAATGCATATAAAATATAGGCTTCATCCACCCTTGGAGACGCCCATTTACAATAAAAATTTTTTGTTTTTGAAAAGTGGGTTTAGGGTATTTCATAGTCGGCCTAGACCGACTTTAGATTTTCTTTACTTGTTTTTAACCTAGATATGCCGACGGGATCGCTGGTGGAGCAATTTGCGTAGTTTTTAGAAATTCCTTTATTCTGGCAGAAAGTATTGCAAAACTCAAGAAAAATTTAAAAAAAAACCTTTTTATTTGGATTTTGAAGCCCTAATACATGTAGTACGCTCGGCACATATGGCTGCAAAAAGTAGTAGTTACTTGTAATTTAATTCAAATCTTTTATTTTTCAACACTTTTTATGAACCTACTTAATTAATGAAAAACTATAAAATAAAAAGTATTATAAGTACATAAAAAATATAAAAATTATTTGTTTTTATATTGATCCACAATATACTTTAGGTGAAGTGGTACATAGCATTTAAGACAGCATGTAGTGGTCTTTTTATGGGAATAATTGCAACGAAGCTGTTTGCTTTCTGTTTAACGTGAGATTTCAGTAAGCAAATGATCCTTTCGATCAAATCTAATGTCAGATGATGATCCAGACAGAAATAATGCTAAGGGTTTCTCATAAGATGATATTAGCAATGTGGCAATACGCCAACGAAAAGTTAGATGGTCCATTTTGCCGCCCACATATCTATGAAGTTGTCACGCATTTTGCTCTGCGAGGTCAATGCAGTGTGTGAATATAGGAAAATACAACTTTTTCCCCGAATAGAGACACGATACAAGCTGATATTTTCATCTGATCTATCAACGCCCCCCATATTGCGATTATATTCATTAATAAGGTTTGGTTGTTCAATTTGTAGAAGCGTTTTTCTCTTCATCACTTTCACATAACGCGGATTTAACGTAAGAAAGCTGTAAAAAACATTTTTGTTTTCACCGAATTTTGCACACATGTGCCGAACGTACGTTGTGACCGTGGCATGCAGGTTAAGTGTGTGGCTTAGCATGCTCGGAGCCCGGGTTCGATCCCCAGCCGTGGCGAAAAGTTTTTTTCAATAAAAATTTTTCTGATCGGTCACCACCTCTCTGCAGACAATGGCAAACCTCAGAGAGTAAATAATGCCATGTAAAGCTTCTTGAGAACATGAGCCGTTCGG
The DNA here is from genome assembly GCA_958299015.1 of Tetanocera ferruginea. Taxonomy (NCBI): domain Eukaryota; kingdom Metazoa; phylum Arthropoda; class Insecta; order Diptera; family Sciomyzidae; genus Tetanocera; species Tetanocera ferruginea. The sequence continues at coordinate 56,942,636 of OY282640.1, read as the reverse complement.
AGTCGGCATAAAACATGTAGGTCTAGTTCTCGATCAATTGTGTGCAAACATTTAATAACACACACAACACAATTGATCATAAGAAGCTCGGTCAAAGTCCTTTCAAGGGCTGAAATGGCCAATTTGTTTTTTTTTGTTATGCCGAACGTACTACATGTAGTACGCCAACAAACACAACAACTAAAATCACGTATAATTTAATTTTTCACATCTGTTTTTGCTACGTATTAATTATTACAACAATTTACAACATAAAAACACAGAAGCGCAACAACAATAAAAACTGCTTATAGAACTTTTTCTCACCGGTCACGTGACACCTTCACACTTTTGCTAATTTCATAAAACTGAAACCTTTGATCGAAAAAAAAAACACTCAAAGGATTGGAATAGACAAAGCTGATCAATGCACGCTTTGTTGACCGCTATGTTTTGAAGCACAACAACAAATTGGTTAGCATATTCAAAGCACTGTTAATGCAGCACATTAAAAAAAAACAGGTGTACTACATGTAGTACGGTCGGCATATTTGGGTTAATATTAGTATTTTTAATTTTAATTTAATCAATTTTTTTTTTTAATTCTTATTCTTGTTCTTCTTTTTCTTCTAAAAGCGACTTCGCTTAACAATAGAACATGTTTTAATTCCCTGAATATATTTCTGTTCATATGGGAAAAAATTGAAAATCGCTTGCTCAGTCGCTCATAGCTCATAGAGAAAAGTTGCCTTAATTCTTTTTAAATATTTTGAAATATATATATGTATATATAAGAAACTGAAAGTGAAACTTGTGGAAAAATAATTAACAAGTGCAAATATTTTACCGAAAATAGTACCGTAACTGGACTGGTCTTAACTATAATTTGGCCTTGACATACTCAACAAGTACTCAACAAGAAAGTTTCACGAAATAGTACCGTAGTCCTTAGGAAGTTTGTAAAATTAATAATTATAAAAATTAATAATTATTTCAATACTTTAAAGAATATTTGGAAAAATATTTTATTTTTTCAAACTTCAGTAATTTTTCTTAGGCAGTGTCAGAGCAGATGCTTGAAGCGAGGCGATGTTATAAGGCTACTCGAAGCTACTCGAAGAAATTTATGAAAAATGTTGTTTTTTATTTTTAATTCAGTGCATCTTTTGCTCCTGTCATAAGATCTGCTCAAATTTGATGCAAAAATATCAAAAATATGTTTACCTTCTTGCTCCGATTGGAAGAAGACTTAAATATTTCAGATATTTTGCTGCCGGATATGCTACAAGCTTAACTTATTGAGTTGTAACCATCTTATAACAAAATTCCAACAACATAAATTCATCAAAGTTGACTTCAACTTTTAATATTTTGCATGAATACCAATAATTCAAACTCAACTCAAGCAGAGCAAAACTCAATTGCAAGTTGTTCACAGCCTTAAAAAAAGAAATCCTTTGCAGCTTAGATTAAAGCTATGAGAAACGCAGCAGACAGACCAAAATAGTTGAAAAAAAAACTTGGTACAAAATTGCAATTTTTCACTGCACTCAGCTTTAGCAGTTTTTTGTTGCCAATGTGAAGAGGCTAAAAAACAAAAGTCAAAAAAGTTTGCCCCAAAATAATTCATACCAAACCAAATTCAAATGGTGCGCATTGAAGCGGTTAACAGCAAAATTGTTATGGCGTTGTTGTAGTATTTATTTTTTTGTTGTTTTCTTATATAATATTGTTATAACCAACGACATTGAACGACACCAACTTCTTCTTTCTCTTCCTCCCAGCCATCAATATTGACAGTGATGAATGGCATTTTTGGGGTTTTTTTTGCTTTATTGCTGTTTTTGTTTTGGTTTTTTGTACAATAGTATTGCTTTTGTTTTGTTTGGAAATTCTAATTTATCTAAAGCTGTTTTTAAATACTTGAGATACTTATTAATTTTATTTAAACGAGCATTTGTCTGCCATTCGATTTTTGGTGCAAAATTTAAAAATATTTTCAACATAATTTTACACATAAATTTCAAGCTGCTTCTTTACCTTTTGGGTTTTTATTTTTAAAAGTTCAAACTTCGGTTTATGTTTTTTTTTTTTTTGTTTTCTTATCAACAAAACAACACACAAAGTTCTTGAAATATTGTGTAACAATTGGAAAAGTTTTTATGTTTCGATAACTTAAATGAAAGAACTTCAAGCACTTGTTAGGCTGTTCACAAGGTTGTTCAGGAAGTTTCTGTTTTTTGTTTTTTAAAAACCGTTTCTATCCCTAAACTTTTTGTTGTTTTTAAGCTGAACGAGGTTAATTTTTTTTTCATTTCTTTGTGAATCATAAATATCCACATTTGACACAACCTTTCATCTCAGTAAATCAGAATAAGTCATCAATAAATATCGTAAGAATAAGGTTAACGTAAAATTCAAAAGCAAGTCATAGTTCATTTATTATCTAACAAGATAAGGATTCAACTCTGTTAATCTTACTTACATAGGGTGGCCAAAGAGAAAATAAAGTCAGTAAAAAATTAAGTAAATGGCAAGAACAGCTTATCACGTTACGGGAGTGATATTCGCTGCGGAAAACAGCTTGAAGCGACTTATATGTGTTTGTCTTTTAAGTTCTTCAAACAACAGTGATGTGACAGTTCAAAAGAATTCTTAGCTTTTTAACATACACAACGTGAAAGCATTGAGCGGATATAGAGGTTTCTTATATGCCTTTATTTTATGTTAATATTATAAAACCAAAAATAAATATTGATATAGCTTTTTGAATGTTTTATGAAGAATATTTCTTTCAAAGAAATACTTATTTATGATAATAAATTTATCTGTCAGATGCATAAAATGCGTTTTTTTTTGTGTAAAATGTTTGAAGGAAATACTTAATGAAATCATTTCATTACATTTTCGATGTAAGAAATTATAAAATTTTTGTACTTACAATAATTGTACTACAATTAATAATAACACTGTACAACAAAACTGAAGTTTTTAAAAATCCCAAGAGGTTTCAAAACGGTTTCCTAAGGTTTTGAGTTCGCTGAATCCGAATCTGAAGTCAGAATTTTCGGGTCACCCTAGGTTTTCGAGCTACAGGCAAGGTTGAATCCTAATTCTCTACTGCTTATGAAATCAGTATGACCGACCCACATTACTTTTTCAAGAGGATCACTTTTTGCATTGGCACCGATCTACTCCGACCCCTCTATATAGGGCTTCCATACAAATATTATGAATTTCATATAGTTTTTATATGAACTTTTTTAAGAAAATAAATTCTTAAGAAAATGTTTTAATTTTTTAAGAAAAGAAATCTAAACATTAAATTAAAGAAATACCAAAAATAAATAGTAATAATAAAATTAAACAAAAATAAAAGGAAAATGAGTTTCAAGCAAATTTTTTGTATTCCAATAAATTAATATTAATAAAATTTTTTTTTTTTTTAAATAAAATTTTCATATAAAATATATACAAAAATCATAAAATTTGTATGGAAGCCCCCATACGGAGGGCTCGGAGGGGATGGGTTCCAAGAGAAAAAATGTTCCTCTTGAAAAAGTAATGGGGGTCGGTCATATTGATTTCGTTAACAGTAGGGGGTTAGGGTTCAGCCTCCCCTAAAGCTCGAAAACCTAGGGTGACCCGAAAAGTCTGACTCCAGATTCGGATTCAGCGAACCCAAAACCTTAACAAACCGTTGAGAAACCCCTTGGGATTTCTTGAGTGTTGTACCGTGTAATTATAGTTGACCAACAACGAATGAAAATCCATTTTTCATCAGTTAAAGAAGATAAAAAAAGTTGTATAAGATATTTGAATTTTAGTTTTAAACCAGTTAAACCGTTTTGAACCTGAAAAAGAATTTTATTTTATTTTGTATGTTTTTATTTTATTTTATTTTAGATTATATTATTTTATTTTATTTAATTTTTTTATTTTATTTCATATTATTTTATTTTATATTATTTTATTTAATTTAATTTTATATTATTTTATTTCAGTATATATAATATTATATAATTTAATTTTATTTTATATTATTTTATTTAAGTTTATTTAATTTTATTTAATTTTATTTAATTTTATTTAATTTTATTTAATTTTATTTAATTTTATTTAATTTTATTTAATTTTATTTAATTTTATTTAATTTTATTTAATTTTATTTAATTTTATTTAATTTTATTTAATTTTATTTTATTTTATTTTATCTAATACTATTTTATTTTATTTTATTTTATTTTATTTTATTTTATTTTATTTTATTTTATTTTATTTTATTTTATTTTATTTATTTTATTTTATTTTATTTTATTTTATTTTATTTTATGTTATTTTATTTTATTTTATTTTATTTTATTTTATTTTATTTTATTTTATATTATTTTATTTAATTTTATTTTATTTTATATTATTTTATTTAATTTTATTTAATTTTATTTAATTTTATTTAATTTTATTTAATTTTATTTAATTTTATTTAATTTTATTTTATTTTATTTAATTTTATTTAATTTTATTTAATTTTATTTAATTTTATTTAATTTTATTTAATTTTACTTAATTTTATTTAATTTTATTTAATTTTATTTAATTTTATTTAATTTTATTTAATTTTATTTAATTTTATTTAATTTTATTTAATTTTATTTAATTTTATTTAATTTTATTTAATTTTATTTAATTTTATTTAATTTTATTTATTTTATTTTATTTTATTTTATTTTATTTTATTTTATTTTATTTTATTTTATTTTATTTTATTTTATTTTATTTTATTTTATTCTATTTTATTTTATTTTATTTTATTTAATTTTATTTAATTTTATTTAATTTTATTTAATTTTATTTAATTTTATTTAATTTTATTTAATTTTATTTTATTTTATTTAATTTTTTTTTTATTTTATTTTATTTTATTTTATTTTATGTTATTTTAATTTATTTAATTTTCTTTTCAATTAAATAGAATAAAATTCATTATAAATTTCAGATTGCTATTTTATTTTAATTTTAGTCATAAAAAAGTTAAGCCCGACTATGAAATACCCTAAGCCTGCTTTTTCGATGTACATTAATAGTATTGTAAATAGATAATATAATCATAATCCTATTAATTGCATTTTCAATTTTTGGGTTGCATGTAAAGTGGGCGTGTCCGTGGGAAAATGACGTCCATTTTTCAAAATCATATTTGGTTTGTTATAAAAAATATGCGTCCAAATTTTATCTCTGTAGGTTGCACTTGAGCTAATTTATTGAGTTTCAAATTTTTGGGTTGTATGGGAGGTGGTCGTGGCAGTGGGCGGATGACATCCATTTTTCGAAGACGTCTTTTGTTTTGATATAAAATACATACGTACCAAATTTTATCTCTGTAGGTTAAACATGAGCTTATTTATTGAGTTTTAAATTTTTGGGTTGTAGGAGAGATAGGCGTGCCCGTGAACGGATTCCAAAAATATTCAATAGTTTTTCACTATCCTTGGGCACTGTCCTTGGGTTCATATGGCCATGTGTACCGAGTTTCATTTAATTATCTCAACTTCTTCTTCTTCTTATGTGTTTACGGACAATACACCGACGGACGGAAGAACGGACATGGATAGCTCGACTCACGAGGTAACCCTGATCAAAAATATATATACTTTTCTCTACCGGATTCGCTTATATCTATGCGGTACAAATGTTTGCACAATGTTAGTATACCCTGACCTTTCAGGTTTAGGGTATAAGAAAAGCAGAGTGTTGAACTAAACAACAGCAGCGTCCACGCATTTGTTAATGTGAGTACAATGGTTGGTTTTGTACGACGTCGATAGAGATTTGTGTTGTTTTGGTATGTAATTGTTTTTGCATAAGCGTGGTAGAACATTTATGAACAAAAAAACACATCTTAACATATAAAAGACAAGCGTCCTGCTCCGTGCTCTATATCGCTTAAACTTTTATAGTTGTTATTGCTATGTATACTATACATTGTATAGGCTAAACATGTTAGCCTGGACCAGAACCTGTTTCGCTATTACAGTGCTTTTTATATGAAAAAATTGCAAGCCTAAAAGTATGCACACAAAATTTATTTGATATATATCAGAAGGACACATTGACGATGACTGAAACAAAATAACATTTGAGGTGATTGAAAAATGTCATATCGTCTGCTACTTAATTATTTTGAATATGATACGTGATATGTAGGGCTTCTATTCTTCATAATAGAAGAATAGTTATATAAACGTATAAAGTTTTATAAACGCCATAACTGACGCCTTCATATAAGCATGAAAAATAGCTAAAACATAAGCAATCAAATTAATCTCGCACTGACCTGATCTGATCTGCTTCTTTTAATCACATTGCACGGCTTATTTTTTCGGCAGATTGCTGTTTGCGCCTGTCTGTCTGAATCGGCGTTTACTATGCACGCGGCCTAAATAAGTAAGTTATCCACCCACAGGCATGTATATAATGAAAGTGTGTGAGGTAGTTTAAGTTGCAGGCATCTCAACTGAGTAGATCACTCTTAAAATAAAAAAAGCTTTGGAGCATATCAATTGCTCATATACGTGTGTAGTCGCCATTTTAAAAACCTGAAGAAATTGTTCGCCAGTAAGAATGAATTGAGTCGAATGAAAATGTTACTTCTAAGACAAAGATATATTCAGGACCTTGAGAAAACTTATTATTTGGAAAGAATACGAAATATTGGGAAAACGCTGGACTTAATGTTTTGAGCAAAACGCAGATTATGTTGACAATTAAAAAGATTATGCAAAAATAGTTATAGTTAAGAGGAGTATGATAAAATATCTCCGCTTTGAAATTACGCTATCGAAAAATTGGTCATAAATAAAGAAAAAATGTTGGAAGTGGGACGGACCAAACTGTTTGATAATATTTTTTGTTTGGTTACATTTTATGATAATAAACGCACAACAATAGTATTTTTGTCAAACATATCATACAAATAACAATAAAATATTTCTGTCAAGGAAATAAACTAGAAGAAAATAATTAATAAATAAATAATTTAAAAATTTAAATAGAAAAGAAAAGATTCTGAAATTCAGAAAAAGCCTTTTAATTTAGAAAAGATCAATTGAAAAACAAATATTCTACTTGATTTCTATTTGAAAGATTTTATTTTAGAAAAGATCAGCTGAAATTAAAAATTTCATTTTAAATTCAGAAAAAATTATTTTAAATGCAGATATAAGAACGGAATTTTTAAGAAACTAACTAACTTACTTACTTACTTACTTACTTTTAATAAACTTATTAAGTTTAATTAAGGAATCGAAAAACTTTGCACCTCGTAAATCGGTCATTCCACGGTAATGAGGAACGTACGAGTCAAAAATTTTTGTCCAACAATATGATTCCATTTTAGCTAAATGTTACCTTAGCATTCTATATTTTAGTATTTTTGAATAATTAACAAAAAAAGTTGCAATTACTACTGTTTTTTTCGAATGAAAGCACTGACGACTTTCTTTGGAAGTGGTTTACATTATTTTTCTAAAGTTTGCGACGCTATTTTCCTCAATTTTATTTTACAATCGCAACGTGTGTTTATAAAAAACATATTAAGATAACACAACTTACATTTCTGCAGAAAAATATGCTAAAAAGGTAAGGTCATATCAAATTTTTCGTCTTCTGAAGCGTAAGTGTTCCTTGTCCCGACCGTAACAATAAAATAGACATTAGTTTTTACTAACTTAAAAATTTACATTTGAGTAAGCAAAAAACCATTGCAAAGTAAGAGTGAACTATGAACACATAGCTTTGGCTTAATTTTGTATTTGTGAGAACTCAACAGAATACCTAATTGGACTTTTAATTCTGTTCCGACCATCACAAAAATTACTTCACGAGATATTTCTGACGATATGAAATGTTTCATAAGACAGCTGTGAGGTGCACCTTTTCAAGGCTGTATAAATCTCTCCATAACATGATGTTCATACATAAAGTGGTAATGTTTTTTTTTTAGCATGGATGCAGCTGAAAGAAAATGTCGCTCAGTGGAGAAAATGAAGTAAAATCCAGAGGTTTGGAGGCAGAAATTGTTAAAGAAAAGGAAACGAAGTCGTAAAAGAAGAGAAAAAGCTAAAGTCGGACGTATAGATGATGATGCTAAAAAATCGTGGAAAGAAAAAGTTCGAAAAAGGAAGAAATAGGGAACTGAAAAAGACCGCCCAACTTGAGTCTGATAAGGTAACACATATGGGTTCATATAAGTGCAAAAATACGTTGCGAAAGGCTGTTATGAAAGCAAAAAAGGCGATGCCAGAGAGTCCAGAAAAAAAACAAGCTGTAATGTTAAAACTTTTACAAGATGTCATGCCAACAATGTCTCCGCAGTTATATCATGAAGCTAGAAAGCGTAGATCTGATATAATATTGGCTGAAGATATAAAGACTGTGAAGTTATTTTTCGAAAAAGATGACATTAGTAGAGCTGCTCCTGGCAGGAAAGACACAATTTCAGTTAAAGATACAATTTCTGGTAAACGTACCCATGTGGCGAAACGTCATTTAGTTATGACTGTTTCTGAAGTTTTCTACCTATTTAAAGAGCTGCATCCTAACTTTAAAATAGGTAAAAGCAAATTTTTTGATTTGAGCGAAATGCCTCACAATGTTTGTGTTTGCATGTACCATGCAAACTTTGAATATATGGCTGAAGCTTTGTGTAAAAATATACCAGGTTTTCCTGCGACTTCTAGGGAATTTTTAAATGAAATTACATGCGACGTATTTTCCGAAAAATGCATGTCTAACGAATGTCGAAATTGTTTTGATGTACATGACATAATTAAATTAAAGATGTCTGAATCGAGTGTAGTCAACTGGAAGCAGTGGATGAAAAAGAACAACTTCCTGCAGATACAGACCATAACCGCTACACTTAAAAACCTCCTTGCGGAGATGTATACACAAAAACCAAAATTTAAGCACCACTTTTTTGTAAAAAATCAGCAAGCATATCATTTTGAAAACAAAAAGAAAGAATCCTCTTTAAAAGAAATTGTACTTCAGATGGGCTTCGCAGAAAATTTTGCAATTCTTTCTCAAGATGAGATTCAAAGCGCGCATTGGTCTCACCCGCAAACAACTATTTTTACAGGATGTTCTTGGGGAATCAAGGGTGAAGAAAAACACTCGTATGTGGTCCTTAACAACGAACTATCTCATAACAAATTCGCAGTTTGGATTTTCTTAAATAGAATAATCCAGGATATAAAAACACATTACCCGGAACTCGAAAAAATTTCCATATATATAGACGGCTGCGCTGCTCAATTCAAAAATAGATTGACTTTGTCTAATATATGCCACGCAAAATCTGACTGAGGTGTTACTGTAGAGTGGAATTTCTTTGCATCAAGTTATGGTAAAGACGCAGTCGATGGTGTCGGGGCCACAGCAAAACATATGTTGTGGTCAGCTATAATGATCAGGAAGGCAATAATAAACAACAGCTGGAATTGCTGTGATTATTTAAGGTCCAAAGACATTGGAATGCACAAATTTTTTTATTTCTAAAGCAGATATTGATGTACACCGCAAAAATCTTCAACGCAGGTGGGACCACGTACAACCTATCCCATACCTTCACAAAAAACATCATTTTCGGGCCCTCAGTTGTAACAGTATAGCATATGGCACAACATCTAACTCCACTAAAAAGACCAAACTGCTTTTGAGTCAGAAACAGCCTTTAGTTGAGTGCAAGGATTTCAACACGTCCAGCGTAATGGACATGGATACACCGGAAGATCACTAAAATCGCTGGCCCATTTTTAAAAATTTAGTTTTTTTTTTTGAGAAGTTGCATTTTGATTTGAATTTTGAATTTGTGTTAAGTTTTTATATTTTTTTTATTACAGCAAAATTGTTTATGAATAATTAGTTTAAATAAAACTTTTACTTGATTTGCACTTATTTGTATGACTTTTTTACTTGTCCCGACCATCACAACTCCTTGTCCCGACCAGCACAAACTTTGAAAATAGATATAAAAAAATATGGCAGTCCTTTATGATTCATTCTTTCAGTTAAATATTCCTGCACTTTCTAGGACTTACATATAAAAAAAGTTTCAGAATGAGACTTATGGTTTGACTGAATTTCAACGTTTTATCTTCTTATGTAGGAAAAGTAAGTTTGTGCGTGTCCCGACCATCACTTTGATTGGGAAATGAATTCAACACGCCCGCGGCATAAACTCCAACCTTTTTGAGTGCCGTATTTAAAAGCATTTAATTTTCTATGAAATTGTATAATTCATTTTCGAAATTTGTTTCTAGTATCCAAGTGTATTGTGAAAATATATGCCAAAATTAGTAAAAATGTCCCAACCGTCACCGTGTAATGACCGAAATGATATTTTTAAATTTTTTTTTTAATTCTTCAAAGTGAATTCCTCTGAATTATTTCCACTTCAATGTGAGAGCCAAACATTACTTCAAATACATGCATTTTAGAATTCATGTTTCTATTCCTCATTAGTGTGGAAACGTAACAGAGTCTTACCGATTTTGTAATATTTTTGTAATTTTTGCCTAAAAAATAAAGATGTCAAAGCTATACTTTTTCTTTGCACCAAACCTTTGAGTTGAACATTAAAAAAAAAAAACTACAATTATCATGTTATTGCAGTGCAAGTTGTTGCTTAGCCAAAAGATGCGCACAGGATGTAAACATACGACAAGGCGAGAATGGCTTTCGAAAGCTTTTTAGGTATATCTTACTATGAGTATTTGCAAGTGTTACAAGCCTGAGTGCAAGTGTGTGTTTAACCAAAGTCAAAGAAATAAATACAAATCCGTTTCCGGTTGAACATTGAAATAAGAGACATGAGACACTGCTAATGCCATTAAGTACTTTCCATACTTTTCTCTACTAATGCTTATAAAACTCGGAAATCCTAAAAGTTTTTTTTCTATATTTTCAGCAGAAAAACATAGAAGGTCATCAAGACATGGTCATAAAGTCATATATGAACCATGTAGGAGGTAGATGTACAAACATACATGATTTGAAATTGAAAACGTAATGATTTACATTTTACTGAATTGAAATTGATTGGTAGTGCTTTTTTGTGTTTTATGCTGAATAAGCAGAAAAAGATGGACATAAAAAGCCATGACCATACTTACATACAACCCTACAACCGGCTGCACATACACACTTACCAAAATGGAAGGATAAAGTCAACAGTAGTAGATGTAAAAATAAATGAATTCATTTAAATGAGCTTAAGCGGTATATTTTGCTTATTCCTAACTATTCAATAGACAAAAGAAGAGTCAATTTGAAATTCATTGCATACAATCAGGCGTAATTTTTAGAGTTTACCAAAGAGACATGTGCTAAACTAATAGACTAGAATCTTTTGTTTAAATTCTGCGCTAAAGTTTGAATTGTGCTGTAATAATTTTTTTCATAGTTCTTTCTTTGTTCTTAAAACAATAGCTTAATTTATCTACCACTTTTTATATTCTATCAAGAAATACAGCAAATTCGTACCGGAAATGATTTTTATTGTAATTTTATGCATTTTGTACTCAAAACCAACTGCTACGTTTGCACTCGTCAAAAGTGAATACTTCCGTTTTGCTTTTAGTGTTAGTGATTTTCACGTCATACCGCTTTCCACTTCGACAATTCGATGTTTATAGTTTACTAATACACAGGCAAAACTTAAACGCACACACCCTCAGTTTTGCCTGTTATTCATATGTTTTTCTAGTGAAAATGTTAGTTCGTATGTTTTTTGACTTTTTGACACTGCATTAAAATGTGCGTTTGTCTCTTGACTGTTCACTGTTGACGTTCCTGCGTATGTCATACAAATTTTCCGCCACTTTTGCTACTTTCCGGTTTATTTTTTTTTGTTATTGTGTTGCTACTTTTTGTATATAGTTTTTTTTTTTTTATTTTTTGCTTGATTCTTTCAACTGTTCTCAAGTGAAAAATAAATAGGTATAAAGTTTTTTTTTGTTTTTTTTTTATACTTCTCAGGCAAACAATGTAATGTAAGGTAAGTTTTATTTCTATGTATATGCATGTGTGTGCAAACGTGCATGCATATGCGTCATATGAATATGTTACGTCGTTTGTATGTCAGCTGCTGACACGATTTCGTTATTTTATAAGCATTGCGACAGTTTGCACAGAGACAGGCTTAGCAAAGGCAGGAAATTCATCTAGTATTCAGCTCAGTTTTCTGCAAGAACCTAGATCATGATTTGATGACATTTGTGGAGAAATTTAAAAAATATTTGCATACATGCTCGCAAATCTTAATGTACGTTTACACTGAGGGAAATAACAAGTTGCAAAATATTTACGTTCGTTCACATATTCTTTTTTAATATGTTCGTCGATAAATCTAATTTTAGGTCTGTATTTGTACTAGGGATGAAAATCCCGGGATCCCGATCTTTTTGAATCTCGAAAATCCCGGGACTAGTCGATAAACCTGAACCTGAAAGAACAGGGTATATTTACTTTGTGCAAACGTTTGTAACGCATAGAAATAAGCGAGTCCGGTATAGAAAAGTATATATATTCTTGATCAGAGTCACCTCGCGAGTCGATTTCGCCTTGTCCGTCCGTCTATGTGTTGTCCGTAAACACAGGATAAGAAGGAGTTGAGATAATTGCATGAAACTTGGTACAAATGTATCCAAGAATCTGCACTTTTGAATATTTTTCGAATCCGACCACGGACACGCCTACCTCCCATACAACCAAAAAATTTAAATCACTGTATAGAATGTTTTGTTAAAGCTACATGAATGAAATTTAATATGTATTTATTTTGTACAAAATCTAAGGTTTCGTTTATAGTGAACGCCGAATCAGACAGGCAATGTGAACAAGCGAGATAGATAGCTATTTGCATCTCGTTTTTCACACAGATTTCAGCCTGCCTGCCTGTCTGAATCGCGTTCACTATGATCGTGGCCTAAGACATGTACAAAAAATGGGCGTGATCCACTCAATAACACGCCCACCTTCCATACAGTCCACAATATTGAAAATAATACCATAAAAAGGTTTATACATGGCTTGCAGGACCACTTGTTTATGTATTTTTCGAGGAAAATTTAGAAATGTTTAAGAAGAACATACAAATTTACTCTCTCTTTAACTTCAAAGAATTTTGAACTTTACTTCGATCAATCTCTTAGATCACGAAACGGATACCTTCAAACCAGAGTTGTAAATCACAAAAATTTCAATGTTTCTTTGTGTGTTTTGTTTTGTTGCAGCCTTTAAGTTCATATTTTCGTAAACAGTCACACCTTAAAACGGAGCTTTCCTGTCTATCAAGCTATGTAAAAAATCCTTTCTCTTTACAGATTTTAGAAGATACCTACGACAAAATTTGAATGTATTTTATTGTTTTAACATATTCACAGACAGTGGCGTAGCTAGAGTTGGTCGCACCCGGGGCGGAAACAAAATTGTACACCCCTTTAGAAGATTTTTTGTTTTTAAAAAATAAGTCGATGAATCTTACTACATATTTTCGAATCAGCCTCTACAAAAATGACATATTTTAGAAGAGATTAAAAAAATAAACAAAACTATGCTATCCATGAATATTTGATAAAAGAAGTAAAAATCCAAAATTTTCATAAACTTAAAGAATTTTCTCTGAATTGTTCCAATATTTTTGTCTACTGGGCTTATAAGTTGTGAGAGAAATATTTACTATCAGTAAACCACACAATATCAGTTTTAATATAAAAACTTAAGTTAGTTTAATATAGAAAACTTTGAAAAATGTACGAAAAATTTTGCATAATTGAAGAAAAAATAGGACCTGAAAGTAAAACGTTGACAAATTTTCCCTAGTGACCCTGAATAACTAATAATATAAATATTTTTTCGAAATCAACCCCATTTTCTACATAAAATTAAAATGAAAAATTAATATAAAATATTAAAATTCATTTATAAACATTTTTCATCATTTTTATCAATTTCTTTACACAAAAAAGAAATTCAACAAAAATAAAATTCAACAGAGCTGTTTTAAAGTTAAATTTAATACAAAAGCTTTTGTTTTTAAAACAATGTTTTTGCTCTTAAAACCAAATTTAAAAAAAAATTTTAGAATTCAAAACACATGTTTTAAAGCATATTTTTTTCGATGCCATTTTTTTAAGTTTTCCGAGTTTTTGCACTAGATTCACAACCAGCTACCCCCGGGACCTTCTGAATACCAAATGTTAACTCAATTCGATGAAGTTTGCATATGAAATATTTAATAAATTAGTTTTTATTTTATCATATTTTCGATATTTGTCAAACCAATTCAAAAGATTTTAAAATTGTCATTGAATTCAAATTTTTGTTTGTTTTTTCAAAGAAATAATAAGAGAAAAATAAAAAAAGAAAGGAGTTTATAGGTAGGTGCAAATTAAACACACTTGTTTTAAATATTATTTTGTAGAAACGCAAAGGCGTTAAATTTCTATTTTAATATTTTTTGTTTAATTTTAAAGTATGTTTTTCTTCTCAGTGTATCTATATTAATCTCCGCTTGGTTTTTTATAGACAAGATTGAGTAGACATTTGACTACTTTATAAATACAACCTAAATATCTCAGTATCACAATATTACCAGGGATACCAAATTGATATCAGAAATTTGTTTCATTTTCTTTATCTACGTAATTCCCAAAGCAAATTTGGCCAGGTTGGACAAGGTCAAGAGTAATGAATGGCTCATAAAGAGCTGGCAATTCCAAGAAATCTGTTGATTCTTCACATTCGGTGATTGAGATCAAAATTTAATTTTAATAATTAGAATAATTTTTAAGGAACTGTGCATCTTATCTTCTCTTAAATCTCGTATTTTTGATAGTTTTTGTTGGGTGATTTGATCATAATAATGATTATTTTAGCAAAATAAAGGATTCAGAAAACCATCTTAAGGTTTTATTAGACATCTTCAAAATAAAATAAAAAAAGTCAGAGCGCTATAAATTGTCATAGAACGCCATTTATTTTTTTTTATATAAAAAATGGAATGAATTTAAATCAATTTAATTTTTTAGAAATTTTTTAAGCAAGTAAAAAGTTTATTAGTGATTGTTAAACTAATAGTTTTATGTAAAAGTATACCCAAAATATACTGTATATTTTTATTTTTGACATTTATGGCATGAACATGTTTTTCTGAAATGTTCTGGAGAAATATATTGCTTACAAAACAACTGACGCCTCCATTCATCATACTCTGAAAATCATGCAGGTTTTCGATACTTAATGGATTTAGGAATGTCACTATGCTAGCAAGTTTGAACACTTCTTAACCTGAATACATTTTTACTTTTGAACTCCATCTTAATATCATGAAAATTTTAATATAATTTGATTGGAAATTGCACCCCTAACCAATGAAAAATTACACATGGAATTGACTTGGGTTTTAGTGTGAGTGTTAATATTGAACAAAATTTAACATAAAGTTAAAGTTTTTTTCAATAAAAACGAAGTCCTGGTGATGGTAAAAAATATTTTCATTCACTTTTGCACCCTCTTGATATTCAAATAGAAAACCGAAGTCATTGAGGTGTGTTCTTTTTATTAAAAAAATCAAAAATTATGTGGTAAACAGTTCTTTTGCCAAATTTTGCACCCCATTTTGGCGTGCACCCGGGGCGGACCGGCCCCCCCGCCCCCCCTTGCTACGCTACTGTTCACAGAACTTCAAAATGAGAACGGAAGTAGGAGTGGCATTGTATTACGCAGAGCTCAATTTAAACCTTTTCTTCCCGAACATAGAAATAGTGAAAAATATAGAATTTTTTCATCAATTGCACTTTAACCCTTTGACACGGGAATAAAATCTAGCGGAAAAAAATATGGGAATGACTTTATTTTGTTAAAAATACTATTTTTACCCATTTTTAAAGTTTTTTTGAAAAAAAAAATGTCCTGGGTAATAGATTTTCGACACTTGTCTCATTCATATAAACACTTGTTTAGATAAAAATTTCCAAAAACAATTTAAAATTCATGGAATATTTTTTCAATATTGATAATGATAAATACAAAACTCACTTTTTTTCAAAAAAAGTTAAACCTATTTTATAAAAAGTTCTATTTTATAAAAACACGGTTCGCTAAAATTTCGTTAACGTTGTTGACGCCTCTAAAGAATGCACGAAACTGATCACTTGTTGACAACAAAACAATGAAAAATATGCATAAGAAGGTTGACAATGGAAAAAATAATGGGATAAAATTGAAATCAGACGATGTTATGGATAGGCGAGTTAGCAACAGGCCTTACAAAGCGATGTACAGTATAGTGCACACCACCCGCCAAAGGGTTAAAATAATTAAATCAAGATATAAAATGTTCAAAAATTTAGAAAAAAATTTTCTAAATGAATTTCTAAAAATTTCTAAATGAATCTCACATTAGGGGTATTCACGATGTGGTGTATTTGCCTTGTATTGTGTATTTTTGATAAATTTGATACTTGAAGTAAAATTACAAAAACAAAATGTACAGTGTTCAAAATACAACCCTGTAGCAAAAATACAATGGCGAAACCCTATTGTATTCTTTGTAAATTTTGTTGTATATTTGATCAACTGATCACAAAAACTTTTTGACTCAGCGTGGATGAAGTTCTGGCTGTGTTGTGTGTTTATTTAATAAAAGTTTATTTAACTCAGTGTTTCGTTTCAATTCTTTTATTTTCTCGTACTGCTAAATGACCCAGACTTTAGTGAAGGTTTGTTCACAATGCGTTGTAAATATTGTAAATTTTGTAAGAATTTATCAAAAAAACACACCATATCGTGAATACCCCTATTAATAACATACAGGCATAAGCATCTAAAAGTAAAATTCAATATATCTAAAAAAGTTTGAAAAATAAAAAAAACTCGTGTTCAACAAGTTCGGTTTTTCAAGAACTGTTGGACTAATTATTAAAATAAGTTAAGAGTTTTTGAAATGAATTAATTTTTTCCGTGAACTTTACTCTGGAGAGAAATGGGTTAAGCCAGGAATACAAACTTAAGGTCCACTGGAGCGTCTTCCAGGTGGAGGATTTTGAACTGAGAAAACAAAAAAAAAGTAAAATGCTAATTTTAAAAACGGTTAGTAACGGCCAGGTAAAATTAATATTTTCAAAAAAATTCTATGCCATACAGAAATGATAACGGATATTTTAATAAACAAAAGTAAAATGAAACGTTTTATAAACAATACCGAACGTTTTACAATGAAAAATTAGGCTAAAATGAATGTATTCAAAAACATTCTACACCATACAAAAATAAAATCGCAGGTTTTAAAATACAAAAGTAAAATGAAACGTTTTTAAAAACAGCAATGAACGTTTTGACATATTTAATTAACTGAAAACAAGAATTTTATAAAAAAAATCATGTTTTGTCAAGATTTTTTGACACTATTTAAGAGGAGCAGTTTTCAATATGTTGTGCTACAGTCAACCTATTGTTATCAATAGCTCAGTGGAAGTGTGATAAACTGGCATGTTGAGGACGTAGGTTCGCATCCTGACTCTGTATGTATAAAAAGTATTAATTAAATAATTTAAATTCTAATTCTAATTATTTCATTAACTCATTCGTCAGAAAAAACCCTCACAATAAGTCCGCGCTTCCAATCATAAAAACAATCTATCAAAATATATCAAAAATAAATTTGTTTTAAATAAAAAAATTCTTGCTGGTTTCGTCAGGAATTGAACCCTGGACGGTTGAGTATTAAGCTCGAACTTCGTAAAAGATGATTAAGTTTCATTTGCTACGTGTGGACAATCGAGGCAATTTAAATCTCTTTTTAAAATGTTTATTTTAAAATATCAAACGAATGTCTTAAAAGCTAATTTTAGATAATCGAACGAACGTTTTAGCAGCTCAATTTAAAATGTTTATTTTAGAAAATCAGACGAACGTTTTAGAAACATTTTTTAAAATGTGCGTTTTTAAAATAAAAATAAACGTAAGAGAGCAAAAACTGGTTTAAACATTTTCAAAAGTAGCACGTTTCTACTTGTTTTGAAAATGTAGTTTTCTCAGTGCGCCATCAGAAAGGCCGCAGAGATAACCTTAGTTCAAACCAGGAACCGTATAATTATGAGCAATATCGAAAAAATTAAGAAATAATGATTATCAGCTAGGTTCCAGAAAACGAGTGAAACTAGGTCGAAAGTGAAATTGCAAATCGAGTGAATTAGATTTCAGTGTTCTGCAATCCGAGTGATATGATCTTTTCGAAGTCGATTCAATTTCACTTTCGAAACAGCTGATAGCTGTCAGTACAAAGTTAAATTTATTTGTTTATTTTCGCCAATTGTGCATTTTTCCATATTTTTAATATTTTGCAATACTTTCATTAAAATTAGTGCTGTTTATGTTGCTGCTGTGCTGCATAATGAAGCACAGAAGAATGCAGATGAAAAAATGACAAAGAGAACGTTTAAGGACACTTCAAACCCTTTGGAAGTTCCTGATGCTGCGTTAGTACCAAGGATTTGCAATTAATTTAAGTTTTAAATGGTTTTAAAATATATTTCAGTTTTGTCACTTGCTACCGCGTCAATAAAAGTGCTTTCATAATGTTGCTGGACACCATAAAACCTGACCTTTAAAAGTCATCTATTGCGAACGTCTTAAACTTGGCGCGGTCTTACGTTTTCTTGCTGAAGGCAGTTTCCAACATTCGGTAGGAAAAGATGCTGATATTGCCTTAGGCCGGAGCGCAATATCAAAAGTGCTGGAGGAAGTTTGATATTTTGGGGAAAAAAATATGTTAATTATAAAATTATGTTTGGTAAAGCAAAAAAATATTTATTTAATAATGTTTGAAATTTACTGTCTTCCACCCAGTGGCATCCTTTTGAGGTGAACCGTGACTATTTAAGTCCTTTGCCAAAGTATTTCATAGTGCATCTGCTGCTGCTCCGATCACCTTTCATAAAACCTCTGGCAACGTCTTTATGCTTTTCCATAAAGGATAAAAATATATTATCCTGAGCAGAATTCTAATGTTTACCCATGCATTAAAAAATTAGATATAAGCATTGTTCCAATATTTCAATTCAAATTTATTCAATATTTTATACTCACATATCCGTACGTAGCAGGTAATTTTATCATTATGAAAAGTAAAGCAGGTTATATTTGAATGTTGAATATTGATTGTTAATCATCGTTAAAAAACCGATGTTGGCACAACGAAATATAAGTTTCTGAATTTTTTGCACAAAATCACCTTTTTTCCAATAATTCACACATCTTAAACTAGTCGGTTTGAAATCACTTTAAAATCGGTGAAATTGATTTGTGGAACATACAATTTCACTCGATTTTAACTTCGAAAGAAAAGCAAAATTGAAACCGAAAAAGTGAAATGTGGAACACCAACTTTCGTTTCGCAACGATTTCATTGCCAAATCCGAGTGAAAGTAAAATGCAGAACCTAGCTGTATATTATGATTTTGATTTTTTTGCTCAGATATAAAAATCGTTTTCTGATTTTTATTTTTAAATTAAAAATAAAAATTATTTTTGATTTTTATTGTTTTGCTCAAGCAAAAAAAGCGTGATTGAATTTTTTTTTTTACGCAAACAAAAAAATAATTTTTGATTTTTATTTTTTGAACTCAAATATAAATGTTATTTTTGATTTTTATCTTTTTAACTCAAACAAAATAATTATTTTTGATTTTTTATTTTTTTACTCAAACAAAAAAAATCATTTTTGATTTTTATTGTTGAGAAAAAAAATAAAAATCAAAAAATGATTTTTTTGGTTTATTTTATTTTTTGTTGGACAGAAATAGAAATTATGTTTTGATTTTTCTCTTAATTATATTCTAAATAATTAAAATCAGTTCTTGATTTTTATTTTTTTGTTTAGTAATTTCGTAAAAAAAAAGTTCAGTAAAAATCGAATTCACAAGCTTCCTTGTTATAAGACATTCTTAATAGTTTTATTTTTGAGAATTATTGAGAATTGAGAAGTATTAATATGACAGGTATTCATTTTTAGGAACCAAATTTTGTCCAAATTTTTTTATGACAAATTATATCTTTGGTCACTTAAAATTAGTCGAAGTGCAGAAAATGACCGTTCCACACTAACTTGTGTAGCTGGAAGACTGTAAACTATTTCCACTATAGACAACAGGAATGAATATATAAACGGTTCTACTAAAGCCTACCCTTAATGAAATAATCAATTTAGAGATACTAAGGTCTATCACAGAACAGTTTTTTGTTTCTTCATATAGTACAAAAGCTAATAGTTTTTCCTAAAAAATCTTGCCGTTTATTATTAAAGGAAAAACAAAAAAAAAAAAAAACAAATTGGCCATTTCAGCCCTTGAAAGAACTTTGACCGAGCTTCTTATGATCAATTGTGTTGTATGTGTTATTAAATGTATGCACACAATTGACCGAGAATAGGACCTACATGTTTTATGCCGACTCCGAACGGCTAAAGTTCATGTCCTCAAAAAGCTTTACATGGCATTATTTAATCTCTGTGGCTTGTCATTGTCTGCAGAGAGGTGGTGACCGATCAGAAAAATTTTGTATTAAAAAAACTTTTCGCTGCGGCTGGGGATCGAACCCGGGCTCCGAGCATGCTAAGCCACACACTTAACCTGTATACCACGGTCGCCACTATTAATAAAGGAACATTATTAAATAAACTTGCATTTTAATTTCACTAAAAAAATTCATTAAAAAAAAAATTTGGTCACTTTTTGATAAAGGTTGTCCCTAGGTTACTACCGTCTCTAAAATGTATATATTTATGAATATTTCGCTGTTTGGCCAGACACTCTCCGATGTAAATTTCGGCATTGATGGTGCGATCTGTCACAAATTCCTTACTATGAGGGCTACATTTCTAAATGGCCTGCCAAATCATGTTTTTCATTAGGAATTTCGTATGTTTTTATGTTGTTAATTTTGAGAATACTCCAACCTATTTAACCAAAGAATAAAATTCAAGTATTGATAACTATATGAAATCCAGTTTGCAGTGCGTTTCATCATCCATTATTACACACTCAAATTTAGTCAGGTACTCGCGATCGAGTACACTTCAGCGTCTTTTTCTTCTGACCTTATAGGTAGTTTTTGCGCTTTATAGCTCCTTTTGTTGTAATGTTTCGTAATACGTAGAACAGTTGATTTCGATGTTTCATCTGCATCCCATTCCAAAGTGCCTGTATACTCTGAAACAGCCGCTTAACTCCTCAAGCCACCCTTTGATTCGTTGAACCTCCTTTTGAAGTGAAATTTCTTTGGTGGCGAGTGAAATTTCGAGGTCTCTTATTCGTGACGCTATATGAACATTTTCAAGGTCGCTCGGTAAGCTTATAACAATGTCAAAAGCAAATATTCATAAGAAACTTTCCACTGCCTACCATAAAAATTATTGCCACAAGCGAGCATTGAACCTTGGACTGTCGCAAGCATCGAATAAGAGTCGAACGCTCTAGCATTATGCTACATACATACATACTTTCAATAGGGATAACAAAATGTAAATAATATTGAACAGTTTTTGCTTCGTTCTCAGTACATATATCAAGTTTTTAACTTTCATCCTAAAACATAGTACTCTGTTCTATTTCATGTGAAATTTCACTCGAATCTACATACAAAAAACTATAGCTGTGAAATATGTGTGAAATTTTTCACAACATGTGCGTCGAGTAGAACTCTACTCCTGTGTGAAATATACTCGCAACATTTCTCTTGCAACATTTCTTCACGACTATTTAATTGAACTGCCTATTATTTTGAAGTGAAAAGTGTCATTTTATCGCGCCGAATTCTTCGCGATGAATTCTTCATCTGTTTGAGCAGTGAAAACACCCGGTCAGATACGTTCTTTCTCTTTTTTACACCAAAAGCTCTCTTATTCTTAACTTTTTTAAGAATTTTCACTTCCGTCACGTATACGTTGCTACATGTGAGTTTTTTTTATCACGTTGTTTAGCTTATAATCATCATCATCTTCTATATATTTTTGAACTTCTGTGAGCTTCGAAGCAGCTTCTATACTGCTTGTGAGCGCAAGATTGCTTAAGATAGATTGAAACCTTTTTAGAATGCTTCATAAAGGTTTAGATTAGCAAGAGCCAATAATGGCTCTTTTCCAACTGAAAAATTTCATCAAAATATTAAAGCAACATACATTTTGTTCACTGGGAAGTATACATCCTAAAACTGCACAATGGTATGTGTGGACGACAAGATATTTATTCTTTAGTGCGTTAAAGCTGTGTTAATAAAAAGCGACATAAATTTGGAAAGAGAAAGCTAATCGCAAAAACACAAACACAGCTTTTGACAAAATAGCTTAAATTTGATCGCTGCATCTAAACGTTCTATTGTTGAAATAAGCAACAACATCCAAACATATGCAATAATACTTTATTTCAACACATTTTTCAACCTAATTTACATAAAATGATATAACATTGAATTTTAGCTCAACTGACGCGTGAAACGCCTCTTTTAGATAACCAGAAATTCCCTTGTCTTTTGCTGATTTTGCATAAATAAGAAAACAAAAGCAACACCAAAAACAAAAAAAAAAAGGAAGAGGAACACAAAAGTTTTATTAACTTCAAGCACTGGTGGCCTTTTGAAGCTTGTGCGCACACAAAAAAAAAATAACTTGCTTTTTGCTAGACAGCCAGCATGACAACGCATAAAAAGTGGTAAAAAAAATTAAGCAAAAACTTTAACATTTGTTAAAAATGCTGCAAATTTGTTTTATGTTAGACAAGCGCTAACTTTTTCGAATATCATTCAGTTTACAGTGAATGCGTGCAAATTGGGTGAGAGTGACATAAACACTGTGAAAAGGACTATGAGTGTAAACAAACAAAAAAAAAAAAAAAAAAAATACAAAAAACAAGCGACAAAATCTCAACTCTGCTAATGTTGTAGAAGTCAACTAATACACTGGCAAGCATTTAACGCGCACACATACGCAAAAACAATCTCCCACTCAGAGCGTTGCGGTTGTAAAGCGTCCTTGTTGAATAGTATAACAAAAAAAAAAAAGCTCAAGTGCTTGCTGTGGGTGGCACTGGGGGCTGACCTTGCTCGCACTCAATGCTGTTGGTTTTGATTTTGATTTTATTTAACTTAAGACTAAGAAGAAGAAGAAGAATAAAAGGGTTCCCACTTGTAATGTCGTAAATGTCATGGCATAAAATTCAATTTTATTTTTAGATTTATTTATCGAAATGTTTGCGCAGCAATTCTAAACTCTGGTGTTCTCAGCAATTATGCAAAAGATCAGTTGCCATAAGCATCTGCCAAGAGCCATGGCATGAATGGGAGGTTATGCGGAAATATGTTTAACTGTTTTTACTTAACAGATAAGAGCAAACAGCAATATACAGAGCGTTAAAAATTCAAAAGTTTAAAAATTAAAGACTTAAACCAATAATTCGAAAATAACTTTGCCTTCATTTTCCAAGTTGCAGCATCTAGTGTGCTGCTTAGTTGCTACACAATTTGTTGCCAGTTTAATTTTGCACAAAAAAAAATACCTCACTATGCAAAAAAAAAAAAACAATTCAATTGCATTGCATGTGCGAAATAAACTTATCACAAAACTTGTTTAGCTTAACTGCATTCTTCTCGTTTCGTCTTCTTAAGTAATCAAATCGTATAGTTTGTTCCTATTTGTATCCAATACAAATGCCAACTTATCACACACGTTCCATCTTTCATTGTTAGAAAAGTGCTAACAAAACATTTGTAAGTTTTTCACACACACACATTTAAAGCAACCCTTAAAAAATGTAAAAAATTCAAAATCATTTGTTGAAGCAAAATCTTCTCATAGCATGCAAGCAACTGCAGCGCCAGTTTATAGCATAAAATATTAGTTACAGATAACATCATGTTGCAAGAATCATGCACATTTTCAGTTGAATGCATTTTTCACTGCATGCGTGACTCACGCGAATTACTAGCCAGCGGAAAGGAAAGACGCGGAAAATGCTTTCTTTTCCAGTCACAGCAAGTTAATCAAGTGTAAAGAAATTCTTGCTCATCACTAGCTGCTGCTGTTCCTGCATGTTTAATGAACATTAACAATGCATGGATGCAAAAATCACAGCATTCAAGGAAAAAATATATCAACACTGCATTTTTTAAATTAGCAGCGTTCATAGCTAGTTTGTTGGTCACCGTGACGTATGCGCAATATTAATTCAATTGAAATGCTGTGAAAAGCATTTTAGAAATACGTTCATTTAATCTTAGTGCACTTCTCTTACTTTATTGGAATTTTCGTCGTTGTGTCTTGATCAAGTTGAATATCTCAAAATTTTTGGTAACAGTAAGTTACCAAGTCATTTGCTTTCTTCGAAATCGCGTTCTGAAGGCCTTCAGCGATTATCGTCAGAGTTCAAAACAAGCAGTCAGTTTTCGAAATGCTAGATTTTACTAAAAAAATAATGTTTTTCGTTTATGTTAGAAAATGGCTTAAACTGCGATTGCTTGTGAATAATTTGGTTCCAGTGGGTCTCAATGTAGTATATATCGCACATTTCATGCAAGACTGTCACAACTCAAAATTGGAATTTTCGAAAAAGACCATTTTGTACAGTTCATATCTTGAATAATTAAGAAAAACTTGTGTTTTAAAAGTATATAATAGTATGAATGAGTATATAATAGTATATAATAGTGGTGACCGTGGCATACAAGTTAAGTGTGTGGCTTAGCATGCTCGGAGCCCGGGTTCGATCCCCAGCCGCGGCGAAAAGTTTTTTTCAATAAAAAATTTGTCTGATCGGTCACCACCTCTCTGCAGACAATGGCAAACCTCAGAGAGTAAATAATGCCATGTAAAGCTTCTTGAGAACATGAACCGTTCGGAGTCGGCATAAAACATGTAGGTCCAGTTCTCGGTCAATTGTGTGCAAACATTTAATAACACACACAACACAATTGATCATAAGAAGCTCGGTCAAAGTCCTTTCAAGGGCTGAAATGGCCAATTTGTTGTTGTAATAGTATGAATGATTACACAGGTTAACAAAATTATATTATCGTTATGCTAAATTAACTTTTTTAGTGTTTTTACTAACTAAGTACTAGTATCGCCTGATGTCGAAATTCGAACAAGTTCTTGTTTGCCTATTTATAATTCTAGTATCGCCGACGGTCCAAATTCGAGAAATTTTTTTGTTTGCATATTTATAATTATCGAAATTTTACAACTTTTTGTTAGCCTATTTATAATAATCGAAATTCGACCAAGTGACAAGATAAAAAAAATTTACCTTAAATGCTCTAAAGATTTTGAAAGAAAATAAAAAATGCAAATTTGTGTTTTTGTTCTTTTTACAACAAAAATCATTCATTTCTACCCCATATTTTGTGAAAAAGTAAAAATTTTGTGGTCTCATTTTAAAAGGTATAATTTAAACATAAAAAAAAAACGTGACGGCAAAATTTTTATAAATTTTTTTAAGTTAACTGTCAAGTCTTGAATACAAAAAAGAAGTTATTAAAATTTGTTCAAACATGGCGGAGATATTGGCTTCACAATTCAGAATAAACAATTTAAACATTTTTTTTTCTCTCCCTTGGCATTTGGTTGAAACACACGCTAAATATCTAACGACAATATTAAGAAAATTCATTAAAACTACTTTTGGTTAGAGCTTAATAGTGATTGTTATCAAATTTCAAAGAAAATTTAGCAAGCTTTAAAAATAATTTGAAAAGTAGAAAACCCGTTTAAATTGGATCAAGATATGGACATGGAATGTCGAATTTTTACAAATTTGACAATTGATGAATGTATAAAACTAAATTTTTGAGGAATCTTTTATTTTTGAGAAAAACTAATACATACTTAAAAGCTCTCTTCCAACCAAATTTCATTTTGATCGCAGAGCGGGTTTTTTCTCAAAAATTATAATTGTCTCTTAGAAAGTTGGGTAACACCCATATGTTCTGCACACCTGTGTAACAGTACCTTTCAAATGATATAAGTTTCATTCAGGATGCGGAGAACAATCAAAATACGATTGTTCTCATAACTAATCACCACTCATAATTTCCTGCTTTCAATTTCTCATGAGTGAAAAAATAACGCTGCAAACAAAACCAGTTATGATATCTCACAAATAAAAGCAGTATTCGTAAATATCACGAACAAAACACTTCGCTTTTATCGTCGTATGTTCGCGCACTCATGATTGTTCGTTGATTTTTAGCGTTTGTTTTTAAATTCAATGAGAAACTCATATTGTGAAGATTGAATCTTTAATCGATCGTGAGCGTATTTTAGTCGTTCGTTTTTGGCTTGTGAGTTAATTTCAAACGAAAAATTTAATATCAGACGAACGTTTGCAGTCGAAAGAAGAACGCTTGTGTCTGTTTTTTTTCATGATAAATTTGCTAGCTTTGTATTTATTTCATCAATATTTTCAGACAATAATAAAAAGTAACAAAAAAGTGGTATTAAGCTCTATTAAAAATCAATATAGATAGAATTAAATGATTTCTGAAAAAACATACTTCAAGTATTTTAACAAAAAATTATAAATTCATATTACTCAGCGTAACTACACAGGCAAACATAAATTTTGGATGCTTTATATGTATATTAAACCTAGGGAACTAAAGAATATAGGCCTATTTGTTTATTATAAAATAAAAATGAAAATGTTAAAAAAAATTTAAACACAAAGATTAATTTAATTAAGAATAACATTAAATAACAAAACATTCTTCAAGTGGCACAAAATTAGAATGCACAGTAGTACAACTCAATTTAGATCGCGCGTGTCTTCTTTCGCGCGTTTAACAATACACTCAACAGAAATCATTGATTTCTTCTACCTACGCTTTAACCATTAACTTAAAAAAAATACGCTCACGAACGATTTAAAATTAAAAATTCTTCTCATGATAACTCATTTTGCGATGGTATTTAATCATGATAAATACTTAAGAGAGAGTAGTAGAGAGAGTAAACAGAGAAGTGATTTAATAAATAAACATTTATCATGAGCACGCTTGCCAAATCAATCGTTCGTAGGTGGAGTGCGCCAACAATCATCGCATTTAGTCTCTCATGAAATAGCACAGTAGCAATGTTTACATAAACGTTCGATTTCTTAAGTTTTTGTCAGGATAAAATAGAATCGCACAATGAATAAACATGATAAAATTGAATCTTTGATCGTTTATGAGCGACTTTTTCCGCACACTGGTTTCATTCGTCTTGAGTTCTAATTAATACCAAAAAAGCGTACGACAAAGTACAAAAAGTAAAATGTTCACGGGGGGTTTTCAGGGTTCAAACCCCTCATTGGTATTGAAGAGCAGATAAAAAATCGATTCAACTGAAACCAAAAAACAAATGTTGATATTTTATATTGAAAAACAAAAAAAATTATATTAAGATGAAATATTTAAATATTTTAAAGAACAATTTAAATATCCTCATTTCTAAAAATACTTAGTAAAGTTTTAATTGGTTATAAAGTTACCAATAAGAAAGTTTATACTTAAATTATGGTTATAAAACACGAAAGTTTTTTGGCAAAGTTGTTCAGAATATTTTAGAATTAAGGTTTTTAGTTCCAATAACAAAAAATAAGGCTTGTCAAAATTGCAAAATATTGTATCTTTTCTCTGACTTTTTCGCTGTTAAATACTTAAGCCGCCAAAAACTTGCAAATCGTTGTTCTAAGCTAGTTTTGTTAACATACCGGAAAATATAAACAAAATATTGGGTTCTTCATTACCGAAATATAGTAAAAATTACATGTTAGTTTCGCACAAAATCTTTCAAAGGTATTTCTGTTACTCTTCGTAATTTTCGATAATTTAATTCCAATACAAATGAATGAAGTTATTTACAGAAAAGCTATTTTTTAAAGACCCATTTAAGTTTTTTAACGAAAAAATTTTATTGATATTTTAGGTAATTTTTATTTTTGCATTTTACAAAATTATATAATATTTAAAAAATTTTTTTTTAAATTTTTTTTTTTGTAATTACTATATCCAGAATCCATTATTTAGTAAAGCACCTGATATATGTGATGGACACGTGTTTTCGGAGCTTGTTAATCAAAAAACCAAAAAAAAACTCATGTTCTTTTAAATCTCTTTGAGCTTTTAATATTGCTCTCCACCGAATTCAAACTACAACAATTTTTATTCTTATACAACAAGCCCCAATAAAGGAAATTACATCAAAAACATATGCTTTTTGTTTTATAAAGAAATATTTGGGGCCTTATATCATTTTTAGCTTGGGACTTATTTCCTGGGGCCTTATTTCATAGAGCCGCGGCAATCAATCAATACCAATTCATAACATTTTACAAGAAGTTATAAACAAAAATTCGAAGACGGGGTTTTTAAATGGTCATATATATAAAGAATTCACATTTAAAGCAATTGTTATTTCTAGCGTGACAATTATTTTAAAACTTGTTTTAAGTACTTTTATATTTGTTTTATCAAAGCCTCCAAGCTAAAATCCTGGCTACGACCCTGGTTCACCTATTAATTTTTACGATTGAACGAACATTTGAGTTATTTTGATTAATTTAGCTATATACTATTAAAAAAAAAGTCGAGACTAAGGGTATTCAGTCGGCCAAAATACCACACTATCCCCCAACTAATATGATCTCGGTACGCCCCTGGCTGAGGCATGAGTGACATCGCAAACAGATGCAGCCACTTTTGGGATGTTCGAGAAAAGTTCTTCGCAAAATCGTTAGTCCTGTTCGAGTTGGCTAAGACTATCGCATTCGAATGAACCACGAACTGTACGAGCTCTACGACGACATTGACGAGAGCTAATGATGCGGCTTTAACCCAACCACGGATTGTCATGGCCACCTAAGTAAGGCTGCGATTATAGTGAACGTGATTCAGACAGGCAGGCAGGCAGGCAGGCTGAAATCTGTGTGAAAAAACGAGATGCAGATAGCTATCTATCTCGCTTGTTCACATTGCCTGCCTGCCTGCCTGTCTGACTCGGCGCTCACTATAACCGCAACCTAAGTAAGTAAGTCTCAGTTTGATGGTGTATTTCGAACAGAATTGCTGTATATCTTCTTCACCAGTTAGCATATTAAGGTCTTAATGTATTTTAGACTTTTGGATGAACCAAGGAGCGCCTATTATGCTTCTAGGCATTTTAGATTGCATTCTTTGGAGTTTTCTTTGAAGACTCATACCGAGACAGTTAACTTAATCTTGTTTTAGTATTGGGTGATTATATAGTGTAGCAGTAGAGCACTTCTCTTTTCTTAACGTGAATGTAATGTAGAAGCTTTTGTCTCATTTACTTTAACTTTCCATTGTTAGCTTGCCATTTTTCTACAACTTCAAGGTAGTTTTGTAGATATACTGTAGCTTGTTTCGCATCAGAGTAGGTGCTCAAAATGCCTGTAATGCCTGTAAATGTAGATATGAGTAATTGGGCTTACGTTGGCAAGTTGCAAGTGCAAATTAAATACAGAATTGGATCAAGAACATTTACTTAAGGAACACCAGCACAGATTGGATAGTTTTTAGAGTTCAAACTTTTGTGTTGTACAGTAAACATCCTGTTAGAGGCGTAACTGTTCAGAAGCTTATAATTATTTTCAGGGAAAATTTCTTTTATCTTGTGCTTTTCAAATGTTTGAGCAAGAACAGAAAGTTTTTTCTCTAAACATTTTTCATATTTCTGATGTTTTTCTGTACACTTGCTCTTTCCGTCTCAGGGAATTTGCTATATTTTTCCCTGACACCAAATAAGTTAGTTAGTATAATATTTCTAGAGTTTAGTGTGAGGCAAAGCTGTCTGATGAGAATATTTTCAAATAATTTGGAAAGAAAGGGTAGTAGACTTATTGGACGCACCAGGCTTTGGTACCATCGTTTTTTGAGATAAGTAACTAGTTTCCAGTCAATTGGGAAATATTAAGTGTTTGAGATTAGCGTATAGATTGATATAGATAGATTTATATAGAGTGAGAGTACTTTTAGCAACATTTGGTAGCTTTTTGATAATTTTTCTAGTAATCTTATCAATACCTGGTGATTTTGTTATATTTATATTTGTAATTGCGTCGTAAAGATCTTTGGGTCTTATTAGAGTACTATTTATATAAGTAGTGTTGCTAGTGGGGGGGGGGGGGGGGTAATTCAACATGGCACACCTCTAGGCTGAGTGTGCACACGTTTTGAAGATGCTTATCAAATGCGTAAAGTTCCGTACAGCAGAGAGAATATTTTGTTCGCTTTCTTAGGGTGTATTCAATGTGATAAGCGAAGATATTGTGATTATGTACTTGAGATATTTTGTGTTCAGATTTGTCCAAATTTTTACTGCTTCAAAAAGCATTGAAGCAGTGATCTCAAGGGTAATAATTGAGAGTAAATGGTCTGACGATAGATATAATTAAGCTTCGACTGAGATTAGATGTCTTTCGATATTATTTGTTATATCAAAGTCAATTAAGTCTGGTATTTTACGACGGTCTGTGGACCAATATGTGGGTTGCCTATTGCATTTAACATATAAGTCAGCTTGTGATATGGTTGATGGGAGTCTTACTCCTCTAGGATATATAATACATGAGACCCAAAAAGAGCTATAAATTTTGGTCCTAGAATGGCAAAAAATATTCAAATTTTTACAATTATATATTACAATCTGGCAGCACTGATTATACACCATCTGCATCTTAATTTTGAAACCCCTTGTAGGCTACAAAAATAATTATTTTTATTTTATTTATAATAAAAAACTGTTAAGATTATTTTGTTTTTTGATATTGTTTTGTGTGAGCAAATAATTCAGATAAGAAAGATTATTGCAAAAGTATCACAGCAATTTTTATATAATCTAAATTTTTGATGATATTGACCCATTTGTTTCTGTCGAATCTATCGATTTTGATGGCGACGATATCAGTAATGAAAGCAGAAGTGCCGGTGTATCAACGATTCGTTGAAGCAAGCATATCTAACAAAGTGCGTAGGTAAATAATGTCTTTTTATTGCCTGCAATTAAAAAAATTATTCATGTTTTGCTTAGGCTTGGCTTAGCACCAATGCCATTTCAGCGAAAAAGTAGGACGAGTTTAATTTTAAATTAATCCAGTAGTTTCTTGAGAAATTTAAGCTTTGAAAAATGAGCTTTCATCTTTAGTACTTATCATCGCAACTAATTTTTGTTTCTAATTTTGTTTAATATCACTGAAGAATTCAGATGATCCATCTATTTTCATTAGTACTGTTAATTAAATATTGAATAAAAACAAGTAAAGAAAGTTTAAAGTCGGTCTAGGCCGACTATGAAATACCCTAAACCCACTTTTCAAAAACAAAAAATTTTTATTGTAAATAGCCGTCTCCAAGGGCGGATGAAGCCTATATTTTATATGCATTTAAATGTTGATGAAAAATTTACACATACCAAGTTTTATTCCTGTAGCTCACAGTTAATGCCTTTATTGTGCTTTCGCTATGGGAGATGGGCGGATTCATGGACGGATTACTTCCAATTTTTGAACACACCTTAGTTTTGGTATAAAATACATACATACCAAATATAATTTCTCTATGACAAACATAACCTTATTTATTGAGTTTAAAATTTTTTGGGTTGTATGGGAGGTAGGCGTGTCCGTAAGCGGATTACGTACATTTTTCAAAAACTTCTTTGTCTTGTCATAGAAAACATACGTGCTAAATTATAGCTCTGTAGGTTAAACAGAGGCTTATTTATTGCGTTTTCAATTTTTGGGTTGTATGGGAGGTGGGCGTGTCCGTGAGCGGATGACGTCCATTTTTCAAAGACATCTTTGTGTTTGTATAAAACACATACATACCAAATTTTATTGTTGTAGGCTAATTATGAGCTGAGTTATGCAGTTTTCAATTTTCGCGTTGTACGGGAGGTAGGCGTGTCCGTGGGCGGATGATGTCCACTTTTCAAAACTATCTTTGTTTTGTTACAAAAAACATATGTGTCAAATTTTAGATTTGTAGGTTAAACAGAGGCTTATTTATAACGTTTTCAATTTTTGGGTTGTATGGGAGGTGGGCTTGTCCGTAAGCGGATGACGTCCATTTTTCAACGACATCTTTGTGTTGGTATAAAACACATACATACCAAATTTAATTGTTGTAGGCTAATTATGAGCTTATTTATGCAGTTTTCAATTTTCGCTTTGTACCGGAGGTAGGCGTGTCCGTGGGCGGATTCCAAAAATATTCAATAGTGCAGATCCTTGGGTTCATGTGACCATGTTTACCAAGTTTCATCCAATTATCTCAACTCCTTCTTCTTATCCTGTGTATACGGACAACACACAGACGGACGGACGGACGGACGGACGGACATGGATAGCTCGACTCACGTGGTGACGCTGATCAAGAATATATATACTTTTCTATACCGGACTCGCTTCGTTCTATGCGTTACAAACGTTTGCACAAAATTAATATACCCTGACCTTTCAGGTTTAGGGTATAATAAAACAAGTAAAGAAAGTCTAAAGTCGGTCTAGGCCGACTATGAAATACCCTAAACCCACTTATCAAAAAAAAAAACAAAAATTTATTGTAAATGGGCGTGTCCGTGGGCGGATGAAGTCCATTTTTCCAAACCATCTTTGTCTTGTCATAAAAAACATACGTGCCAAATTTTAGCTCTGTAGGTTAAACTCATGCTTATTTATTGCGTTTTCAATTTTTGGGTTGTATGGGAGGTAGGCGTGTCCGTGATCGGATGACGTTCATTTTCCGATGACATATTTGTCTAGGTATGAAACACATACATATCAAATTTTATTGTTGTAGGGTAATTATGAGCTGAGCTATGCAGTTTTCAATTTTCGCGTTGTATGGGAAGTAGGCGTGTCCGTGGGCGGACGATGTCCATTTTTCAAA
Organism: Tetanocera ferruginea; assembly: GCA_958299015.1. NCBI lineage: Eukaryota > Metazoa > Arthropoda > Insecta > Diptera > Sciomyzidae > Tetanocera > Tetanocera ferruginea. The sequence goes on along the minus strand of OY282640.1, from coordinate 56,909,657 downwards.
ACCATATTTTTTTTGTTAAAAAAAACATACGTGCCAAATTTTAGCTCTGTAGGTTAAACAGAGGCTTATTTATTGCATTTTCAATTTTTGGGTTGTATGGGAGGTGGGCGTGTCCGTGAGCGGATGACGTCCATTTTTCAAAGACATCTTTGTGTTGGTATAAAACACACACATACCAAATTTTGTTGTTGTAGACTTATTATGAGCTGAGTTATGCAGTTTTAAATTTTTGCGTTGTATGGGAGTTAGGCGTGTCCGTGGGCGGATTCCAAAAATATTCAATAGTGCAGATCCTTGGGTACATGTGACCATGTGTACCAAGTTTCATCCAATTATCTCAACTCCTTCTTCTTATCCTGTGTATACGGACAACACACAGACGGACGGACGGACGGACGGACGGACGGACGGACGGACGGACGGACGGACGGACGGACGGACATAGATAGCTCGACTCACGTGGTGACGCTGATCAAGAATATATATACTTTTCTATACCGGACTCGCTTCGTTCTATGCGTTACAAACGTTTGCACAAAGTTAATATACCCTGACCTTTCAGGTTTAGGGTATAAAGAGTGAAACAAATTTTGAAAAAAGTCAAAATTCTTATATACCACTGTATAGTGGTGAAAGTATTACCCCATGAGAGGAAAACCTTATTTGGCATTTAATTTGGGTGAACAGTGCATTTCTCTGCAATTCAAGGCATCATTATTGGGTCTCAAATTTTTCCAGTATTGGGGTTAAAAGGTTAAATGATTTTGCTATCGCATCTTTCCGTTTACGACTCATGGTTTGTTTACCTCTAGTTTTTAGATTTTGTACAATTCCTGTAGTGGGATAGGTACGAGTTCTAAGACATGTGACGTCTGCCATTGGGTTTCCCTTAATATCCGGGTGGCTTGTAACCCCCTAGATGCGCACTTTCTTTTGCGAAGTGTACAATGTATTCAATGCGATTATTTCGGCTTTCCCTATGTCAAAAATCTCCACTTGGTAGATTGTTCCAATGAACTTTACTACACATATCACAATCCAAACCCAGTGGCTCCCAAGCTGAGCGCATGCCCTTTTCATTGATGCCACTTTCGCCTCTGTCCGATACATTGAGTAGAGAACTAATTGTGTAAATAAGTTAGTTCGGACAAAACAACAACACAAGCAAAAACAACGAAACAAAAACAACGAAACAAAAACAACGAAAGCAACAGGTACAACATAAGCAGCTTATGGTTGATTTTATTATATAACAATATAAATTTTTCTTCGTGGATTTTACTATTTTATGACTTTAATATAAAAGTGAAAAAAACCAAAATTTGATATTCTTTAAGCATACAATATATCTGATATTCAAACATATATATTATCTTTGAATGATGCATATTAAAAGCTGTAGGTATACCCTAAAGTATTACTCAAAAACGTTTCATGTGCTTGAAAAATGTGTAAAATGACTCCATAAGAACTGCACTTTAAGACTGTAATTCTACGTCTGAATATTATTATCTTAACTACCTCTTAGTATATGTGCTATCATGACTAGATCAATTTAGAAAACAATTTTAAAAATTGCTTTGGGGATTCTTCAACGGAATCCATGTGCATCCATTTACGTGTGTTTTAAAGCAAAATTCAAGCCGCAAATAGGACACGCTCTTGAACTGATTTTCTCTTTCTGCGAAGGACAGTACAACTAGTATGGAATCTCCGGCAAGGTGCATTTGTAAATATACTAAAAGTGGCATTCAAATGATTTTTTTAAGAACTTTTTATGCCAAGGATTCTGTCAAGGCGTTCCAATAATCAAATCCGAAAGAAATCACCGAAAATAATATGAATGAGCAAAAATGATGAAACAGAATAGGATTCCACCATGGTTATCGATTCGTTCATGGGAATTTACAAGAGGAGTGGTAGGGTTTTATAAGCTGATCTGAAAGAATCTTTAGGTTCCTTTAACGTCGGCTTTTGTATTTGTGCGTTTAGCAGAAGGTAACCGGGTCTCAATGATTGTTCTAAACTGGTTGCAGTTTGTTTTTCTGAGGTTTCTTAAGAGCTTTTGAGCAGGTATGTAGTTGAATCTAATCTTTGAACTAGTATATTTGTGGTCTGAAAAGCAAGGCTATTCGAGTACCTTTCCATCTGTTACAAGAACGTTAGTATTTGAAGTTCATGTAAGATCTAATACGTACGAGAAGGTAGAACCCATATAGCCTCAAGCATTTAATTTTCAAGGTACAAACAGACAAATTTGCGTACAGGTGTATTTCGTTGCAAAAAAAAAAACAATAAAAGTAATAACTTCATTTTGTCCTAACTCGACTTTAGCGTTTATTCCTTGTCGACACAGATATATGTCCCTAAAATTATTTTTGTCATGTTGAACCAACTTCATTTCATAGTATAAACCTATTTGATTTTAGAAAAGACGTTGCAAAATAAAAAAAAAAATTATTTTCCGAAGTGTATAATGGACAAATCCATGTAGGTTCCTTGCCTATAGTAGTTATGCAAAGATTAGTTTCCAGCATATAGTTAAGCAAGAACTCACTTCGATCACGAATGGGTCAGAATAAGAAGTTTAAGTGAACAAATTTACTTTCTCTACCTCCCATACGTATTTTTTGTTAAAAATACCGACCATTTTTTTACAAAAATTTTTACAAATACATATGTGATTATTATAATTATGATAAAATATACATTTTAACTCAGTAAAAAATGCCCTTACCTGGTGAACGTTCATTTTAACTGATTACTTTGGTTAGGAGAGTACACCATATTTTATTGACCTGATCCACGTTACTATACATTGAATGCTCTGGCAAATAGAAGCAGAGTAAAAATAACGCGTGATTCTTGTCTATATTTTTCTCACATTCAAGCATGCAATAGCATGGCTTGATGGTAAGTCGTTGTATTCTTATGCAATGGCTACGGAAGTCTAGGTTCGATTCCTGCAATGTAATTTTTGAAGACTAATACTTTTTTATGTGGTTATAATGGTTAAATATGTGGTTATTTTAACCACGTTTCTCAGTTTGATTAAATCACAAAATCAATTTGAATTGACTTGAAAATCGTGTGGTTATCCTTAATCTGACCGATTTATGTTGGAAAATTATTACCTGTGATTCGGTTTAAATTTGGTGAAATTAACCAAATTATTTCTTTGGGTGTAATATAAAATTTAAAAAGCATTAATATGTAGTATGAAGAAGACACTCATATGAAATTGAACTCATCTTTATTGTAAGAACTTTTCTGCCTTGGAGCAGACGTTAAAGTTTTTTTTTTTAAAAATTGTGAAATATTTTCTAAAGATACTCAGGCCACCGATAAAACTTTTCGCCAGCCTACTACTCATAAAAAGTTGCTTTTATTTTCATACGTTATTTATTTTAGTTCAATTTGTTATTTACTTTATTTGCTGCATGCAAAATAAATTTATGCTTATTTGCACAATAAATTGAAAATTAAATTCTGCTTTTAATTCGTCCTTGCCTGCCAGCCGTTGAGTAAGCATAAATATCCCTATTTGGTTAAAAGAACGCAATTACCTTTTACCTTTACCACTTGGAGCTTTTTATCGGGCTAATTCCATTTTAATATCAAATAAAACAATCTCTTGTTCTTTCACTATAAAATATATGGCCAGACAAAAAACCCAAACGAGGTGATTGTGTTTGCTTTACAAAATTAACTCATAATGAACTCATTGATGACTTAAAAGCCAAAACAAACACTTTCCAAACAGATTAAAACATTGATTAATTTTTGTATACCACCAGCATATTATGAAGAAACATAAATACATAATACCATCTTGAAGAAAAGGTTATTCTTAACGCTTAATAAGCTTTGGGAATGCTGTTTATCTTGATTTTTTTAGGTGAGTTGCTAAACTTCGATCCTTTGCCCTTAGCTTCATTTGTTATTAAGTTGATGAAGTCGATATTGATCAGCAAAGCTACAAGAAATGTTTTGCACTCTTGATAATGAGTTGCTAAAAACTTAATGATTTTTTGATTAACTGCTAAAATCAATGTCAACAAAACATGACAACGTTTGGTTGGTTATCAAGCAGACATAAATAATGGAAACATATTGAAAGTTGAAAGCTGTGGAAGGCGGCTTTGTTTTGTTCTGTTGACATATACCGTGAAGAAAAATTTCGGGATGCCCAAAAACATGTGGGTAACAATTGGGATAACAAAGCGGCAAGAAAAGTAAAACGAAAATTATTATTGATATAGATTTTAACAAAATTTTCAACAATTGTCACGTAATTTATAAAGATTTAAAATAACACCGAGCTTTTAAAAAATATTTCAGTAACAGTGCTCAACAACATGTTGAATAAGGAATGAATATTTTTATGCTTCTACAGGTAATGCAATTAAGTTAGTTAATCTTTTAAAAGTTTACAAATGTCGCCTAACTTCAACTAAGTTAGCAAAACAAACGAAACAAAAAAAAAAAAAACAAAAAAGTTCGTCAATTTCTCAAAATAAATTTTATTGCTATCAGCGTTTATGTGTCAAAGCTTTCTTTCGTTAAGAGTTATAAGCTTGTATTGCTTTCTTTTAAACAACTTCATAAATCATTTAAACGCTCTCAGAGGAATTAAAAAAAAACAAATAAATAAATAACATCCGACCGTCGCACAGTGTGAAATATACGGATTCTAGCGGAACTTAATTATAAAAATTATGTTGGTCTTCCCTGGAAAAAATTATATTATATTATACTATATAAATTAGATTATATTTTTTTTTAATTTTTTTATCCTTTTTCGCTTGTTTCCTTCTCAGGTTAAAAAAAAAAAAAATATAAGCATGTTTGCACTTTGGACAGAGTTTTAAAATTGTAGACTCGTGTAGACAAGCTCTTTTTTTCATTTCCTGTTTTTTTGAGTATTTTAAAACCAGAACCAAAGGTAATCTCGTGCTTCTTTTTGCCCCTCCGGATATATTTTTTTTAATTTCTGTATTTGAGAAAAATCTTATCAGATAACGATTAAAGTTTATTTAATATACATTAATAATTTTAATATTAAACAATGCAAGTAAAAAACATGAAAAATACAATGTGTGCTGTAAGCAAAGAATACTTAAATCATTAAAAAATATTTAAAACGCTAAAATTTTTGGGAAGAAAGGAAATTTTTGGTATATTCTTTATTCTCTTATATCATCATTTTATAAGGAAATAAAAAACTGAAAATTTGCATTGCTATAACAAAAAAATTATATTTCCTGTCAAATTAGGTAACAGTGGGTGCAGATCAGTAAGATTTGGAATTAAGTTCCGCTAGAATACGAAAATTTCACACTGTGCGTCGCTTGCATTTGGCTGGATATAAAAGTTATTGTGGTCTAAAAGCGCAATAATGAAATAAAGAGTTTGCAAAAAAACAAAAAAAAAAAACTATATAATACCAAAAAGAGTGAGCAATTTCTTGCGGTTCAATCAACAATTCAACAAAGGACTATCAATCAGTTGGGAAAGGAACTAAGTAACAGGATAACAAGAATAGCACAGAAATAAATGAATAAATAAAAGCAGGCAAACAAAGCTTTGCTCGGAAGGAGCAAATAAGATAAAAAGGACTGACAAAAATTAAGCAACCCGAATGTGAACCCGAAACGCCGTAAGGTAATCAATTTACATAAAGGAACAAAAACCAATTAGGTAGAACAAAAAAACCATAAAGCGGAAGCTGTAAGGATTGGCAGAAGACTTTTTTAAGCAGAATAGCAAAACAATAAAATAAGCTAATAAAGCTCAAAGCTGTGACTCAACAAATAATATGCGATTATTTAAGGCAGTGTTGGTTAAACGCTATTTTAACACTTATTGTGTATGTTTAAAGGTTTTGCTCTATAAAATAAAAAAGTAAAAAAACATGCTGTTTTCAGCAGTGCAACAAAACAACCCAGAGAACCAAAATATATTTTTTGAATGAACCTTGAAAATCCACAAGTTCTTATTATGTATGAAAATAAGTAGTTGCATTGAAACACTTATTTATTAGTTGTATTTCTTGTGTGTCAGTTACGTACAAATCTGAAAAACCATTTTGAGCAAACTTACCGAAAACTTGAGATTTGAAATTAAAATTGTAGCTTAGGTCTGGATGACATCCAGAAATTATTGATAAGTTTAAAATTTAGCAAAAATTGATCGATAATAATCGAATAATTTTTGATAAGTTAGCTAGAAATTATCGATAATTTATTAATCAATTATCGATGCATTTGTAAGAATTTGTTATCCATTTGATTACATTACATTCCAATTGAAATGTTACTGATAAAAACATTCATACATCTTGCAAAATTGATTGTAAATCAACATATTTACCATGAACCAAAAATAACAATCTTAATATCTTAATATATAAAAGACAAGCGTCCTGCTCCGTGCTCTATATCGCTCAAACTGTTATTGTTGTTATTGCTATGCTTTTTGACTTGTTCGGCCTGAACCAGAACCTCTTCTAAAATTATGCATTTGAAATCTTTGTACTTACTATACTTTTTAAAACCAGTTCAGCCTGGACCAGAATCTGTTCTAAAATTATGCATTTGACATTTTTGTACTTACTATACTTTCTACAACCTGTTCAGTCTGGACTAGAACCTGTTCTAAAATTATGCAGTAGAAATCTTTGTACTTTAATGCCATGTTCACACAGAGAGTTTAGTTTGCGTTTCGTTTGAGTTTAAATGCAGCTGTTCACACAGAAATGCGTCGGCAGAATGGAGTTTACGGTGGATTGAAATGATCGCCAATTTTTGGAATTTCGCTCAAAACTCAGCTTTTTTCGGCACATACTGACTGACTGATGAGAAACCCTCATCTTCTAAACTTTCCCAAGTTATTTTATTTGTTTTTTTGGCTTATTTTTGTTAATAATAAAATACAAATAGAAACACTAGCATACTTGTAGGCATGTATCAAATTGAGTTTTGGTAAACGTAGAAAACAAGTTGTGTTTAGTTGCGTTTTCTCCTGCAAAATTGTACTGAAAACGCCAGCGTTTAAATTGAGTTTAAGGGCAAAACGCAACTTTGTACTGGAAACGCAAACTAAACTCTCTGTGTGAACATGGCATAAGACTTTCATCATTTTCCTCAACTACTATACATCAAACATTATGCCTTGCTATTACAGTTAAATTAAATGACAATGTTCGGTCTTCTGGTCTTACGAATGATCACAGCTTGCCTGAAGATATTATAGAAATTCCCGATCATTTTGTTTATAAATGTTCGCTTATTATCCCTTTCAATGGCTTGGCTAGAATAATCGTGGAACATTTTTTTGAGCTAATATTCTCGTCATTTAGGCTATAAAAAGATTAAAAAGACATCCCTTTGATGTTTACATGAGCTGCTTAGCTTTTGGCAGGCTGTCTAATATAATGGACAAAACCATGATAACGTTGTATTATAATATTTAAGCTCAACTAAAACAACCAAAGACCAATGCAAATGCGTTATTTATAATGTTATTATAGGAAAAGAAAAAAATTATACTTTGCACACCAATCACAATAACCATTTTTTTTTTGCAAAATTTATTAACGCTCGGTATGAAAAAATTGTAGGAGATAAAACGTTATATATATTCCTAAAATTGGTTTTGTCATGTTGACACAACTTCATTTCATAGTATCAACTTATTTGATTTTAGAAAAGACGTTGGAAAATAAAAAAAAAATTATTTTCCGAAGTGTCCAATATAATGGACAAATCCATTGAAAGGGTTAAAGAGATTCTTGGCGATACTTTGAGTCCGGATAATATCAACTGCTATTCCAAAATTGCTATCCTGTGCCCAAAAAATTCCGATGTGAACGAAGTCGACGTGCACGTTCTAAATATTTTAGTTAGTGACACAGTGACAGATCTGAGCACGGATTAAATTGAAGACGGTGATGATAACGATAAACAAAATTACTTTGCCGAGTATTTGAATGAATGTTGTCCTTCATTAATGCCACTGCATAAGTTAAACCTCAAAATTGGAAGTATATTACTTCTTCGAAATTTAAATACCAAAAGAGGTCTTTGTAATGGAACGCGGTAAGTTGTGAAAAACCTGAAAACTAAATAAATCATCGCACAGCTATTGGCAGGCACTGGCGAACATGAACTAGTTTCCACACCTAGAATTGATTTGGCCCCGACAAACACAGATTTGTCTTTCACTCTCCTGCGGCGACAATTTCACGTTAAACTGGCATATTCAATGACCATAAATAAATCACAGGTCAAATATTGCAAAAAGTAGGAGTTCTTCTAAAAAAAAAAACGGTATTTAGTCATGGGCAGCTGCCCATTTATGTAGCCATGTCTAGAGTTCAGCGGGCTGATGATGTAAAACTAAACATTATAGATGGCAAGGGTCAAGGTGAATGGGTTAAAACTTCTAAAAATTTTTTTACTAGAAATGTTGTTCATAAGGAAGTTTTATCAAAATAATTTAATAAACATGTTTTCAAATAAAAACCTTTGTTTATAAATATGACGGGAAGGAACTCTTAATGGTTCCTTCCCGTCATAGGACGGGCTTTTACACTAGTTGTCTTATATATTAATACGTGAACATTAAAGTTTGTCGTACGCTTTTTTGGTATTAATTAAAACTCAAAATTAATGAAACTTATATCATTCGAAAGGTTTTGTTGCCTAGATGTGCAGAATGTATATATAAATGATATATCTGATAGAGGGGGGTTCCCAACCTTCTAAGAGAGAAATTAAATTTTTGAGAAAAAATCTGCTTTTTAAATACAATGGTGAATTTATTTTGCCTTGACACTAAATTAATAAACTGTCCGCGCCATCAAAAAATCAATGTTACCCCCTATGATTTTTTTGACGAAATTAAATTTTTTTAAAATAATGTTTTTCTGTTTTTGAAAAAAATAATTAAATAAAAATATAATTTTTTTGAAGAAAATAGCTTCATACCTCCAATCAATTTAAAGTAATGACCTCGAACGTATTTCAACCATCTCGCATATCTATATAATTAATAGGCTAAGGTTTTTTTTGTGACTTCAACTCCTCCCAGACCAATGGACCGATTCTATCGATTTAGATGTCATTAAATCAGGTTTAGGCTGTATATGTGCAAACCACTTTTAAAAATTGTGATTTCACTTCAGGGGGTTCCCAACCTTTTAAAACAGAAATAAAATTTTTGCACAAAAATCCGTTATTTTATCGATTTGAAATTTAGTTTGAGAAGAGCTTATGAATTGTTCGAATTTGAATTTTTTTCAAAACTAAAAATTTTTTACCAAAATTATCTTTTATGCATTCCTCAAATGTCAATTGTCCGAAAAATGCAGTTCCAAAATCAAAAAATTCCACTTTCCGAGCAAAAGGGTTTTTTTTTGGGTTTTTTGGTGTTTTTTCATCTAAATGTGTTATAAATTGATGTTGTAGGTGTTCTGTAAGTAGTTTTTATTAATTTTTGAAATATATCTTAGTATTATGTCTTAAATCTTTTTTTACTGCGTTTTTTTTTTTTATTTAGTTATGTTTTATAGCTGGAAGAGTTAAGCTGCGATGTTTTCGAATAGTAATTATGTTTGTCTCAGTAGTAATATAAGTGTAATTCCGTCTTCGTATTTTGACAGTTACATTAAAAAATTTAGTGTCAGATCATACGTTTCAAGTCAAACCATTCAGATTATGATCTTTTATATCATTATTGAGACTGAATATATCGTTATTGAGTATAATAGCTTCTTGAATAGAATATCATATATTAAACGTTTATAATGTTTTTAACACTTAATTTTTATTGAATTGCTCGAATTCGGGCAACAGGTTTACTAGTAATTATAAATAGACAATCAATAAATTGGTCGAATTTCGACCCCAGGCGATACTAGTATTAATAATACCTCCTAAAGTGATGCTTGGGAGGCGCTTGGGGGACGCTTGCAGTAGAAAATAGTGAAGACTTTAGAATACCTTGGATAAGCATTTGATCCCCAACATATTAAAGTTTGTAAGTTTTAGTTTTTAAGAACTAAACTAAACCATATTTTTTAAGAATAATTTTTTTAAGAGCTTTATGCCAAATAATTCATGAAGTAACAGGTTTGTTACAACAACAAAAATCTTTGCAGAACAACCGAGCAGACTAGACCATGGTTTTGTCGGACACTACTCCGACTCATCAGTAGTCCATTTGGTTCCTGCAGTCCACTTACTTTGAAAAGCTAATAAGCTCAACTGCATCAAAACCAAAACGGAATTACAGAGAAGCTTTTCACTTAATCAAAACAGTGTTTTTCTACTCTTTCGCTAAAAGCAAAAATTCAAAAAATTGACTGCAATTCATTTATTTGACATTCCGTGGAGACATGAACTGTTTCGATATGCTTTTTATTTTTTGTATTTTAGCGGGACCTACAGGGGAGTGCGAGATAGGGTAAATAAGTTAATGAAAAAGGTTGTGAAATAAAATTTAATATGAACTGTTCATATATTTTATCCATTTAATGGTAAGCCCGACACAGTAGGACAGACTCAGAAGTAGAACTCTCGTGCTTTGCTTGGGTTTTACCGGGTAGTTGATTCTCGAAAAAAAATCCCGATAGCTCGAAAGCGAAGATAATTGAACATTACCCGAGTAATTTGATAATGAATAACAGGGTAGTTTATAGATTTTGAGCTACTTTGGTAGTATAGAACGTTCGAGCTATCCGGGTAGTTCAGAATTTAAAAAATTTTTATTAGGAAGTGAAGCTTCTTAAGCCGCGTAACAACAAAAAACAACCGATCCTATAGAAATGACTCTAAAACTCCATTTGTTCTCAATGCCATTGTAATTGCACTGATATACAACATAATTACATTTAAATATATAGATTAGGTCGGTTCATTCTTGTATAGATAAAAAAATGTCAGCTGGTTGGGGCCTCAAAAATTAAAGGAACTCATTAAAATGATTTCTGCATACAAATCGGAGAAAATCCGCCGAAGCAATTTTGATTCACCTGCAGGTCCTGTTTTAATAAAAAACATGTTTTTTTCTTCTTACTTTTCATTTTTCACAGAACGCATACCCACATATTATAAATGAATTTTTTGCTATTTTTAACAATACATTTTTTTTAAAATCGCTGTAAAAGACACATTTTTTATTAGATTTACGTAATTTAAGCTATATACGTGACTTAAGCGAAAGAAGGAAGAACTTAATACCTTTATAACAATAACAATTTCACTTAAATCTAATGAAAGTATTGTCTTTTAAAGCGGTTTAAAAAAAAAAAAAGGTTTTTGAAAATAGCAAAAAATTTAATTTTTGGTAGTCAATAAAAGTTATAATAAAACATAATTTTTAATATTCTTTTGTGACAAAATATTGGTATGAGTAAGAAATTTAATATTTTAGCAGGTGTGGATATGCATTCTGTGAAAAATAAAAAGTTACAAACAAAAAGCATGTTTTTTTTAACAAAAAGAACCTTGAGTAGACTCAAAATTGCTTCCACGGATTTTCTACGATTTGAAAAAAAAAATATGCAGAAATCAATTAAATGAGTTGCTCTAACTTTCAAGACCCCGACCGACAAAATCTAAATTTCGATCCGATCTAATATAGATGGTCGAAATACTTGAAATACTCGAAACTACCTGAGTAGTTCGAAACTTCACGAGAAGTTCGAAACACCTGAATAGCTAGTAATACCCGTTAAAACTCGAAACTATCGGGATAATAAGTACTTATGGTAATTCGAACTAACCGGGTAGAGAGTAACTCCAAATTCATCATAATTTGAGGATAAAAGTAGATGTAAACGATTTTGTAGACTTTAAAAAACCTTGCGTAGGCCTAGGATGTGCGGCTTCCTGAGAGGAGGTAAGTGAATCTGCTGGGCCTTGAAAGGTCCATAAGCCATAACTAGGTGTCCTTTCTATTTTCGTCCATCTCGTTGTAATAGCTGTGTGTGGGTCTCATTAGAGCATGCAACTCCCACCCTGCCTTAAAGATTAAAAATAAATTTTTTATGTGAATATAAATTAAGATAAATATAAACTAAGCGAATAATTGTAAAAGGTCTGGTACTGAATTTATGACGCTTCATCAGCGTAGCCATGGCATAAACATATTTTTTTCATTTTCAAGCCAATAACAGGTCATTATCAGGTCATGTAAAATTTTTATATTTTTTACACGACAAGAATGCCTTATAACTGGGGAAGGGTCATTTCTATCAACAACTAGAACATAAGGGCAGTTCACGATCTTATTTGCACCAGATTGCAAAATTATGCAATTGCAAGCATTTGCTAACAATTGTGAACATCTTTTTTTGGATAACTCTGCAACACTGGTCCAAAACTAAACACAGCTGATTTGTAAAAGTAATAAAAACAAAAAAAAAATCTGAGCTTTATATTTTTTTTTAATTTTAATATATTGCAATATAACGAAATTTATTTCTTTCATTTTAAATTCTTATACATTTTTGACACTTGAGCTTGCAACCTAGTGTTGTATTATATAAGGGGTATTCTCGTTGTCTTGCAAGACCCTTGCAAGGTGTAAAAATTGCAAAAGTTGCAGAATCTTGCAACCCGTGCAACGACACAACTGTGTCTGCAATCTGTGCAACAGTGATACCCATGTTTTGAGTGAACGTGCAACCTTGCACTCTGATTGAGAGAAATTTGTTAATTATAGTTCGTGTGCGTCAGAGCAAGTACTGGAATTTTTTGTTTACGCCTGTTCGCGGCATTTCTTTTAATATTCACAATATTTGTGATTTTGTGCGTAGTGTTGCATATTTCAGTATTGCAAGGTTGCATTTTCACAATTTTGCATCTTTGCTATACTGCGAGAATAACCCTATAGTATTTATATCTTACATGCTTTAGGTGTTGCATATTTACAACAGCGTAGCAAGTGTAAAGATGTGTATTTTGTTTATGTAGTGCAAGAATATGCAATAAATTTTTGCAAATGCACTCATGCAAGACCATTTGCACCAGATCGTGAACTCCACTATTGTGCTTATACGGATGTATGTGACCGGTGAATTTTCTGATCTGGTCTTTTAGTGTTGAATTCTGGGTTGAAGAATATAAGTCTTGTTTTGTTTAATTTTAAATTAAAATTCAAGTGTTTGTAGTGGAAGCGTTAATTATATTTACTTTATGAAATCAGTGGCTTTAGTGGTCGTGCGCGCTTAGTGTGTGGCGTTCGAAGCAATGGAACCTGAGTTCAAACCTCACCTCGGGCAAAAGTTCTTTTAATAGAAATACATTTTTCTGTTAGGCAGTCACGATAGCAACCTCAGAGAGTAAATAATACCATGTAAAGAACATGAACCTTAGCCGTACAGAGTCAGCATAAAACATGTATGTCCAGTTCTTGGTCAATTCTGTGTAAACATTTAATAACACACAAAACACAATTGATCATAAAAAGCTTAGCTAAAGTCTTTTCAAGGACTTAAATGACCAATTTCATAACCGTAAAATTAAGACCTGGTTTTAAGCCAATATTCTGTGCTATCAATTGAGTATTATTATACCCTAAACCTGAAAGGTCAGGGTATATTAATGTTGTGCAAACGTTTGTAACGCATAGAACGAAGCGAGTCCGGTATAGAAAAGTATATATATTCTTGATCAGCGTCACCACGTGAGCCGAGCTATGCATGTCTGTCCGTCCGTCCGTCCGTCTATCCGTCTGTGTGTTGTCCGTATACACAGGATAAGAAGAAGGAGTTGAGAAAGTTGGTACAAATGATCACATGGACCCAAGGATCTGCACTATTGAAAATTTGGAATCCGCCCACGGACACGCCTACCTTCCATACAAAACGCAAAAATTGAAAACTGCATAAATAAGCTCATAATTAACCTGGAATAATAAAATTTGGTGTGTATATGTTTTGTATCAACACAAAGATGTCTTCGATGTCTTGAAAATGGGTATCATCCGCTCACGGACACGCTCACCTCCCATACAACCCAAAAATTGAAAACGCAATAAATAAGCTTCTGTTTAACCTACAGAAACAAAATTTGGCACAAGTGTTTTTTATAACATAAAAAAGATGGTTTTGAAAAATGGACATCATCCGGCCACGGACACGCCTACCTCCCATACAACGCGAAAACTGAAAACTGCATAACTTAGTTCATAATTAGCCTACAACAATAAAATTTGATGTATATGTGTTTTATACAAACACAAAGATGACTTTGAAAAATGGACGTCATCCGCTCACGGACACGCTCACCTCCCATACAACCCAAAAATTGAAAAAGCAATAAATAAGCCTCTATTTAACCTACAGAGCTAAAATTTGGCACGTATGTTTTTTATGACAAGACAAAAATGGTTATGAAAAATGGGCGTCATCCGCCAACGGACACGCCTACCTCCCATACAACCCAAAAAGTTTAAAACTCAATAAATAAGGTTATATATGTCATAGAGAAATTATATTTGGTATGTATGTATTTTATACCAAAACTAAGATGTGTTCAAAAATTGGGAGTAATCCGTCCATGAACACGCCCACCTCCCATAGCAAAAGCACAATTAGTTGTGAGCTACAGGAATAAAACTTGGTGTGTGTAAATTTTTCATCAACATTTAAATGCATAAAAAATAAAGGCTTCATCCGCCCACGGACACGCCCATTTATAATAAATTTTTTTTTTTGTTTTTGAAAAGTGGGTTTAGGGTATTTCATAGTCGGCCTAGACCGACTTTAGACTTTCTTTACTTGTTTTTTTTTTTAATTATGGAGATCATAGTTTTTTAAAATATTGTTTTAAGAAAATGGTAATGGCCACAAAAACTAACAATATTTTTTATACTTTTGAAATATAAAAAACACCTACTAACTACATTTCCTCATTTAAAAAAAATTGTGAAATTTAAAAATTCATTTTAATATATATTAATTTCAATTTATATTTTCTTTAAATTTTTCGCAGAATTTAAATTATGAGACACGATTTGCTAAGCTTTTAAATTTGTGTTTTTTGTTGTTTTTGTTTTTGCTGGAAATTTAAAGCTTTTTTATGAAAAAACTGTTTTTGCGAGCAGGACATAAAGGGTGATTTTTTTGAGGTTATGATTTTCATGCATTAGTATTTGACAGATCACGTGGGATTTCAGACATGGTGTCAAAGAGAAAGATGCTCAGTATGCTTTGACATTTTATCATGAATATCATGAATGCGTACAGTGCGTACAGAAAAGAATATTGCGTCTGTTTCTGAGAGTGTTGCTGAAGACCGTGAAATGTCGATTCGTCGCCGTTCGCAGCAATTGGGTTTGTGTTATTCGACCACATGGAAGGTTTTACGCAAAGATCTTGGTGTAAAACCGTATAAAATACAGCTCGTGCAAGAACTGAAGCCGAACGATCTGCCA
This sequence comes from Tetanocera ferruginea, assembly GCA_958299015.1. Lineage (NCBI taxonomy): Eukaryota > Metazoa > Arthropoda > Insecta > Diptera > Sciomyzidae > Tetanocera > Tetanocera ferruginea. Next base: position 56,894,213 of record OY282640.1, on the reverse strand, counting down.
CAACGTCGAATTTTCAGTGAATGGGCCCTAGAAAAGTTGGCAGAAAATCCGCTTTTTTATCGACAAATTTTGTTCAGCGATGAGGCTCATTTCTGGTTGAATGGCTACGTAAATAAGCAAAATTGCCGCATTTGGAGTGAAGAGCAACCAGAAGCCGTTCAAGAACTGGCCATGCATCCCGAAAAATGCACTGTTTGGTGTGGTTTGTACGCTGGTGGAATCATTGGACCGTATTTTTTCAAAGATGCTGTTGGACGCAACGTTACGGTGAATGGCGATCGCTATCGTTCGATGCTAACAAACTTTTTGTTGCCAAAAATGGAAGAACTGAACTTGGTTAACATGTGGTTTCAACAAGATGGCGCTACATGCCACACAGCTCGCGATTCTATGGCCATTTTGAGGGAAAACTTCGGAGAACAATTAATCTCAAGAAATGGACCGGTAAGTTGGCCACCAAGATCATGCGATTTGACGCCTTTAGACCATTTTTTGTGGGGCTACGTCAAGTCTAAAGTCTACAGAAATAAGCCAGCAACTATTCCAGCTTTGGAAGACAACATTTCCGAAGAAATTCGGGCTATTCCGGCCGAAATGCTCGAAAAAGTTGCCCAAAATTGGACTTTCCGAATGGACCACCTAAGACGCAGCCGCGGTCAACATTTAAATGAAATTATCTTCAAAAAGTAAATGTCATGGACCAATCTAACGTTTCAAATAAAGAACCGATGAGATTTTGCAAATTTTATGCGTTTTTTTTTAAAAAAAAGTTATCAAGCTCTTAATAAATCACCCTTTATAAAATATGTGCAAAGCGTGGTGCTTGTTTTACGAATGTTCTAGAAAGAGGAAAAAGTTTTTTTGCGTTAATAGTTTTTGCTGCCAACTGCATTGTACTTTTTTAACTGCATGCATTTCCGCTACCAATTTGTCACTACTACTTTTTTTATTTATTTTTTTCTTTTTAATATAAATACTGTGAAAATGTACAAAATTTTAGTACAATTCATCGCAACAGCTGACAGCTGCATGAGCTGTAAATGATTAACTGTCACTCAACTCAAAAACTCAAAGAAAATAACAGTTCAACGCACCACAATGAAATATGCCTGGCTTTAAAGTTTGTTTAATTTTTTGTTTAAGATTTATGAGATAAACTTATTAAATAAAAATATTTACTCAAAAATATGCATTTATAATAAAAAAGAGCTGTTTTATCTCTCAAATGCTTAATAAATCTACACAAGGTACTATCTTTTATAAGCTGCTATAATTTCATTTTAATTCCATTAATGCTCTTTATATGTAATTAATATTGTTTTTATACTCAGCTCAAAGTATTAAGTTCTCTTAATATAACTTCATTATTCACTGCAAAGCTGTTTTAATACACAATCAAATCACTTAAATCTCTACAAATTTGGTAGAAGTTCTGTTCAATTTTAAGCTTGTAAAGGATTGAGCATCAACGAATGCCGGAAGCTCTACTGTCAGTCTGTCATGATGATACCAGCTCGAAGTGTTAAAGTCTTTGCTGAGCACAACATTTATCAATTAACAAAGAATAACCTTGAGTCATTTATTTAGTAAGTTTGTCTTTTTCGGTGTCAATTAAAAAGCTACTCCCTAGATAACACTCAACTGGCAACAATTTCACGCTAAAAGTAATTTCCGATTTGTATAAAGTCGAGGAAAACTCTAATTCCCAGCCTTTGCTGCTTTCATTTTCTCTTCCCCTCATTATATTGCTTACTTTGTGTTTGCAAATTAAAATGAAAAACACAAGCAAGTAAAACAAAAAAAAAAAAAACAAAAATAAATAATAAACCCCAAATACTCTTTTAATGAACGCGCACTCAGAGTGGAAAATAAAAAAAATAAAACAAAGCATCCCCCATGGCAAAGTGTTTTTGTGACTTACTGTGCTTTTCTGTGTCACATGCAAACAAGCGAGTTAATCGCTCCGCGGTGTATGCAATACTTTTTCGCCAAATATAAACAGTTATAAAAACAAACAATCAAACAAACAATCAAACAAACAAACAAACAAACAAACAAATAAACAAACAAAAAATTATAATAATAAAAATAGCAGCAAAAAATACATTTTATATTACATATAAATCTCTACAAAAAGTTGCACACTGTGTTGGAAATGCGCGCAGCTAAACTTTCGATTTTGATAAAATTTTTTTATCGCATTCATTCAAGTAATGATGATAAATTCAAGCAGAGCTCAGCTCTTTAATTAATAACTAGACTAGATAAGGTTAAGTATTCATTAAATCAGCGATGCATTAAACTATAAATCTGTCAAGTTGCCATGAATAATTCTTCATTCCTTTTTATTCTGTTTGACAAACTCATTTGGAAATTTCTACAAAAATAACTTGGAAAGAAGCTATTTTTAATTTGCGTCAATGTCGTCATTCTGCTGAACTAGAACATTTGAATTTTTTGCCATGTAATTGAAAATATTTAGAACATTCTTGTCGCCCGGGTCGAAATTCTACCAACGTTGTGGGTAAAGTAACGAATTTAAAGTTCTTTGTCACATAATTAGTTGTCAGTTATTTGTATGTGACATCTTTGTTCTTACTTTGCAGCATGAGGAAAATAGTAGCAAAGGACAAAAAGGAAGCACCAGGTATCAATAACAAAGATGAAGTTAATAACTAACGGGTGGGTGATCTAATAAGAGCTCCCTACTTTGTTTTCTAAATAAAATACCTAAAAATCAATGTATTCTCTGAGCGAAAAAATGGACTAAAATCAAGCTCAAAACGTTCATAATTGAAAACAGCTCAATAAAGCTCAAAACCATCTAAAAACATGCTATTCATATTCGCAGCTTATGCCAGAAATTGGGCTTGAAAATTTTTTTGATAAACGCGCCAATTTGTGCTTAAAACGAGTAATCTTGGGCTTGATCATAAAAATCATCTTTGATCATAAAAAAATGAGCAACCGAACGACATAATTGTCAGTTGGGCTTTGTTGCTGTAAATATAAAAGTGTATAAAATTGTAGAACATAAATTAAAGAATTATATTTTACTGTTCCTTTGATGCCTGAGCCCCTTATATTTTGTCATCTTTTGCCTTGTATTACACTGTGTGTAATTTTTTAAGTCACGGAAAAATAACCATATACGGACACCACTACGTGATAAAAGACTAAAAAAAAAAGACCCGTGTCTCCCAATTTTCCCCAAAGTCATGCACTTTTTGTTTTATGGGCCACGCCTACCTCCCATACAACACAAATAATGAAAACTCTATAAAGAGGCTAATATCAAAGTTACAAAACTGAAACTCGGTATTTGTGTGTTCTATGTCAAAACTTAAGTGTGTTAGAAAAATGGGCGTCATCCACCCACTAACACGCCCACCTCCTATACAACCCCAAAATTTAATATTTTATAAAAAGGCTAATATTTATGCTTCAGTTAAACATAACTACTTTAACAGGATTATATTAAAAAAACTATAAACTAGTAAGGTATATCTTCGACTTGGCCGAAGTTAAAATACCCCCACGACTGATTCTTAAGGGTTAAATAATCTTAAATTAGAGAGCTTTTTGTATGAGATTTTAGAAAATTTTGTTAGTTTTATGTGTCTAAAATACAAACATATCAAATTGTTTTTCTGAAGCATAAATATAAGCCTTTTTATAAAATATTAAATTTTGGGGTTGTATAGGAGGTGGGCGTGTTAGTGGGTGGATGACGCCCATTTTTCTAACACACCTAAGTTTTGAGATAGAACACACAAATACCGAGTTTCAGTTTTGTAACTTTAATATTAGTCTCTTTATAGAGTTTTAAATTTTGGGGTTGTATGGGAGGTGGGCGTGTAAGTGGGTGGATAACGCCCATTTTTCTAACATACTTAAGTTTTGACATAGAATACACAAATACCGAGTTTCAGTTTTGTTACTTTAATATTAGTCTCTTTATAGAGTTTTAAATTTTGGGGTTGTATGGGAGGTGGGCGTGTAAGTGGGTGGATAACGCCCATTTTTCTAACACACTTAAGTTTTGACATAGAACACACAAATACCGAGTTTCAGTTTTGTAACTTTGATATTAGCCTCTTTATAGAGTTTTCATTATTTGTGTTGTATGGGAGGTAGGCGTGGCCCATAAAAAAAAAGTGCATGACTTTGGGGAAAATTGGGAGACACGGGTCTTTTTTTTTTAGTCTTTTATCACGTAGTTGTGTCCGTATATGGTTATTTTTTTTGGTGTTGCACTGTGTTATTAAAAGTCATAAAATGTCACATGCCAAAATTTCGTAGATTAGAGAAATATGATATGATAGCATGTTAACTTGTTTTATTCACTATCCGTAAATGACATGCATTGGACACAAAAGAGCATAATTGTTTTTTTAAATCAACTAGTAAACCTGTTGCCCGAATTCGAGCAAATCAATAAAAATTAAATGTTAGCAACATTATAGACGCGTAATTTATGATATTCTATTCAAGCAGCTTTTTTCCTCAATAACGATATATTCAGTCTCAATAATGATATAAAAGATCATCATCTGAATGCTTAAAACTTATGATCTGACACTAAAATTTTAAATGTAACCGTCAAAATACGAAGACGGACTTACACTAATATAACTACCGAGATAAATATTATTACTATCCAACAACATCGCTGCTTAACTTTTAAAGCTATAAAACATAACTAATTTAAATAAAAAGAAATTATAAAAAAGATTTTAGAAAAAAATTACTACTAAGCTATAATTAAAAAATTAATTAAAAATACTTACAGAACACCTATAACATCAATTTATAGCGTATTCCGATAAAAAAACGCCAAAAAACCCAAAACTGTTTTTTTTTTAAAACCGTTATATATGACTGAGTTGTTTGCTCGGAAAGTGGAACTTTTGATTTTGGAACTGCATTTTTTTGGAAAATTGACATTTGAGGAATGCATAAAAAATAATTTTGGTTAAAAATTTGTACTTTTGAAAAAAATTAAAACTCGATCAATTTATAAGCTTTTCTTAAACTAAATTTCAAATCGATTAAATAGCTGATTTTTGCACAAAAATTTTATTTCTGTTTTAGAAGGTTGGGAACCCCCTGAAGTGAAATCACAATTTTTAAAAGTGGTTTGCACAATTTCAGCCAAAACCTGATTAAATGACATCTGAATCGATAACATCGGTCTATTGGTCAGGGAGGAGTTCAAGTCACAAAAAAACCTTAGCCTATTAATTATATAGATAGATAAGCAGGATGATTAAAAAAGATTTGTGGCTATTTGTGGCTAATTTTATTCAAATATATTGTTCTTGAAGCTTGTTGAAGATTTTAAAAATATAAAAACAACATTTTAAAAAAATGAAAGTTCATGCAAAAAATCATAGGGGGTAGCCTTGTTTTTTCGATCACGCATAGTATTTATTAATTTTTTTGCCATACAAAAACAAATTCGTTTTAAAAAACTCAATATAATAAAAGAAAATCAAAAATGCAAATTTGAATTTTTTTTATTTTTACAACAAAAACAAGTTTTATACCATTTTTTGAGAAAAGATTAAATTAAGTGGACTCTTTTTAAAGGCAATGATTAAAATATAAATAATAAAGTAACGGTAAAACTATTAAAATTTTTTTTAAGTCAATTAATTGCTTTTAAATACAAAAAAAAAATAAATCAAATTTTTTATAAACTGACAGAGATATTCGCTTCCAAATATAGAACGTTAAATTTCAGAGAGTTTTTTCTCTGTATTAGCGTTTGGTAAAAATACACGTTAAACAACTACAGGCAATATTAAGAAAATTCATTAAAAATACATCTGGTAAGATAATTACTGTAATTGTCAACATATTTCAAAGAAAATTGAACAAAAATTAAGAAAAACAAAAAAATTTTGAAAACTGTTGAAATTTGACTGAGTTGTTTGCTCGAAAAGTGAAATTTTTTGATTTTGGAACTGCATTTTTCGGACAATTGACATTTGAGGAATGCATAAAAGATAATTTTGGTTAAAAATTTGTACTTTTGAAAAAAATTAAAATTCGATCAATTTATAAGCTTTTCTTAAACTAAATTTCAAATCGATTTAATAGCGGATTTTTGCACAAAAATTTTATTTCTGTTTTAAAAGGTTGGGAACCCCCTGAAGTGAAATCACAATTTTTAAAAGTGGTTTGCACAATTTCAGCCAAAACCTGATTAAATGACATCTGAATCGATAAAATGGATCCATTGGTCTGGGAGGAGTTGAAGTCACAAAAAAAACCTTAGCCTATTAATTATATAGATACCAAAATATCATTTTGGGCACAAATGAGCGTATCTTTTTGAGAAGCAATCACATAAAGGCTTGATATCAAGCTTATTATGGCTTAGCTCAGAATCACTCTCGAAACTAAAGGTTTTGTAAATCTATTCATGATTGAGTCGTATTGAATACTGAACAAAAACGTCATATGGACAAGCTATTTGACACAAATAGCTGTCAAAACAACCCAGTTGAAAAAGTTGAAAATTAATTTTAATGAAACAATACAGCTATTAATTAGTTAAACATATAATGTACATAATAAATAAAGAAAACCTGACAATTGAAATTGAAATAATCAAATTAAATAAATAACAAAAGAGATAAATTCTTAAAATTTAAAATTCAGCGATTTAAATATCAAAGGTACAGAGTACAATACCAAGACAATATATTAATTTTTATGGAATTTATGAAAATTTTCATGTTTTGATGACGACACTTTAATAGGAGATAGGGGAAGTTTTCATTCGATTTTTCCGAATTTCATACTTAGCCCTGCAAGCATTTTCAATGGCCGCAGAATCGCTTGGAAGATGAGACAATCGCCAGCGAGCTCTTTTGAAATTCATCCGGGTATTGGCGAATGCAAGTAGCTGAGGCCTGAGGTTCAAACCACCCAACGAATCGCCAAGAGGAGTCTAAAGCGGTTCGCTAAGAAGAGTCACGAATGAATCACCGACTTGCGATTTGCCTAGAAAGGGGCAAACTAATAGCTTTTAGTGATCATCGTTGTTGATTGTTACAAGTTGTCGCATAGTTTAAACAAGCAGGCTCAAGAGATGTTCTCATGTCCCAATTCAATAAATTTTTTACTTGTTAAAATTGTTCTCAATTTTAAAGATTTTTCAGAGTCTGGTTCATATTTCAATGATCGATTTTGAACATTTTTAAAAAACCATCTTCCATCTTCGTCGGAATGAGTTAAGGAAGATTTTGTAAATTTTTTAAAATCATGCATTCCTTCCTTGGGCAATCGGAAAGCCATCCATCTTCCAACGATCGCCGGAATGAGTGAAAAAAGATTTGAATATTTTTTTTTGAATCGCGCATTCACAACTTGGGCAAATAAAAAGCGAACTATCTTCGAACAATCGCCGAAATGAACGAAGCAATATTTGTAAAATTTTTCTTGAACTGTGCATTGCTTATGCTGTGCCTGCTGCTTTCATTGTTTTTTTTTCGTTGTTTTTGCTTGTGTTGGTTTCGTTTAGTTGTGACCGTGGCATGCAGGTTAAGTGTGTGACTTAGCATGCTTGGAGCCCGAGTTCGATCCCCAGTCGCGGCGAAAAGTTTTTTCAATAAAAAAATTTTTCTGATCGGTCACCACCTCTCCGCAGACAATGGCAAACCTCAGAGAGTAAATAATGACATGTAAAGCTTCTTGAGAACATAAACTTTAGCTGTTCAGAGTCGGCATAAAGCATGTAGGCCCAGTTCTCGGTCAATTATGTGCAAACATTTAATAACACACACAACACTATTTTTCATAAGAAGCTCGGTCAAAGTCCTTTCAAGGGCTGAAATGGCCAATTTTGTTTGTTATACCCTTAACCTGAAAGGTCAGGGTATATTAATTTTGTGCAAACGTTTGTAACGCATAGAACGAAGCGAGTCCGGTATAGAAAAGTATATATATTCTTGATCAGCGTCACCACGTGAGTCGAGCTATCCATGTCCGTCCGTCCGTCTGTCCGTCTGTGTGTTGTCCGTATACACAGGATAAGAAAAAGGAGTTGAGATAATTGGATGAAACTTGGTACACATGGTCACATGAACTCAAGGATTTGCACTATTGAATATTTTTTGAATCCGCTCACGGACATGCCTACCTTCCATACAACGCAAAAATTGAAAACTGCATAAATAAGCTCATAATTAACCTACAACAATAAAATTTGGTGTGTATGTGTTTTGTATCAACACAAAGATGTCTTTGAAAAATGGATATCATCCGATCACGGACACGCCCACCTCCCATACAACACAAAAATTGAAAACGCAATAAATAAGCCTCTGTTTAACCTACAGAGACAGAATTTGGGACGTTTGTTTTTTATAACAAAATAAAGATGATTTTGAAAAATGGACATCATCCGCCCATGGACACGCCTACCTTCCATATAACGCAAAAATTGAAAACTGCATAAATAAGATTATGTTTGTCGTAGAGAGATCAAATTTGGTATGCATGTATTTTATACCAAAACTAAAGTGTGTTCAAAAATTGGGAGTAATTCGTCCGTGAACACGCCCACCTTCCATAGCGAAAGCACTATATAGGCATAAGCTACAGGATTGAAACAGGAATGGTATGTGTAAATTGTTCATCAACATTTAAATGCATATAAAATAAAGGCTTCATCCACCCACGGAAACGCCCATTTTCAATAATATGATTTTTTTTTTTAAAGTAGGTTTAGGGTATTTCATAGTAGGCCTTAGACTGACTTTAGACTTTCTTTACTTGTTTTGTTTTCGTTTTGTACAAACTTGGTTCTCTACTCCAGTAATGCCCAGAAAAATTATTTGAAGAGTGCTAGAACAATTACAACAAAAAGCCAACAACAACAACAACAAATCTTTAGATTCGTGGCACAATAATTTTTCTAACAACAAAATCACATAAAAACAATAACACACATAAAACCTACATATGCGCCAGTGCCAAAGTTCATAAATATTGAACACACAAAACAACAATACAAATCCTTCAATGTGCGCAAATACAACAATAAAGTAATAAGAAGTAAGGGTGAAGCTGAAAACTGAATTCGGCGAATTACAACAATCATTGCAATATTGAAGTTGTTGAAGAGTGGAGCATGTTAAAAACAACAACACGAATTCTGGCAGCGCCCTGGCAAAACAACAAAAGCACATACAAACAACAACACGTATGCTGGCCGTGCCCAAGCACACAAGTGAAATTGTTGAACACACAAAGACAACAACATGCAAATGCAAGAAAGCGTCATTTGATGGCTCTTAAAACAACAACAAAGCAATAAGAAGCAATGATTTTACTTCAAACTGAAATCGTCGAATTACAAGAATCATGAAAACATCGAAGTTGTTGTAAAGAGTGGAAAGAGTTAGGGGCTGGGCATCCCTGCTCTACTCCACGGCATCAGCAGCATTGTTTCTCTACTCCACGTTAACAGGGTGATCCGATTAGATTTAACTCTAATGAAAAAAATAACTTGCATCATATTTCGTTTTGTGCTATTACCAAATAGATGGCGCTATCTGTTCGGCTGACATGATGTATGCATCTAACGATCGTTGGTTATTGCATTTAGTAGAAAGAAGCAGAACTAAATCCATGAAATGAACAATCTACAATCTTTTCAATGCCAATTAATTTGGATGATCAACCATATGCATCCCACAACATATACATTCCACATTTTAGTGTAGCTCGCAAACTATATGGAAAGGCCATTTGCTCAGTTTGAGGTATAGCTACCAACTGATTTCTTGAAAAAAATCGGAACATTCAAAAAACAAAAAAAAAAAAAAAGAAATTGGCCATTTCAGCCCTTGAAAGGACTTTGACCGAGCTTCTTATGATCAATTGTGTTGTGTGTGTTATTAAATGTTTGTACACAATTAACCGAGAACTGGACCTACATGTTTTATGCCGACTCCGAACGGCTAAAGTTCATGTTCTCAAGAAGCTTTACATGGCATTATTTACTCTCTGAGGTTTGCCATTGTCTGCAGAGAGGTGGTGACTGATCAGAAAAATTTTTTTATTGAAAAAACTTTTCGCCGCGACTGGGGATCGAACTCGGGCTCCGAGCGTGCTAAGCCTCACACTTAACCTGCACGCCACGGAATCGGGACATTCACTTTATTTAAATTAAAATTGAAGTAAAATTGAGTGTAGCTCGCAAACTATGTATCAGACAAAGACGACAGTGACACCAATGGAAAGGACATTCGCTTAGCCTTCTTTTCAACTAACTCAATGAACTCAACCTGTCCAACTTAATAAAATGATTGGAAAAATTTGACAATTTACTTGTTTCTTTTGCTTGCTCTATTTATCATGCTTACTTTGAACTTCTTCTATGTTCTGGTCTCGATAAAAGTCCATCACTTGAGTGTTGTTAATTTATTTGTTAATTTTCGGAAGATAAATAAAAAACATGTGCAAAACAGAGAAAACAATCGGACTAAAGAGACAAAGTAAAAAATGTTCATATTTAAACGGAATTTTACGTCTTCACTTACGATACTATCGAAACTGATTTTTTTTTTTACAGTGTACTCCTGGTAAGCAAGGATGTCAGCAAGAAAATTTTAAGACCTGCTCGAAAATATTTAATGGGAATCCCCATAAAAAGTATGCCTTTGTGGGGATTGTATTGCAAGATCTTAATTTTTTGTTTTGGGTTTTTTTGTTATAAAAATATTTCCTTAAAAAATATTTCGTTCACATTTGAAGGATTCAAAATTGTTTTCTCAAACAAATTATATCTTTGCATGCTATAAGGCTTGCACAAAGTCTAGAATTCAGATTGTAGGGTACCTACTTAAATTTAAGAGCGAAAACACACTTAATAATTTACGAAAATATGTAGATAATTCTTTAAAAATTTTTTTTTCTTCGAGCTTCGCAGTTATTGTTATCTCACTTGAAAGAAAATTTAATAATCTTTAAAAAAAAAACTCTAGAAAAATTTGAAAATCGCTGAAATTGGGCAAGGATATTAATTTGCTAATTAAAATTTTTTAAACCATATTTTTTAAACATTTAACATTTGATGAATGCAGAGAACTTGATTTTAGGATGACATTTTTAGTTTTGAGAAAAAAGTGAATACTTCCAACTCAAAAGCTCTCTCTACATTATTTCACTTGATTGAAAAGTTTTAGAAGTTTCTTACAAAACTTGAATTTCTTTTCTAGAAAATATATACGGCTGTATTCATAAAAATTTATGAGCCTCTTATGAAGCCTTTACAAGAAAAATATCAAAAACAGTATTCATAAACGTCCAATAACGACGACCTCTTATAAAGGCTTTATAAATAAGAAACCTTCCATAAACCCTTGAAGGTACTCTCCCTTTGTTACCCTTTGTTACTCTCATCTGAGCACAAATATTGTCAAAAATGCTTCAAACTAATTAAAAAAATATGAAAACATTGCAAAACATTTAAAAAAATTGAAAATAAAAATTATAAGTCACAAATTTTTCAGAGCAAAACATAGAAACAAAATTTTTTGTTTATTTGTATGTCAAAATATTATTAAAATTGTGACAAATAAACAAAAAATTATTTTATTAAACGTCCAATAATGACAAAAACCTCGTATAAAGGCTTCTTAAATAAGAAACCTTCAATAAACCCTTGATAAGGCCATGACAGAATAATGAGGTAGGCTTATATTTTTACGGCTGCTCAAATGTCTAATTTTACACTAACAAAGCTGTGAGGTGCTATAAACGTCAAGCGAAAAGGCAACAACAACAATTAGAAAACTTAAATTCGAACAGCTGAGTTTTGACATCTAGCTCACTTTCTCTCCAATATGCGCCTACCTTGTTATTCTATCATGGATAAGGCATTTTTAAAATTTTTACTCTCATCTGAGCACAAATATTGACAAAAATACTTCAAATTATTTAAAAAAACATGAAAGCATGTCATCAAATTTCAAAATATTGAAAATAAAAATATTAAGTGACAATTTTTTCAGAGCAAAACATTAATAACAAAATTTTTTGACTGCTAGAATGTCAAAATATTAATAATATTAGCTGTGTTTCCGTACTCTACACTGTGTAAGTTACCTGAAAAATGGACCAGATTTAGAATAGTTCTAAACTAGTTCCAAAAGGGGCCAGTACTGGTGCCACTACAATACCCTCTTACATTGATCAAACTGACGCTTTTTACGGGTTGATGTCATAGGAAAAGACAATTGTCCCCATAAACATCCCTGTTTCCCTATATCTGTGCTAGTTCCATTATGAATAGTTCTAAACTGGTCCGTTTTGATACAGTCTGAAAGTGGTCAGTCGTAAGCCCTATTATTAGCCTGATTTCGAATACGGGTGCGTACAATAAAACTCAATAAAGTATTGTATATAGTTTTACCTGTATATTTACCATTTACCACTTTCATCGAAAATGATTGTAAAAGTCAAGAGAAGAGCGGTATTTTAATGAAAAAACAAGCCACAACACGTTTTGAACGTGTAGGTTTTTTGTTTTGTTTGTGTCTGCTGACAAGAAAAAGAAAGAATACAAAAATAAATTCAAACTGTTCTATGCTGAGCGTCTTTTGTACTAGTTCGCAACTAACTCCAATTTCACTAGAAATAAACTAGTTGGTTTTTCCAATTGTCTCCAAAATAACTGCTGGGTTCTGTGTAAAGTTCGGGCTGCGAGAGAAAAAAGGATATTTGAGAATAGTGGCAAAAGTACGGAAATAGCTTCTAGTAAGTTTCGAGCACAAAACAGCTGATTCTGACAGCAGACGTGTCAAAAGTAAATAGCGCCAATTGAAATTATCGTCAATTTGTTTGTGAAGTAAATTAATAAAATAATGTTAGCCAAAATATTTCTTTTAATAATGAAAAATCAACTTATCATCGCACAATTTTTGAATTTAATGATCGCAAAACATAAACAAACGTCAATTTGACACATGCTTGTTCTTGATGCTTTTTCTTAATTTACTCGTAGTCTTGAGTTCAAGCACACTCTGGTAAACTGCTGTGGTCGAGAGAGCGATTTATGCTTGTTCTTCTTCTCACATTTTAAGCACAGAAAGTAATAGTAACACACAAGTTACACAGTGTGAGTACGGAAACAGACCTATTGTGACAAATAAACAAAATTTAATTGATTTTATCAAATTCACAAACCATTTCTGACACTGTTCCCACTTCAAATTGAAAGTGTTCCTATTTTAATAAAAAAAGCTGAGACAACATTTTTATGAATAACAAAATTTCAAAAATAATTTTATCTCTAAAAAGCTTTTTAACTATTGATTATTTTAAGTCTATTTTAAGATATTTTTATGAATAAGACCGATAATTTTTAAGAGAGTATTGCACATCTACAGCTTATATTTAATTTACTGAAACCTTGATCGTCAAGATCAGTTAATTATCTTAGGAGGAGTTGATATTTATTAAAGAAAAGGGTCCATCTTTATCTATATAATTTAGATTTCCTTTAAGAAAGCACGGCTTTGTTTAGCTGACTTTGAGTTTATATTAAGTCCTTATTATAATGAAGTTTGCTCTTGATACTCCTTGTCTGAAGTTCAGACTCTGAACAAACTGCCACTTGATTAGCAACCAAGGCGTACGATAGTTGATGGAAAGTTTGAGTATGTTAATCAGCTGATTACATCTTATAAAATTAGTGCTGACATGACCTTTCCATAAAATGTAAATCTATTCAAAGCTGTCTACTGCATAATAGTGAAATTTGTATCGCTCAATATCGAAAAATCAATACACTTTTTCGTGACTCTCTCTTTACAATTGTTGCAAGCATGATTTCACTATCGATTTAATATATGTCGTCAGTGCGTCAAAAGCTAATTTTTTATTTTTTATTTTTTATTATAATTATAATTATTGCTTAGCATGACAGTTGATTTCATTTGTTTTCATTTGATAACATATTAAGAAGTACGGAAAGGTAAAATTGTAGGCCCATGACCTAAATGGGATTCGTACCCGGTACCTATTGATTGATAGTTGTTTTTTTTTTTTAAACTACCATTCGACTACTTTGGCCGCATTTGAATATATTATCAAATAATTCATAGTTTAAATTAAACCAACATTTGAACAAATATATAACAAAGCTTGCTTGCAAAATTTTGATAAAGTGTTCTTCAAACCTTATGAAATTCACATCGTCTAGCGGTAAGTTGAGAGCAAAAGTGTTGAAATGTTTAATATAAAAAGCGACACGAGAGACCGACAATTTAGCACCACCCACTTCAATTGAATGAGGCTTAAAATCAAGCAATCACAATCACGATGGTACTTAAGTGGAACAAACCACTGCAGTTCTGAAAAAAAAAAAAAATCGAATAAAATGTAGGTGAAATGATAACAGCGCGCTCGAAAGAGTAAAAAAGCAATTTTCCAATTTATGCATATAAATTTCAGTGCTAAATATTCACATTTAAAAGAGGGTTCTATTTCAAGTAATGCGCCACAACTCGTTGGCCATTAACAATTGAGTTACAAAGAAAAAAGTGAATAAATGGAAAATGTTTGAATGGAAAGTGTTGAAGTAGGAGAGGGATTGAATGAAATATTAATGCTTACCTGATTGCCAAAGACGCCGACACTGCAGGCAGATGATACTTGATCCGGGCCAAACCAGACGGCAGCAACGCGGGCTGGCAACGATAAAATACACACCTGTAGATTTGAAACAGAAATATAGAGAGAGAGAGAGAGAAAGAGAGAGATGAGTTAGAGTAGGAAGTTTTAATAGTGAGTCGGCAATGCATTTAACTTGCTTTCCTAAAAGTGAGCAAAATCAAATAGTCAATATTCACATTTTATTTTTTCAATGCAAAAAACATTCATTCACAATTATATAGCAAAATAGACGCAAAGTTGATTTTGACAGCGATAAGAAATATGCTTTTATCATTACTTTAGAAAAAGTTGAAGTGTTTAGTTAAACAATCGAATACTGCTGCTGTCTATCTCTTTAAAGCATATCTATTTGTAATCTTATATAAAAATCAAAAAAATAAAAGTTGAAATCGTTTAACTTAATTGCAATGCGTTGCCATATTTTGCTAGCTTTTGCTAACGACCGTCCACACATTTCGGACACTTGATTGAAGCTCCCACATTGGCAATAAGTCATGTACGTGTTCAAACAGTCACACCAACTCACACAGGCAAACGTAAAACTAAAATTCACACAATGTTTTTACAATAGCCCAGAGACGTAGAGTCAAATTTGTCAACACACTTACCTGTGCTAGCGCCACTATCGATTGCCCAATAAAGCTGACATAAAAGAGATCCGGACTTACAGATAACACTTTAATCCAAGCACCGATACAGGTGCCAAAAACACCCACCAACGCAGTAATGCGCAGACCCTGTAAATTGCAAGACAAATAAGTGGTTTTAAAATATTACTTTATTAAAGACAAAGCAGATGCATGGGAGAAGCTTGTCGATGCAAGAAGCTTGTCGATGCGAAAAGCTTGTCGATGCGAGAAGCTTGTTCATGCAATTTTTAAATAAATTTTAACTTATGAGAAATTTACAAGATGTAAGTTGGTGAAACAAATAAGATTTTATTGAAGAGCTTTAAAGCAATTCTCTCAAAATCATGAAGATATTGATAGTGAAGTATATCGCGAAAAGAGAAGTTAAAATTTATCAAAAATACAGTGTGATCCAGAATAAATGTCACTGAAATAATATTGCAATTATAATTTTTTGGAGCAGATCTTCACGCTCCGACAAATCTTGGAAAAGACCCTCGAAAAACAAACCGACACACACCATCTTTTTGTCGAATTCAAAGTCGCCTTCGACAGTCCAATAAGGAGTCACCTATACTCCATCATGTCTGAATTTGGTATTCCTGCGAAGCTAAAACGTCTTTTCAGGATGACACTGAACAAAACCAGCAGTGCAGTGAAAATCGGGAAGGACCTCTCCCTTTCTTTCGATACCAAGCGAGGTTTCAGACAAGGAGATTCCTTATCGTGCGACTTCTTTAATATAGTAATGGAGAAGATCATCCAAAATGCTGACCTGAGACGCAACGGCACAATTTTCTATAAGAGTGTTATGCTGCTGGCGTATGCAGATGATATCGAAACCATTGGCCACAATACGCGCGAAGTCAGTGCAGCATTCTCCAGGCTAGAAAAAGAGTCGAGTCGAATGGGTTTTGCAGTGAACGCAGATTAAACGAAGTATCTTGTGTCAATAAACAAACAGTCCCAGCATCTTGGAAACCACATCACTGTTGACAACACCTCCTTTGAGGTGGTGAAGGACTTTGTTTACCTGTGATTCAGCATTAACTTCTCCAACGATATCAATATTGAGATTAAACGAAGAATAACTCTTGCCAACAGGTGTTACTTTGGGCTCAGTAGGCAATTGAGAAGCAGAGCTCTCTCTCGACGAACAAAACTGACGCTCTATAAGTCAATAATCATGCCCGTCCTACTATACGCATCAGAAACCTGGACGTTGAGCAGCTCTGATGAAAGGACTTTGAGAGTGTTCGAGAGAAAAATCCTTCGCAAGATCTATGGTCCAATCATCGTCAATTGCGAGTACCGAATACGATGGAACCACGAGCTGTATGAGCTATATGCCGACATCGATATAGTCAAGCGTATTAAAATTGAGCATCTTCTTCGGCTAGATCCTGTCGAGAGATTGAACGACGACGCTCCAGTGAAAAAATTATTTGAGTCGGTACCCAGCGGCGTTCAACGCAGACGATGATGATCGCATCTCCGTTAGAAAGATCAGGCATTGAATAACCTAACAACGCTTAGAGTTTCCAACTGTCGCCAGCACGACAAAAGAGGCTGGTGCAAATTCTTAGACGAGGCCAAAACCGACCAACGGTTGTAAGCGCCATCTAAGTAAGTAAGTAGTCATTTTTTGGAAAAGCTACAACTTTAGGAATCAGTTTGTTTATTTAAATTTTTGTCATTGTTTGAAGAATGAATTGCGATCCATTTGAAACCAAATCTGTAACAGCCAAGCTTTGAAATATTCAATGTTAAGGCTTTTTGTACTTCCAATGTACAGAAGTCGGAAAGAATTAAGATCTGGTGACACTGCTGACCATTCTTTGGCTAATTTGTTTGATCAAAATCTTGCTGAAATATTCATCTCCATTCAAGCCCTTATCATGAGGTAAGAGATGGCTTTCTCAAAATCTTCAGTGTAATTAAATTTAATAGCTCGTATCAATTTTAACCCCACGATCCATGCAAAGATTGGTATTTGCCTTTTTTTTAATATTGTTCCCTAGAAAACCGTACCAGACAGTCTGATACGGCTCCACTGCTTATTTATCTATGGGACCATCAGCGAGACTCACTGCGTTAACGTGATTGATGGTAGGAGGATCAGGTAGGAGAAACATTTTTACTAGAAAATAAAATTTCATCTCTTTCATGCCAACGCAAAAGGTTTCTGATTTTTACAAGTCGTTTTTTTTGTGTCAGTAAGGCCGTGACAGCGTTAATTCGCTACTTGCCACAGACCTAGCCGAATGAGCTGAAGTTCGTCTTATTCTTTTTCTGACGCAATAATAAAGCTTTTGTTCTCAAAGTTCACTTGCGTCCAGATTTCTTAGCAATTTTACAACTTCCCGTTTAAGGCGTTAGGCCACTCTAGAACTTTCGAAAAATCACTATATTTTTTTTAATGGTCACAGGATAAATTTCTAAGTACTTGATTTTTGAATTTTAGTAAAAGACCGCCTGGCCGACACTTGAGCTCAATCAATCAATTTCGAGTGGTAAAACGGTATTAGATGTGTAGCTACGGATACTGCGGCTTGTGTGTTTAATGACGGGTTTTCTTCAATTTTGCATATAATGAAGGCAATGGACTTGAGAATCGGACGGAACAGCTAAGAAAAGTGCCTGTAAATCGACAAACAGTGCATAAAGCTTGCAGAGAGATCGCTGTCTGAACGGGTAAAAGAGGCAAGGCATCGCATATTAAAGACATTGCAAAATTATTCCTAATTTTTTACTACTCAAACCTTCAAACCCGGTTATCTCAAAACTGCATTTCTTAAGTTTGCCGAAAACATAACTCAGACAATTTTCAACCCATTCACTTGAAACTTGGAATATATCTTGAAAAATAGATTGTGTATGGAAGTTCGTATTTTTTGATTAAATGAAATAGTTTATTTGTTATTTAGAATAATCTGATGATTTCAAATCAATATATCAAAAATATCCTACGTACTTCTATAGCCGATATTATATATACAAAATAAAAATCCATTAGATTTTTGTAACTCAAAAGTTACAGGAGTTATTTGTTCGCCCGTGGACTCCTTAAAAAATGAAGACGTCATCCCAAAAACGCTGCACAGCCGCCATTTTGAAATTTAACGTTTTAAAAAAATTATTGTGTACAGTCGCTGATATTTATAAAAAACATAATTTTTCTAATCTTGATTTATTGCGTAGTATTTCGGAAAAAAAATTCAAAGTATTTTTCAGGCATCTACAGCGGCCTTAAAAAACATTAAACTGTTTTGTAGTTCTATAAATCAATTTTTCCCCAATATCGAGCGATTATAGTAGCTTCTTAATTTCGCACTTTTTAAATATTTTTTCAAAATAAATTAACAACTAGCTCTCCTTCAGCTTCCATAGCAATACTTATTTTAAAATGCATGAAATCGTAAAATGTTTGAACTTTATCTTTTTGCAATAAAATTTTAATAAACTTGGCATACTTAAAAAGCATTTAAATTACATTTCTTTAGATTGGAAGCAAAGCAAATAACTTACTTAGTAAAGCAAATTACGTTGAAAATTATTCTGGATCACACTGTAGACAAATTTGTAATAAAAATTAAATTTATAGTTACTTTGAAGCAACTTACCATTTTGTCTAAAAACCAACTTCCGGGAAATATCAGCGGTATGTAGAGAATCATATAAATCATGGATGTCCAGTCGACCCATTTGTCGCTGACGCCATAATACCTGAAAGTAGAGAAATAAGAAACAAGCAATGAAACAAAAACTGAAAAATCAATTTCCGGTTAAATGTCGTAAACAGACATCGCATAAACAGACATTTTTTGATTATTATTATAATATAGTTATAATTATTTTAGCTGCTATGGTAGATAGACAGTATTGCATTGAAAATTAAATTTTTATATATCGTCCCAATGACGAATAAGGAAAATGACGATAGTCTTCAAGTACAAAGATTTCCAATACATAATTTAAGAACAGGTTCGGGTCCAGGCTGAACAGTACTTCAAAAGTATAGTACGTACAAAGATTTCAAATAGATAATTTTACAACAGATTCTGGTCCAGGCTAAACAGGTTTTACAATATAGAGCAAAAGGTTTAGTAAATACAAACATTTGAAATGGATAATTTTACAACAGGTTCTGGTCGAGACTGAACATTTTTTACGATATTGAGCACAGAGCAGGACGCTTGTTTTTTATCTTTTATATATTAAGATAGTTATAGTTATTTTAGCGACAGTACTGCATTGAAAATTAAATTTTTATATATCGTCCCATGTATGCCAAAACCCCGAATGTACTTTTTCGTAATTTTTTGATAAACGAGTTTTAAGGTTTGAATGTTACTCAGAATTTGGAATATAAAAACTTTACAGAAATTCTTTTGCAGAAAGTTATTTCTTTGACAATCGAAAAAATTTGGTACATCTACATACATGCATCCTATCTTCTTTAGGAACACATTCGTTGTTTTTGCATACAGTAAAAACTAATTTTTACACATTCATTCAATTAAGCTGCTTGCTAATATAACTTGGAATGTGTGTAAAAATTAAGGATACTAGTTATACCCCCACGCGTACTGAGTAAGGGGTATATTAATATGGTCACGACGCACACTGGGGCCAAGTGTGGTCAAAATTCAGTTTTGAAATAATGCATTATTTAAAAAAATAAAAATGCAGTTATATTCTCCATAAAATTATGCATCTGAAAGTCATTTTTCAGCTTTGTAGCGTTTTTCTGCTGGAAGGTATGCGTACCAAAATATGACACATTTTCATTTTTTATTTTATTTTTCAATACTGTGAATTTCGAAACAGCAATTGAAGTTCTTACTGGAAGAAACGGTACAAGATTTCGTCATTTTGTTATTTGCCTAAGTTCAAATGAAGGTTCTTTCTTTAGTATTTAGTTTGACAGTATGTGCTTTCAAAAGTTGTAACGAACTTTCTAATTCGAAACAGGATCCGTTGTAGCTCGTAGTGCGTTCGCCTGTCCCCGGTGTACTTGAAATTACGTTGGGCCGTCCGGTATGAAGCCACTTGGGCCAGATGCACAATTTAGTCGTGGATGTCGTCAAGCATTGTTTTTGAACAAAATCTACTCACTAGGATGCTTTTAGAGCAGACCGTCCGGTATGAAACCACTCGGGTCGACAGAAAAAGACAGCTGTCGTGATGCCACTTAAATGTTTTACGGCCGGCCGTCCGATATGAAACCACTCGGGCCGACAAGAAAGCACTGTTCCCTGTTGTCCTTGCTCACTGATGTACTTGGTCACTTGTTCACTGTCCGTTGTGTAATCGAATTCACGTTGGGCCGTCCGGTATGAAACCACTAGGGCCAGATGCAAAATTTAGTCGTGGATGTCGTCAAGCTTGTTTTTGAACAAAATGGACTCACTAGGATGCTTTTAGAGCAGACCGTCCGGTATGAAACCACCCGGGTCGACAGAAAAAGACAGTTGTCGTGATGCCACTTAAATGTTTTACGGCCGGCCGTCCGATATGAAACCACTCGGGCCGACAAGAAAGCACTGTTCCCTGTTGTCCTTGCTCACTGATGTACTTGGTCACTTGTTCACTGTCCGTTGTGTAATCGAATTCACGTTGGGCCGTCCGGTATGAAACCACTCGGGCAGATGCAAAATTTAGTCGTGGATGTCGTCAAGCTTGTTTTTGAACAAAATGGACTCACTAGGATGCTTTTAGAGCAGACCGTCCGGTATGAAACCACTCGGGTCGACAGAAAAAGACAGCTGTCGTGATGCCACTTAAATGTTTTACGGCCGGCCGTCCGATATGAAACCACTCGGGCCGACAAGAAAACACTGTTCACTATTGTCTTTGTTCACTTGTTCACTGTCACTCCTTGTTCATTTGTTCACTGTCACTCGTTCACTCCTTGTACTTGGTCACTTTTTTAAAATCACGACTCACCGATGTGCGCTGCTTGCGTGTTCACTTCAAAAGAGGCCGACTGTCGGTTTGCTGACTACTTTGTGCGACCTTGAATCTCGCATGCCTAGAACTAGCGGCAACCTTTTGCTCTGCTTGTTATTGTTGTCATAGTCGCTGTTCATTGATCCCTATGTATTTTGTTATTGCCACTTGTGGGCGCCTAGAATGTATGTTGTTTGTATGTTTTGCTGCTGTGATCATACACTGGCTTGCTGTATGTTTTGTTATTGTCTGATTGCGGGTCGCACAGCTACGTGTTTATTACTTGTGAATGCATAGAATGCATGTTGTTTGTATGATTTGTTGGTTTTTTCTTCTTGTGACTTCGTTATGTTGTTTTGTTGTTTGGCTGCTGTGATCATGCCACTGGCTTGCTGTATGTTTTGTTATTGTTTGATTGCGGGTCGCACAGCTGTGTGTTTTATGAACAGGGGCGGTTCATGGTATGACCGGGTATTTGTCCAGGTGCGGTTCATAGTTGCAGGGCGGGTTGAGGTTCGGCGGGGCCCTCTGTTCCGATGCGGTTCAGAGGGAAATGTAAGGCCTAAATTGGCTAAATTTAGGTTTCCTAACCTAACCTCTAGTTTGTTGCAATGTAATTTTTAAAGTAATTTTTTTTTTAAATGGTGCAAAATGCTTTTAAATCTGGCAGCATTTTAATTAAATATTATTTAATTAAATTCCTTATTATCCTCTGCGCCTTTTTAAAAAAAGTTGTTTTAAAAATTTCACTTTGAATTAAAGTAAACACAAAAACTTATCTTTATCTTGTCTTATCTTGTTAAATTGATTCTGTTTCATTTCAAACTGAGAATTTTCATTCTATAACGGTGAATAATGAATAAAGAAAGAATGTTGATATTTTTAATAATCGCAAAAAGTGCATTGTTTTCAGCACTTACCCATTCAAGCGTTATGAATATAAAGATTTATAAATTTTTTTGTATGTTCTGTTCAATCAATATAATTACAGTTTACATTTGTAATTCGAAAAAGGAGTACAAATGTAGGATATGTAAGATATATATGGTATTATATCATAATAAAAAGAAATATACAAGAACTATGTGTTGCTTTTCTAGTAGCAAAACGTTCAAAAAGTTTTATAATCCGAATATGTTACTTAAAACAATTTTTGTGAGTATAAACAATTTTTTTTTATATAAAAAGTTCTTTGAAGTGCATCTTATTGAACAAAAAATCGTCAAGACATGGCAGAATATTAAAACCAACCATCATGATACACCTCTCTGGGTATTTGCAATGTCCTTTTTTGCAAGAGATTTCGACAAAATAGCAGTAAAGAACGTGATATGTGCCATATAATATGTCAAAGCAAAGAAATAAAACTTGATGGTAAATTTGAAGATTTGCTTCAGTTTCAAATCAAAAAACATCTGTTAAAAAAAAATTAAATCCTGCTTTCAAAAATTTTAAAACACAAGTCACCAAAAAATTAGAATCTAGTAAAAGAAAATTCGAAAGATTTTATAAAAGTGAAAATATTTGGATAAACAGCGACTGCTTATTTGATAAACCTTAAAGAATTTTAAGTGTTGGTATTTATTATATTACTTCTTTTCGTTAAAATGATTTATTACTTTACTTGTTTTAATTTGAAACTTAACATTTTCTTTATTGAAACGTAAAATTATTTACCCACTTTGTTGTAAACTAAACTGACTGTAATCTTATCTACTGAAATTAAAATTATATAAATATATTGGAACTTAAATTCACTTATTTTTGTAACAAATCTGATCAAAACCAACAATATTTAAAACAATTCATGTTTCAA
Organism: Tetanocera ferruginea; assembly: GCA_958299015.1. Lineage (NCBI taxonomy): Eukaryota > Metazoa > Arthropoda > Insecta > Diptera > Sciomyzidae > Tetanocera > Tetanocera ferruginea. The sequence goes on along the minus strand of OY282640.1, from coordinate 56,871,119 downwards.
TTTCCATTGAAGTGAAAGTTTTGAATGTTTATTTTAATTTTATATAGATGTTATCCTGGTCGCTAGTTGGCTAAAGCAAGGCTATAAATAATTGGTTAATCGTTTAAAATTCGTATGGATTATATATTCAAAATCGATTGGTTAAAGTTATTATATAAAATTTTTTTTAAATAGTCTAAATCATGGTCACGAATTGGTTAAGTGAAGGTCATTAATTGGTTAAATCTTTTTTTTTGCACAGTAAAATGTAATAAATTAAGTATTGCCTGAGACTCTATATCAACAAATTTGGTCACAAATGGGTTAAAACATGGTCCTCAAAGGGTTAAGTTGTCAAAAATTGCAGTAAAAGTATAGATTAATCGAGTTTGATGGAAAGAAAAGTATTTCAGAATTTTGAGTATCCATTCATATGGGGCGGCCCCTGTGTGCGACGTGTGTAACGCCCATAAGGAGGCGTGGTAGGTATAGAAAAGTTTATATATTTTTGATCAGCATCACCACCTGAGTTGATTTAGCCATGTCCGTCTGTTTGTCAACACTATTACAGCCGCAATTTTCAAGCTATGGCAATGAAACTTCATATTTAAGCTTTTTTCTAGAAAGAGAAGATCAACTTTGAGATCGGATGAAAACCACGCCTACCTACCATACAACCCCAATAATGAAAACTCCATAAAGAGAGTAATATTTAAGCTACAATTTGGTATATGTGTATTATACGTCAAAACTGAGGTCTGTTAGAAAAATGGGCGTCATCCACCCGCTAACACGCCCACTTCCCATACAACCCCAAAATTATAAAACTATATAAAAAGACTTCTGTGGAAGCTAAATAAATAAAATTAGGTATTTATTCACTTTATATTAAAACAAAGGCATATTACAAAAATTGGCGTCATCCACCAACGACCACGCCCACCTCCCATACAACCCAAAAATTGAAAAACTATATAAAAAGGCTTCTGTGGAAGCTAAATACATAAAATTAGATATTTATTCTTTTTATATCAAAACAAAAGCGTGTTACAAAAATGGGCGTCATCCACCAACAACCACGCCCACCTACCATGAAACCCCAAAATTGAAATAAAAAGGCTTCTATCAAAGCTACAAGAGTAAAATTAGATATTTATTCATTTTATGTCAAAATTAAAGTGTGTTGGAAAAATGGGTGTCATCCATTCACAAACACGCGCACCTCCCATACAACCCCAAATTGAAAACTCCTATAATATTAAATAGGCTTCACTTTAAGCTACAGGCAAAAAATTGGATACGTTTGTTTATTATATTAAAAAAACTATATCGTGGAAAAGAAGTGAGCGCCATCTGACTACAGGCACACCCACTTCCCATAGAACCCACTTTAGTGAAAAGTTTTAAAAATGGCTAATATTTAAGCTACAAAAATTAAATTCAGTATTTGTATATTTTCCGCTAACACTCCCACCTCCCATAGAAGTCATAATAGTGAAAACTTTATAAAAAAGCCAATATATGAACTACAAAACTGAAACAACCACAAACACGCCAACCTCCCATGCAACCCCAAAATTGAAAACTTTATAAAAAGGCTTATCTTTAAGCTGCAGGAAAACAATTTAATAAAAAAGCATTTTTATGAAGAAATGTATGGTTTAAATCAGTTTTCACCAATTTTCATGCAACGGCGTTGTTTTTTATCATTTTGTGACTTTTTTAAATTAAATGTTATACATAAACAAGTAAAGAAAGTCTAAAGTCGGTCTAGGCCGACTATGAAATACCCTTAACCCACTATTCAAAAACAAAAAAATTATTTGGGAGGTGGACGAGTTCATGGACGGATTACTCCCAATTTTTGAACACACCTTAGTTTTGGTATAAAATACATGCATACCAAATTTAATTTCTCTATGACAAACATAACCTTATTTATTGAGTTTAAAACTTTTTGGGTTGTATGGGAAAAAGGCGTGTCCGAAAGCGGATGAGGTCCATTTCTCAAAGACATCTTTGTGTTGATATAAAACACATACATACCAAATTTTATTGTTGTAGGCTAATTATGAGCTGAGTTATGCAGTTTTCAATTTTCGCGTTGTATGGGAGGTAGGCGTGTCCGTGGGCGGATTCCAAAAATATTCAATAGTGCAGATCCTTGAATCCATGTGACCACGTGTACCAAGTTTCATCCAATTATCTCAACTCCTTTTTCTTATCCTGTGTATACGGACAACACACAGACGGACAGACGGACGGACGGACATGGATAGCTCGACTCACGTGGTGACGCTGATCAAGAATATATATACTTTTCTATACCGGACTCGCTTCGTTCTATGCGTTACAAACGTTTGCACAAAGTTAATCCTTTCAGGTTTAAGGTATAAAAATGAATGAATATTCAAATTTAGTACAGATATTAAAAATACACGGTTAAAAATTTTGGACTAGATTTAAATCCAAGCTTTGGTTTAAAGGAATTTTTAATCCTAAAAGTACTATTTTTTATTCCATATTTTAGTTTAATTATTTTTAATCCGAAAAAGTTTAAGTTTAAGACTATTTTTGAACTACAAATTTGCATTAAGGTAGTATTTTTTGGAAAAAGTATTTATGTTATTTAATAGCTGAATTTCAATGCAGCAGTGTTAGTGGCAGCAGCTGTGTCAGTGGCAGCAGCTGTGTCAGTGGCAGCGGCAGTGATCAGCTGTTTCGTATTTTACTGCCTGCAAATTACAATCTAGCAGTGGCATCTTCAGTATCGTCAGTATCGAAAGCAGTGAATGTGTGAATTTTTCTTAGTAGTTTAATTATTTGCATGTTGGCAGTGAATTTAGAAATAGGGCTAACCTCGGCAGTACTGCTTACAACCACTGCTGCTATGTAAGTTTCACCATTGAACAACAGTATTCCTAAAATTACAGCTGATCAAAGCCACTGCCACTGCCGCACTGTAATTCAGGTATAAGATTGAAAACTACTACTACTACGAAATTTAAGCTAAATATCGTCAGTATCGAAAGCAGTGAATGTGTGAATTTTTCTTAGTAGTTTAATTATTTGCATGTTGGCAGTGAATTTAGAAATAGGGCTAACCTCGGCAGTACTGCTTACAACCACTGCTGCTATGTAAGTTTCACCATTGAACAACAGTATTCCTAAAATTACAGCTGATCAAAGCCACTGCCACTGCCGCACTGTAATTCAGGTATAAGATTGAAAACTACTACTACTACGAAATTTAAGGTAAATATAATTCTTAATGTTGTTAAAGCATCCAAAATTTATTTATAATTAAATGTAACAAATTGTTTATTAAAATCTGAACCAAAATATTATTATATACATTATAACTGTAAACAGTGTTTAAACCTATGTGGATTAAATAGTAATCCTTTTCGGATTACAATATTTTAAACTTGTTTGGACTAAAATGTAATCCTTTTTGGATTATAATATTTTAAACTTTCTGTCGATTAACAATTATTCCTTTTGGATTAAAAAATTGTAAACTTTTTGTGGATTAAAAATAAATCCTTTTTGGATTGCAAAATAAAATAATAAAACTTTTCATTGGATTAAAAAGTAATCTTTTTTTGGTCGTGTCTATATGTAATCCAAAAAAGTTTAAAATTTAGTCCAAGATTTTTAACCGTGTACTACTACGAAATTTAAGCTAAATATAATTCTAAATGTTGTTAAAGCATCCGAAAGTTATTTTTAATAAAATGAAACAAATTGTTTATTAAAATCTGAACCAAAATATTATTTTATACATTATTACAGTAAACAGTGTTTAAACCTTTGTGGATTAAATAGTAATCCCTTTTCGGATTACAATGTTTTAAACTTTTTTGGACTAAAATCTTATCCTTTTTGTATTATAACATTTTAAACTTTCTGTGGATTAACAATTATTCCTTTTTGGATTAAGAAATTTTAAACTTTTTGCGGATTAAAAATAAATCCTTTTTGGATTGAAAAATTTAAAACTTTTCATTGGATTAAAAAATAATCTTTTTTTGGTCGTGTCCCATATGTAATCCAAAAAAGTTTAAAATTAAGTCCAAGATTTTTAACCGTGTATGAGATCAAAAATTAAAAACTTGAAGCTGTTATATATTCGCATAACTTTTATTTGGCCTGGCTAAGATTATTGTAAAGGTAGTGATACTCCGGAGGAATTACTGTTTTAAGATCCTGTTAATGTTTAATTTTGATTTGCTGCATTGGATGTCGATCGGTTTGCAAGAGCTTTGCTTCTATATGACCTAAATACTGCTTTATTCATGTAGGTAGTTCAGTGTAATCAAGGTCAGAATGCACTTTAAACTTAATACTACCACTTGGTTAGTAGTGGTTGTGATACTGTCGTATCAGTTTTTGCTAGAGCAGATCTTGCTTGAAACTCCAATAAGATCCTTATAGTTTTAAAAAAAATCATAACTCATATATAATGCATCAAATAGCTTCTTTAACATTTCGTAGTTAGTTTTGACTATTCTTCTGGAATCGTTAGTAATCCTGATATAGTCATGTGGCAAATACATGGTCTGGTTTTTCATCTTTACCCCTATCTTTGCAAGACCACTGTCACACTCCACTTGAGTGTGTTGTTGCTCTTAAGTATTTTTCTTCTAAGATTTTGTTGCTTTCTTTTTTTTGAAAAATGGACAAAACATTCGACAAAGAGCGTTTCAAATTTTGGTAACAGCAACCAACGGATTAAATTGTTATAAAAAGTGCACAAAATTTTTAAAAAAGGATGTCAAAACTGCAAGAACTTGGCTACGAATTGTTTTTCCATCCACCATAATCTCCAGATCTGGACACAGTGTCTTTTTCTTGTTTGCAGATCTCAAAAGAATGTTCGCTGGAAAAAGATTCAGCACTAATGAAGAATTTATCACTCAAACTGAGGCTTATTTTGAGACGAAACAGAAATCTTACTATAATGGTATGAAGAAAATGGTATCGAAAAAATAACATGACTGCTATAATCGTTGTATCGTCCTCGAAGGCAACTAAAGTTAAATAGCTTGTTGAAACACTAGCAAAATGTAGATAAAAATCATGCGTTATTCTCACACATGCTTCCAAAATTGTGACCAAACTGGTCAGATATAAATAACGTGGATCAGGTAAGAGCATTTTTGCCTGAGTGTATGTTGAATAAGTGGTGACCGTGGGATGAATGTTAAGTGTATGGCTAAGCATGCTCGGAGCCCGGGTTCGATCCCCAGCCGCGGCGAAAAGTTTTTTTCAATAAAAATTGTTTCTGATCGGTGACCACCTCTCTGCAGACAATGGCAAACCTCAGAGAGTAAAAAATGCCATGTAAAGCTTCTTGAGAACATGAACTTTAGCCGTTCGGAGTCGGCATAAAACATGTAGGTCCAGTTCTCGGTCAATTGTGTGCAAACATTTAATAACACACACACAACACAATTAATCATAAAAAGCTCGGTCAGAGTCCTTTCAAGGGCTGAAATGGCCAATTTGTTTTGTTTGTTTTGTATGTTGAATAATATAATCGAATTTTAAGTGATTATAAATTTGTTTGGTCCCTGCAAAAAAATGGATCAAATTCAAAATAGGTCGGAACTATTGATAATATTTTTATGTCATCTTAATATGTTCAAATTTCAGCTGATATTAAATATAAAATCTATTCATAATAATATTTAAAAAAAGGTACACTCTTCCCACATTGAAACTTCTCAACACACCTCTGCACTGTAAGTAATCGTCTGATTACGTGCTTAAGGCTTTTGTTGTGCTATTTATTGCCTGCCTGGAAAGGACTAAAAAACATGTTTAAACTTCAGAGCTAAATCAAACTGATAGACGAACAAACTGAACAGTATGATGTGTGTGCAGATGATAATCTTGTTAATGCTGATGAATCAACCTCTAGAGCTGCCTTTTGTAATGGTCATGGCAATGTCAGAGCTCTATGTTTGCAAGTCCTTTTCAGTGCGACCAGAACACGAATCAGTCAAGAGACAGTTGTTCAACATCTGATTTTTGACACACTGATTTTCATGAGAACTCATTTCATTTCTATTTCAGTCCAAGCTATTTGCTTGCTAACTTGATGAAAACTATGACAAGTTTTTTGATGAAATTTAAGCTTGAGTGAATTTGAGTTAAGAGCAGGGAACAAAGTGGCTTGATTGATGGCTATCAGTTGAGGCTTTTGTTTGTCAAGTAATTACTTTAGTTTTAATTGAATACAAAGGAGAACTACAAGAGAACTTAACACTAATTAGAACCACAAGGATCAAGTTGAAAATTTGATGGACGCTACCTTAAATAAAAGTTTTAATTGTTTCATTGTTTGATTCGTAGTTAACAACTTTGTCAGCCAACCATTGTGCAGGAATATAAACAACTGTTGCTTGAGTTTTTTTTAAAGAAATGCTCAAAATTTAATTTTCTTCATCGCTGAAAATTATAAATTATAATGATAGTTATTTAGCTAAAACTATGCAATGTGCTGTAAATATTAGTGAAAGCTATATAGATAATGTAAACCATAAGACTTAAGTTTTGTGGTTTTAGTTGTTAACGCAGCCAATTTAATTTTTACAAGAGTTTTCAAAGTTTAAGCCACATTTTGCAAAACTATTAAGCAGCTGTCTTTGCCGCCCCCGCCACTACCGCTACCATAGTTTTGCCAAAAGGGAGCGAGTCCTCAATGAATGCAATTCAGTCTGTGTTATCCTTGGCAGGTTTTAAGTTTCGTAATTAAAATGTGCAGCAAATGAGGGTGTGTGTGTGTGTGTTTAGACTGGTGTGTGCTAACATTTGCAGAAGTGTGTATTTAATTATACGCTAAGTGTGTGCAGCACCTGTCAGACAACCAGTAGTTAAATGAGCTTTATACTCTGAAAGCTCTTTATAGCGTTTTTCGCTATTTTTGAGTTCACGTTGGAAGTAAGATTTACCTTTTTTACGTATTTTAGGTAAAAATTTAATGAGAGGTTCTTCAAAGTTATAAACTGTGTTACTGGATATCAAACTTACAAGAAATTTAAAAAAAAAAGCTTGTGAACAATTTGTAAAATTGTTACAAGTAATAGTAGAATATACCAAGGGGAACCCTTGACAAAAAATAATGTGAACTATAAGACTAACTATAATGTAAGCATTTCTGGTTAATTGAAAATAAATACTATAGTCGACTTGTTGGAATAGTTACTTTTCAATTTGAAATATGCAAGTGTTATGAAAATAATACTAAGAACGGTCATGATATTATGGCATATAAGTTTTATTTTAATTTCTGTACAATTATTGTCTTGTTAAAAACTAGAAAAATTGTTGTCGTAAAATAAATAAAAACATTTTTTAATTATTTGTAAATTTTTTTTGCGAACTCGGTAGTAGAGTGTTAAGCGTGCTTGACTGCCAATCCAGAGGCTCCGGGTTCGAATTCCGGCAAGGGCATGGTCCTATGCTTTTAAGTTTCTTTAATTCTTTTCTCAATTCTAATCAACTGAAATAATCTAATTAGTTAACTTTGGAAGTTGCTTAATAACTCGATTTTGACTAATGAGGGGCAAAAGTATAAAACTTGCCTCAAATTCAAATGTTGATATAGTGCTCCGTCACACATACCTACAACATTCTTAACTTTTCCTTTCTTTTCCACTCTCTCATTTCCGAACCAAGGTAGACTTGACTGAATGCTGCCACCTGAATCCATGGTTCAAAGCTTCAAAAAATATCTTAAGATTTCCATATATGAGATATATCTATTTAATTTGGTGCTTTTCAATTTATTTTGATTAGATTTTGAATACAACATCAAGTAAGTGGCTGCCTCTATTGGCCAAACCAAAATGTGCACTTTGTCTTCAATTTTTTTATCGAGCAACTCGGGCGGTATAGCAATAATTTCGTCACAAATGTTTGTCTTAACTTGATCAATGATCAGGATGACCACAAAAAAAAAATCACAAAAATAAGTGAGCAGGAGCTAAATCTGGAGATTTAGATGGCCAGTCAACGACCCATTTTATGACATCACACGTTCAGGGAATTTTCGTTTCGACATGGAAACGCAGCGTCTTGTTGAATTCAGTAACTATCAAGACCTTTTTTACACATTTGTAGGGAGACGTACATCATAATAAGATGGCCCAATGATGGTTTAGTATTTATTGGTCTCGTATGAATTCTCCGTTCCCCAAAAGCAGCAATTGTGATTGTTAACGGTGCCAAAGGGTGTGAAATCGTCGGCCATCAAAATTTGCTTCCAAGGAGCAAGTTCAATATCAATCATTCGAGTTGAATTCCAAGCGACATGGACGGTAATATTCTATAAGACATTCTATAAGTCTTCACTTTATACGGAACAAAATCATCCTTCAAAATGATATGACTCTTGTGGGTTCTCGGAAACACTCTCCTTTACCGCTTCAAATAGTTTATTGACACGTTAGTAAGTCCTCCATAGACAAGATTATTAAACTTTGCCAAATCCTGCATAAAACTTACGAAAATCAAATCGACACCCACCATCACTTTGCTAATAATAAAGACGCGTTCGATAGCCCGATAGCCCGATTTGGGATTTCCTGTATGAAACAATATCTGAGTTCGGTCTATCTGCAAAGTTAATAAGACTCTGCAGGATGACGTAGAGCAATACATGCAGCTCCGTCAAGGTATGAAATGGCCTCTCCGAAACCTTTAATACCAAACGAGGTTTCAGACAAGGCGCTATCATGTGATTTCTTCAATTTCATCATGGAGGGGATCCAATGAAAAGCAGGTGTTCATCGTAATGGTATCATATTCTACAAAGATGTCCAGCTCCTTGCGAATGCTGATGATATCGATATTATCGACCATACCAAGAGACTTACAACTGCTGCTTTCGCCGCTATCGAAAAGGAATCAGCCAAAGTGGATTTGACGGTGCACGAAGGAAAAAGAAAGTGTATGTTGTCTGCAATTCGAGAAGCACGGCGTCTAGGCTCCCATGTCACAGCAGGCAAATATAACTTTGAAGTTGTCAAGCTGTTTACATACCTTGGCACCGCCGTAAACAGCTATACCAATCTTAGTCTCGAGAGATTAATAAGCAAGTATTTGCAGATCCCTCCCTTGATTGACAAACTGGCACTCTACAAGATACATACCCAATGTTGCCAGATAGAAGTAAATTTACCTTAATGAGGTAATTTTGACTAATTTTTTTGCAGAGGCACAAATGGTAATTTAAGTTATTATCAGCACTTGTAACAAATCCTTTTGACCCTTTGTAACAAAAAACAAGTAAAAAAGTCTAAAGTCGGTTTAGCCCGACTATGAAATACCCTAAACCCACTTTTCAAAAACAAAAAATTTTTATTGTAAATGGGCGACTCCAAGGGCGGATGAAGCCTATATTTTATATACATTTAAATATTGATGAAAAATTTACACATACCAAGTTTTATTCCTGTAGCTCACAGTTAATGCCTTTATTGTGCTTTCGCTATGGGAAGTGGGCGTGTTCATGGACGGATTACTTCCAATTTTTGAACACACCTTAGTTTTGGTATAAAATACATGCATACCAAATTGAATTTCTCTATGACAAACATAACCTTATTTATTGAGTTTAAAACTTTTTGGGTTGTTTGGGAAAAAGGCGTGTCCGTAGGCGGATGACGTCCATTTTTCAAAACCATCTTTGTCTTGTCATAAAAAACATACGTGCCAAATTTTAGCTCTGTAGGTTAAACAGAGGCTTATTTATTGCGTTTTCAATTTTTGGGTTGTATGGGAGGTGGGCGTGTCCGTGAGCGGATGACGTCCATTTTTCGAAGACATCTTTGTGTTTGTATAAAACACATACATATCAAATCTTATTGTTGTAGGCTTATTATGAGCTGAGTTATGCAGTTTTCAATTTTCGCGTTGTATGGGAGGTAGGCGTGTCGGTGGGCGGATGATGTCCACTTTTGAAAATCATCTTTGTTTTGTCATACAAAACATATTTGCCAAATTTAAGGTTTGTAAGTTAAACAGAGGCTTAGTTATTGCGTTTTCAATTTTTGGGTTGTATGGGAGGTGGGCGTGTCCGTAAGCGGATGACGTCCATTTTTCAAAGACATCTTTGTGTTAATATAAAACACATACATACCAAATTTTATTGTTGTAGGGTAATTATAAGCTGAGTTATGCAGTTTTAAATTTTCGCGTTGTACGGGAGGTAGGCGTGTCCGTGGGCGGATTCCAAAAATATTCAATAGTGCAGATCCTTGGGTCCATGTGACCATGTGTACCAAGTTTCATCCAATTATCTCAACTCCTTCTTCTTATCCTGTGTATACGGACAACACACAGACGGACAGACGGACGAACGGACGGACATGGATAGCTCGACTCACGTGGTGACGCTGATCAAGAATATATATACTTTTCTATACCGGACTCGCTTCGTTCTATGCGTTACAAACGTTTGCACAAAGTTAATATACCTTGACCTTTCAGGTTTAGGGTATAACAAGTAAAAAAGTCTAAAGTCGGTTTAGCCCGACTATGAAATACCCTTTACCTGCTTTTTCAAAAAGGGTTTTCCAATAAGAGGTGTTATTTTGATATTTAAAGAAAAATGCCATTTTGTAAGATAAATTATCGGTTGTTTATTATACCCTAAACCTGAAAGGTCAGGGTATATTAACTTTGTGCAAACGTTTGTAACGCATAGAACGAAGCGAGTCCGGTATAGAAAAGTATATATATTCTTGATCAGCGTCACCACGTGAGTCGAGCTATCCATGTCCGTCCGTCCGTCCGTCTGTGTGTTGTCCGTATACACAGGATAAGAAGAAGGAGTTGAGATAATTGGATGAAACTTGGTACACATGGACCCAAGGATCTGCACTATTGAATATTTTTGGAATCCGCCCACGGACACGCCTACCTCCCGTACAACGCGAAAATTGAAAACTGCATAACTCAGCTCATAATAAGCCTTCAACAATAAAATTTGATATGTATGTGTTTTATACAAACACAAAGATGTCTTCGAAAAATGGACGTCATCCGCTCACGGACACGCCCACCTCCCATACAACCCAAAAATTGAAAACGCAATAAATAAGCCTCTGTTTAACCTACAGAGCTAAAATTTGGCAAGTATGTTTTTTATGACAAGACAAAGATGGTTTTGAAAAATGGACGTCATCCGCCTACGGACACGCCTTTTTCCCATACAACCCAAAAAGTTTTAAACTCAATAAATAAGGTTATGTTTGTCATAGAGAAGTTCAATTTGGTATGCATGTATTTTATACCAAAACTAAGGTGTGTTCAAAAATTGGAAGTAATCCGTCCATGAACACGCCCACTTCCCATAGCGAAAGCACAATAAAGGCATTAACTGTGAGCTACAGGAATAAAACTTGGTATGTGTAAATTTTTCATCAATATTTAAATGTATATAAAATATAGGCTTCATCCGCCCTTGGAGACGCCCATTTACAATAAAAATTTTTTGTTTTTGAAAAGTGGGTTTAGGGTATTTCATAGTCGGCCTAGACCGACTTTAGACTTTCTTTACTTGTTTCATAATAAAGAGGAAGGTATGTCGTTAATAATGAAAAGCAACATCAGCCAAATGGCCACCACGACCACGCTTACAGGACCATATCCTTTTCATGAAATTTTCCATAACAAAATCGCAAAGTGGCTGCCCTAATCCTCGAAAGACTCACGAATTTCATTTTTCTTGAATCTTGACGTGGAAGATTAGATCTACGCCAACAGCCCAGCGTCGATTCAAGACCTTATCTGTCACGTTGCCCCAAAGGAAGAAGTCGCAAGGTGTTAAATCACAAGATCTCGGTGGCCAATTGTGATCACCTCTTCGAGAGATAACACGGTCCGGAAACTTTTCCCGTAAAAGATCAATGGTTTCGTTGCTTGTGTGACACGTAGCGCCGTCTTGTTGAAAGTAAACGTTGTCCAGATCAATACCATTCAACTCCGCTCATAAAAAAATCATCAATTATCTCTCAATAGCGCAATCCATTCACCGTAACTGTTGATCCAACCTCATATTCGAAAAAGTAAGCTTCAATGACCCCTCCGCACCAAAACGTCACACGTTGATGATGAAGATGCTTCTCAACAATAACTCTTGGGTTTTCCGAGCCCCAGATGTGACAATTTTGCCACCGAGGTTGAAATGGGCCTCATCAGTCAAGATGATTTTTCGATGGAATTCAGGATCATTTTCATGCATATCATGGACCCAATCAGCAAAGACATGACGTTGGTGATGATCGGCCGGCTTGAGTTCTTGTGCTAACTGAACTTTATTAGCCTAAAGATTCAAGTCTTTATGCAAAATACGGTGTAGTGACGTTTGTTGAATGCCCAATTCCAAAGAACGACGAAGTATGAACAAACCTTGGTTTTCTTCATAACTTTGGGCTACAGCAACAATATTCTCACTTCTTCTCAAGCGACGTGCACGGGTTTCATTCTTCATACCACTAACTTGTCCCAACAACTCGAATTTTTCCACCAATTTCTGTATTGCGGTCCGACAAGGTGCTTTACGACGACCAAAAATTGCTTTAGTTTTGCGAACTGTGACTGCAAAATTTTCACCATTTTTGTAGAGAATTTTTATAATTTCAATGCGTTGTTAAGCGTACATCGTTCCACTTTTAGTAATGGCGTAGTTTCTACTTGTTTCCGTGGGTGGATGACATACATTTTTCGAGCAAATCTTTGTTTTGATATAAAATACATACGTATTATATTTTATCTCTGTAGGTTAAATACGAGCTTATGTATTGAGTTTTAAATTTTTAGGTTTTATGGGGATGAGCGTGTCCGTGGGAGGATGACATAAATTGTTTGAAGGGATCTTTGTTTTGATATAAAAGACATACATATCTAATTTTTTTGTTGAAGCGTAATTATGAGCTTATTTATGCAGTTTTTCATTTTTGAGTTGTATGGGAGGTAGGTGTGTCCGTGGGCGTATTAAAAAAATATTCAATAGTGCAGATCCTTGTGAACATGTGAACCAAGTTTCATGCAATTATTTCAACTCCGACGGACGGACAGACGGACGGACGGACAGACAGGGCTAAATCAACTCACAAGGTGACTCTGATCAATAATATATTTACTTTTCTATACCGGACTCGTTTATTTCTAGGCGTTACAACCGTTTGAACAAAGTTAATATATCCTGACCTTTCAGGTTTAGGGTATAAAAATCAAAAACTCAATTCACTAATGACTTTCATCGCTACTTACTTCTCCTTCAGAATCACTACAAACAATAAAAGGGTCATCAACTAATTTATTTTTTATTTTATTTAACTTAATAGTTTGGTTCAATATTGTATGGTTTAAAAAAATCGCTACTCAAAACATACCTTGAAGCGCTGAAATGGGAAGTTCTACTCCACACATCGTATAGCTCAGACATTGTCCCTTTCGAATACTGTTTGTTTTCGTCGATGACACATGCCCTTGAGGATCACCACTTTCGCTTTTTCAAAGAACTCAAAAATTGGATCGATTTAAAAACCAGGGACGGAAAGTAACTGTTATTTTACAACTTTCAAATGAAAAAGACATAAAGAAAAAATTGTCGAGGTCCTTTTTAAAATACTAGTAAACCTGTTGCCCGAATTCGAACAATTCAATAAAAATTAAATGTTAGCAACATTATAGACGCTTAATTTATGATATTCTATTCAAGCAGCTTTTTCCTCAATAACGATATATTCAGTCTCAATAATCATATAAAAGATCATTATCTGAATGCTTTATGATCTGACACTGAAATTTTAAATGTAACTGTCAAAATACGAAGACGAAGGACTTACACTAATATAACTACCGAGATAAATATTATTACTATTCAACAACATCGCTGCTTAACTTTGAAAGCTATAAAAGTCAACTAATTTAAATAAAATTGAATTATAAAATAGATTTTAGAAAAAAAATTACTACTAAGATATAATTAAAACTACGTACAGAACACCTACAACATCAATTTATAGCATATTCCTATTTAAAACGCCAAAAAACCCAAAAAAAAACGGTTTTTTTTGAAAACCGTTAAAATTTGACTAAGTTGTTTTCTCGGAAAGTGGAACTTTTGATTTTGGAACTGCATTTTTCGGACACTTGACATTTGAGGAATGCATAAAAGATAATTTTGGTTAAAAATTTTTAGTTTTGAAAAAAATTAAATTTCGATTAATTCATAAGCTTTTCTTAAACTAAATTTCAAATCGATTTAATAGCGGATTTTTACACAAAAATTGTATTTCTGTTTTAAAAGGTTGGGAACCCCCTGAAGTGAAATCACAATTTTTAAAAGTGGTTTGCACAATTTCAGACTAAACCTGATTAAATGACAGCTGAATCGATAAAATCAGTCTATTGGTCTGGGAGGAGTTGAAGTCACAAAAAACCCTTAGCCTATTAATTATATAGATACGCAGGATGATTAAAACAGATTTGTGGCTATAACTTTTAATTGGTTGGAGCTTTAATAAAATTTTCATCATATATATTGTTTTTGAAGCTTGTTAAAGATTTAAAAAATATAAGAACAACATTTAAAAAAAAAAATTTCGAGCAAAAAATCATAGGGGGTAGCCTTGTTTTTTCGATGACGCATAGTATTTATTAATTTTTTTGCCATACTAAAACAAATTCGCCTTGAAAAAACTCAATATAATAAAAGAAAATCAAAAATGCAAATTTGATTTTTTTTTATTTTTACAACAAAAACAATTTATATACCATTTTTTGAGAAAACATTCAGTTAAGTGGACTCTTTTTAAAGGCAATGATTAAAATATAAGTACTAAAGTAATGGTAAAAATGTTAAAATTTTTTTTAAGTCAATTAATTGCATTTAAATACAAAAAAGAAATAAATTAAATTTTTTATAAACTGACAGCAATATTCGCTTCCAAATATATAACGTTAAATTTCAGAGAGTTTTTTCTCTGTATTGGCGTTTGGTAAAAATACACGTTAAACAAAATATTAAGAAAATTCATCAAAAATACATCTGGTAAAATAATTACTCTAATTGTCAACACATTTCAAAGAAAATTAAACAAAAATTAAGAAAAACAAAAAAAATTTTGAAAACCGTTAAAATTTGACTGAGTTGTTTGCTCGGAAAGTGGAACTTTTGATTTTGGAACTGCATTTTTCGGTCAATTGACATTTGAGGAATGCATAAAAGATAATTTTGGTTAAAAATTTTTAGTTTTGAAAAAAACTAAAATTTGATAAATTTATAAGGCCTTCTTAAACTTAATTGCAAATCGATTAAATAGCGTATTTTTGTACAAAAATTTATTTCTGTTTTAAAAGGTTGGGAACCCCCTGAATTGAAATCACAATTTTTAAAAGTGGTTTGCACATAAACAGCCAAAACCTGATTAAATGACATCTGAATCGATAAAATCAGTCTATTGGTCTGGGAGGAGTTGAAGTCACAAAAAAAACCTTAGCCTATTATATAGAAACCATTATGATACTAATGGTTTCAGCTTCACAAATATTAAGTGCCTTTTAAATTTTTTACTAATTCCATAAAAGTTAAATATTAACTGCAATATGTGCTTTTTATTTTTTCAGTCAAAAATAACGGTTACTTTGACTTTTATTTTATCAAAAATATCAGACAGTTTATGTTTTTTTAAAGGCCGCTTGATCGATTAAAAAACGATTGATACCATGTGTAAAATGTGCGCACCGATGAGACGAAAATAATGGTATCAATAGTTTTTTAATCGGTAAGACCAAAGGCCGTCTTAAAAATACAAATTGTCTGTTATTTTTGACTGAAAAAATCAAAGGCAGAAAATAACTGTTGTTTTTGACCAATAAAATAACAGTCAAAAGTAACTGTTATATTTGCCCGAAAAAATAAAAGACACAAAATAACTTGTTTTTTTTGTTAACAGTTAATTTGTGACTTTCTCGATAAAAACCATAACCGGTACGGTCTTTTGCGGACCAAATAAATGTTTTATTCTCAAAATATTTTACAAATTTTCTATCCTGCTGTAAGTCAAAAAATATTTTTGTTTTTTTTGTTTAGTGATAGTAAATAAAATACAAAAAAAAAAAAATTAAATATGAAGAATTTAGAAGCAATTACTATACTTTTGTAAGTATTAATCAAGCTCTGAAAACACTTATTAATTTAACTTAAAGCAAGCTTACTACAAGTACTATTATTATAATCTTACTTATGTTTCGTTACGATTGAATTTCAAATTGTAAATAATTATGCCGGCAAGTGCTTTTTAAAAAGCATGTTTGCAAAAACCTTAAATAATGGCTGGTAAAGTTATTTATTTTGATTTAACTTTAAAAAGTTTTCGATACAAAACAATGCATTTAGTACAAGAGATAGATAATTTTCTGCTCATTAATCTCGATTTCTTCTTCGAGAGATAAAAAAAAATTTGATAAAAATTTAAAGAAGCACATTCAAGCAATTTGCTATTGCCGAATGAGTAATAAAATAGACTTAATATCAAAGTTGATGTATCAAATATTTAATCATGACGTCTAACTTACTTTGTGATAATATTGTTGATAATACTGTATTGTATCCATTGCATGGCATTCGAGGCGGAATAAAAAGCAAATAGAATAAGCACCGCCCAGCGGCGTTTATAGACTTTGTAGGCTAAAAGAAAAGAAAAGAAAATAAAAGTGGTACAAAATTATTATAATGTTATATTATTTTAGATTCATCAAAAATATAGTCAAGCATGATGGCATTTGTGATTAAAAAATAAATATTTTTTTTGAAAACTCTAACATTACTTAATTACTGTTCTGTTTGATTCTAATATTGCACTCATAACGATCTTTTAAAATTCGCGTTTAAAATTCTTTTTTGGTTTTTTGAAAGATCTCTCTATACAGCACATATGGGCATTTCCGCAGAAAAGTTTACCGTGACTAAAAAATTAAAAGTTAACCAACATATTTTTTTTTACTTGTATTATTAAAGAGAAATATTCAAAATTAATTTAATTAAAGAGTTCAAGATATCGGCAAGATATCGGGCTACCAATTTAAAGTTAATGTTTTGGTCAGTTTTGTTTATTTTATGAGCATTTTCTCTTAACAATTTCCATTTCTAAGAGTAATTGTGCGATTGAACTCTTATGCAAAACTTTTGCTACAACAACAACTACATCACAGAAAAATAAATGCAAAAGAGCAAACAAATATCAATTAACGGTAAAATTTTGATTTGCTTTTAATGACATTCTGAGGTAACGTCACGCCAGACAAAAAAGCATTTAGTTCTATTGTTTCTGCGCCGACGTTCAAAAGTGCGTGAAATTTAGCATTTTAATAAATTTTTATAAAGTTAAGTAAATTTTATAAAAAAATCGTTAAGAAGAAAAACCGTTAATTTTATATTAAATTTGAAAAGTGAGTAACGTCACGCCACATTGCTCGAAGTTTGCCTGATTTCGTTACTGAATTTAGTTGCAGATATTTTAGTGGAATTTTTTTCCAACTTCTCATGGTCCATGGGGTAGGCGTTAAAAAATATAATATACTAGCGGATGTTACCCTGTTTTACTCGGGGTTGCGCCATGTGCACAGTAAAAGTACGATTTTTAAAACTGCTCTCATTTCAACATTTTTTAAATTATCAATTAAATTTTTAAATTTCTTAAATTGTCGTTTTTTGGGGGTTTTCTCCTTCCCTCCGTCAAAAGTGTGTAGTCGAATTTCCGTAAAACAGTACCTGCCGTCATATTTAAAAAAAAAATTACAACTTTAAGGTCTAGATCTGACATCTGGGTTCTGAGGACAATGGTCACACAGTTTGAAGAAGTCATTTCGAGAACAATGCGAGAAGTTTTTCTTAGCATGTATTTAATATGGATTCTTATCTCAAAAACAAAATTCTAATTTTAAAAAATCCTTTTGGCATCGATTCGATTTTTGGATTGTCTTTGCTCAACTTCGGTTTTGGTCGATACCGTTCGGTTGATTTCTGTTAATCTTCTTATAGCTTCTGCTCGTATTCGTTAAACTTCTTTTTATGCATTAGTCTTTGGATCTTGGCTTCGTTTGCTTTGATTCCTTGATTTTCGTAGAAAGAACTTTTATAATTATAGGATCTATTTCAGTAACAGATACAATTGCTTACCAAGTTTCATTAAAATCGGTTCATCCGTTTTGACGTGAATGAGCCAGACATAAGTTGATTAGTTGACATTAGTTAATTGAATAAAGCCCCTCCTATGGAAGTTTTTGAAATTTAAGTAGCCTCAATTCCGTTGCAATTCAATTCCGTGGTGACCATGGCATGCAGGTTAAGTATGCGGCTTAGCATGCTCGGAGCCCGGGTTCGATCCCCAGCCGCGGCGAAAATTTTTTTTCAATAAAAAATTTTTCTGATCGGTCACCACCTCTCTGCAGACAATGGCAAACTTCAGAGAGTAAATAATGCCATGTTAAGCTTCTTGAGGACATGAACTTTAGCCGTTCGGAGTCGGCATAAAACATGTAGGTCCAGTTCTCGGTCAATTGTGTGCAAACATTTAATAACACACACAACACAATTGATCATAAGAAGCTCGGTCAAAGTCCTTTTAAGGGCTGAAATGGCCAATTTATTTTTTTTTTCAATTCCGTTGCAGGGTCAAGTTATTTCAAGTACCAAATTTAAGTAAAATCGGTCAAGTCATTTGAGAGTTATTCAGTCTTAAAAATGCACTACTTAAAGCGGCCTCTTGCGGAAGTCTTTGAAATTTTTGTAGCCTATGTTATATCTTGGGCGCAGTTGAATTTTCATATCAAATTTCATTGAAATAGGTCCAGGTATTTAGGAGTTATTATAGAGTGCCACGCCCACATATTTTCGCCCACTTTTTTACACCCCCTATGAGCTTCCTCTCTATGAAACGTACGTGGTATCCAAATTTCAGCACAATCGGATATGCGGTGCGCGAGCCTATACGGAACAGACAGACAGACAGACAGACAAACAGACAAACATTTGATTTTTTATATTAGATAATAGCTAAAATTTATGTTTTATTTACGTCAAATATTGTTTTAAACAAATTTTAATTTAAAATGTTCGGATGGAAATTTAAGTAACGTGACGCCAGTAACGTCACGACAGATAACAGCCTAATAAAAAAAACCCAAGAAAAGATTTTTTGATTTGATTACCAGCAAATAACTCATATTATTTAAAATTCTTTCAAATAAAGTTTTGTATAAAAAGTCTTGCCCAATTCGCAGAGTTTTACAAATTTTCATATCTAAGTCGAAAACCACTTCTGTTTTTTGTAACGTCACGCCAGTGTATATTTTTGCTTATGCCTTTTAATTCTTAGAGCCGATAGTTATAATTTTTTTACTTAATATAGAGCAATTTAATTACAACGCAAATATAAAAAAAATTTTTCAAAACTTAGACTTCTTCATTTTTTTTTTTAAATTTTTTTCGTACAAAACGTACATAACGCCAGTTTGGAAAAGCCCATATATTTAAATAAAACCACATCCTTTAAACACGTCTGCCATATTTTGAGTACAATTCGTGCAAATTTATTTTTAGCACATTCTTTTTGATAGCGCCAAATAAATAAAACATAAAAACATATTTAAACCTAAAGAAAAATAAAGGCATGAATATGACTTTGATGTCGATACAACGAACGTTGTATGGTTGTAGCTAGCATGGCTGTTTTATGTGTCAGCGTTACCAACTTTTCTATGAACCATCTGGCGCCATGCATCCCTCTGCCAAGGTCAAGTGCAATTCATTTATTTGCAAAGAAATATAAGAAAAGAAAAACTAACAACAAAATCAAAACAAAGCCAAAGGTTACACTCTGCAGCATAAGTTTTTGTTGCTTTGTAGGTCAAGAGTTGCAACATGCACGACTTAATTACTCGAACGCGCACACACATACATATACAGACACTTGAAAGCTTTCCCACAAAAACTCACACATACACACGCATGAATACTAATATAAAGCGAAACAACAAATTTTCCTCCGTCACAAGCCCACAAGACGATTTAGCAGCAGCTGTGCCAGTTTAAAAATTCATTGGCAACACTGGCAGCAATAAATAGGTAAATAAAAGCTCTTACAAGAAAGCATTAGTGAGTTGTTTACAAGTTGTTCACATACGAAATAAATTTTTTCAAGCCGGAAGGTATGAAGAAGTGCTAGTTAATTTAGCCTATAAATTGTGGTCATTGTTAAAGTGTTTTAATTGATTAGGAAAGCTTATTAAAGGATGTGTGTATCATAAAAGTTTCTAATCGGATTCTATTCCAAACTTTGGTGCGGTGCTTGAGAGGTTGAGATGGCTTGAGATGAAAAGTTTGAGATGAAAAGAAGCCTGAAAAGTTTGAGGATGCTGAATTGGAGGCTGTTTTGGATGAAGACTCCTGTCAAACTCAAGTGACTCAAGAAACTATTAAAGCATGCAAAGGTACACTGTAAAAAGTAAATCTTAATATTAGGTAAAAAAACTGTCTTAAAATAAGCTGCAACAGCATTAAGACTGCTTTTGCTGAAATTACTTTTGCCTTTTTATGCTGTAAAACAGCATTCAATGATGTCTTACTTAAAGGCAGTTAAATGGTAAATGCAGCCTTACCTTCGCTGAATTTCAGCTCTTATCGTAAACAAACTGGCCTGAATAGCAATGCAAGCTATCTTAAATTAAGACTCATATGATGAATTGTAGACATTTTTAATATAAAAACCAATGAATTGGTTTAAATTTAGCTAGCTTGTCTGAAAATCAACATCCAAAAGCTGACTTCAAATATGCTTCTTTGGGTTTTCAAGCATTTAGAATATTACAATTCAAAACATGCTTAAATTCAGGCACAAGTTGATTTAAAGGCAGTCTTTAAAATACGCTTTACTTTTTAGAGTGTAGGGAGTTTTGCATTGTTTTGTGACTGGTGCACTCTAAAAAGTGAAGCGTATATTAAAGACTGCCTTTAAATTAACTTGTGCCTCAATTTAAGCATGATTTGCATTATACTATTCTAAATGCTTAAAAACTCCAAGAAGCATATTTGAAGTCAGCTTTTGGAAGTTGATTTCAAGACAAGCTAGCTTAATTTAAACAAATTTATGGGTTTTAATATTAAAAATGGCTACAATTCATCATATCAGTCTTAATTTAAGATAAGTTGCATTGCTATACAAGCCAATTTGTTAACGATAAGGACTGAAATTCAGCGAAGGCAAGGCTGCATTTACCATTTAACTGTCTTTAAGTAAGACATCATTGAATGCTGTTTTACAGTATAAAAAGGCAAAAGTAATTTCAGCAAAAGCAGTCTTAATGCTGTTGCAGCTTATTTTAAGACAGTTTTTTACCTTATATGAAGATTTACTTTTTACATTGTGATGAGATCTGGGTTCTTTACCTACAAGCACAAAAAATCATACTGGCCACCCAGCCATACACCAAAATCGACACCAAAGCAAACTATGCACAGCTACGCGGTCATGTTCTGTATTTGATGGGAAAAATTGGTCGTGATGTACTATGAGCAGCTACAATCGGTTGAAACTGTCAAGGGGCAATTCTAACGAACTCAATTGATGCCTATGACCCGAGCATTGAAGCAAAAACGGCCAAGATACGAGCAAAATCACAACAAGATAATTTTGCAAAATGACGACACTTGGCCACGTGTTGCGCTGCCGGCCACAAAACATACCTTGAGTCGCTGAAATGGGAAGTCCTTCCCCACCCACCGTATAGCTCAGACATCGCCCGACTATTATGGGTTTTCGTCGATGACGCATGTCCTTGAGAATCTGCACTTTTGCTTTTTGAAGAACTCCAAAATTGCAACGATTCGTGCATCACATCAAAAGACACATAATTTTTTCGAGATGGTATCCACAAATTGCCAGATATACGTGTCTGAAAAATAACAAATTTTTCACAATAAAGCTTCAGCCTCGAAAACATCCTTTAAAACATTTTTGTACACCAAATAAGACATAAGATATAGAGCACAAGATATTAAAAGAAAACACTAAAGATATAACAAACAATAAAAAGACAAACCTTGTATTTTCTGTTGTTTAGAAGAATCAAAATTAAATGTTGTACTTAAAAGATTTTCCTCTTTTATTTTGCACAATTTTGATGCCTTATCCTTATACGAAAAGTACGCCATCTTGAAATATTATCTATAATTTCGAGAAACTTGTTTTGTTATTCAGTGGCACACAACTAATTGATGAGCAGTAATGTTTAGAAAAATAAGCTCGACCTGTTTTTGAATATTTGCAATTGTGCTGTCTAAGTGAGCTAAAGCTAGACTAACTGAAAAAAAGTTTTCAAGTTGTCGGCACTGCGAAGAAAGATAACGTGGTTTGTTCAAATTCAGTAGAAAAGTATTTATTTGTTTATCAGTAAAAGGTAATCCATCATTTTAGTAAAGAATGAACAGCAAGAATAAACAGCTGTTCAAATGACTTGAATGAGAGACAAAAAAAATGAAAAAAAAAAAAAAAACACAAACAAATAACCTAAAACCACAAACAACAAGTGAGAAGAGTAAGTCAGGCCCAACTATGAAATACTCTTTACTTAATATTTCAATATAAATAAAATACTAAACAACAAATAGTCTAAATGAACATATCTTTTATTTGTTTAAAACTACATTGTTTTCTTTAGCTGTGTTTTTTTAACAAAGTGAGTTGTAAGGAATCGACCGCTTATCATATGAATACTCGCTTAAATAACACAGGAGACTGTTAGTCACTTAATAGTTTGCCGACCAAACGAAAAAAAAAAAAAAATGCTTGCAAGTTATATTTTAATAATTGTATAAATTTTCTATAAAGGTGGCAACTGCGATTGATTGACAATCAGTATTGATGCATAAAGTGAATTATTTTTGAACCCAATACTTTTTACGATATATTCAAAATATCTCTTTGATAACAATTTCGATGAAAATCCACTATTTTATAAATAGGATTAACAAGATTGGTCACGTATTTATATTATTTAAAAAAATTTTCGTTACTTAAATGCTTAGTTTTGAGAATATTTACATTATTGGTTATATTTTCAGAACCGAGTTTTAAATACTTTAAATCTAAAGATTTGGGCAGCACTACTTGTCAAAGTATTTATAAAAATAAAAAACATATAAACAGTAAAAAAAAAATTGCAAAACCTCTGTATTCTTGAGAAGCTATTCGTACACGAAAAAGACTTAAAAAAAAGGTTTTTTCTCAAATAGATAGGCTACAACCATCCAATGTAAGCTCGCTACACCGCACATGACATCAGCTTTTACAAAATTTCCGCTAAGAATTGGAAAGTAGCCCGCCAAAAGGGACAGATATCAATTCCAGATACGTGTCAAATTCAAATCCATACAAGGCGTATAAAAGCAAGTGATTCTTCCAGCTTCCAGAAGTTGCACTTCTAAGAAGAAGCAAGAGATATGTATGTAAACGCAAGTGGAAACATGGATGCTAAATATTAGGTTCGTTTCATATTTATAACCCACCCAATACACTTTCATAATTTATTTTATAAGAATTAAGAAATCAGAAGTTTCCAATCAATAAAGACCAAAAGAATAAGTACTGTGAGGCTAATAATTTACGATGGCAGCCCTGTTTGTCATGCTCTTCGAAATTCCTTTATATTTAAACAAAATGTGTGATATGTCACTTTAAGATGGTACTATTATTGTTTTTCATAATTAAACCCCAGTCGCAGTTTTTTCTAATAAAAAAAAAAGGTTTGTATTATGTAACATTTTTTTAACCCTCAAGGACTATTGTCTATTTCACTTAAGTCAGTACTATCGTTGGGTGTAATCCACCCATACTCAGTTAGTATCAATATTTCTCATCTGTCAAATGAAACTAAAAAATATCAACTTGTTTTTAAGAATGAATACTAAACAACTGAAAAACAACAATATTTTATATGTAATTCATTTTATTTTTTTGTATTTAATGGTTTACTTAGGAACATAGCAATAAGAGAAAAAAATAAAAAATGCATTCTGCAAAATCAGTTGTAAATTTTTTAGTTTTCACGACATGGGCCTTAAGTTAACTGATTTGAAAAGCTGAAAATATATGTAAGAAAAAATTATTTAATAATTTTTTTCGGCACAAAGTAAAATTTTTGTTCAAAAGTGAGCTAAATACTTACAAATTTTAGTTACTCATTACAGCTGCTTAACATATCATCATAGATTGAGTTCGTATCTGGCAAAGTTGATTTACTGTATAACTTTAGTGTATTACTTTTTATTTATTTATTTTATTTACTGACAGATTATACAGAATCATATTAGTCAGAACTAAGTATAGATACAAGGTAATATAAATTACAAAGGTAAATCTTAACTTAAGTTAACAAAAAAATCTTGCAAAGTTTGCTTAAATAATTCCTTGGGCATTGAAAAATCCAATAGAGTGATTGAAAAGAAGTTTTTAAATATTTTAAGTGCTCTAGTGATGGGTTCACATTCCGCATAGTTTGTCTTGTAAGTTCTGAGATAAAATGGAACACAACAACGCAAGGTTCTTGAAGGAATATTAAAATTTATACGTTCAAGAAGCGATGCGCAATCAATATTACCACTTATTAAACCACGAATAAACTCTAAAGACTGAATTGTTCTTCTATCTTTCAGTGAGTTTAAATGCAATAATTTACAGCGTATACTATATGATAAAGGCTCGGTAAGATTTAAAGGTCTAAGTGCAAATATCAAAAATCTTTTCTGAATAGACTCAAGTCTATTAATGTGAACTTCATAGAAAGGACTCCAAATAAACGAGCAATATTCCAGCCTAGACCTTACAAAGGCAGAGAACAAATATAAACGCGTATACGGATCATTAAAATCAGAACTATTGCGTGTTATAAAAGCTAACATTGAAAAAGCCTTTGGAATGATATAGTCCAAATGCTAAGTGAAAAGGAATTTAGAGTCAAATAAGACACCTAAATCAAAGATTTGATCTTTAAGCTTTATATTATTATTTTGAATAGCATATAGGAAGAGCAATGTTATTTAATCGTTTAGAAAAAGTAACATGCAGACATTTTTTAAAATGAAGTGCAAAAAGGTTCTTTTCACACCAAAAAACAAAATTCGATAGATCAGCCTGAAGACTGTTAATATCCATAAAGGCAAGTAATTGCAATTTTTAAAACAGCTTCCAATATCATTAATAAATAAAAGAAATAACAGAGGTCCAAGAATACTACCTTGGGGTACTCCTGAGGTAGCAAGAAAAGCGTACGAATCAATATTTCCAATAGAAACCACACAACGACGGTTTGAAAGATATGAATTTAACCAACTCAGGAAAGTAGAGTGAAAACCCATCTTATTTAATTTAGCAATTAAGGCATTATGGCATACCTTGTCAAAAGCTTTGGCGAAGTCTGTATAAAAAACATCAACTTGGCAGCCAGCTTCGAAAGACGAGATACAATATTCAGAAAATACAGCTAAATTTGTGACGGTGGAACGACCAGTAACAAATCCGTGCTGGAATGGGCTGATTGCATTCTTCACTACAAAGTAAAGTTTTTCTTTAACTATTGATTCAAAAAGTTTTGAAAATGTTGAATGCTTAGAAATTGCTCTATAATTTTCGACATAATTTTTTGAACCAGATTTGAAAACAGGTGTAACAAAAACAAATTTCCATTCTTCAATGAAGATACCAGCACTTAGAGATTTATTAAAGATAAGTGATAGCGCATTCATCAAAGAAGACACACATTTTTTAAACAGAAACGGTGAGAACCCATCTATATCAGGTTTTGATGAATTTTTTAAGGCCATAATCCCATTAAAAACATCAAGTGGCGTTATTGCAAGAGTACCAAAATTAGTAAATGGTAAAATATTACTTAAAATATCTGTTTCCGACCAACTTTTTGGAGACTCATACACCGAACTAAAAAAGTCTGCAAAGAAATTAACAATATCTGATAAAGCATTAGATGTCCTACCATTGAAGATCATTGAGGATAGAATAGAGGAGCATGCTCTTTTCGACTCAATAAAACTCCAAAAAGCTTTTGGGTTAGACTTTATATTGTTTTCGAACCCGATCACAAATTGTTTATACAGAAATTTATGTAGAAAGTCAAGTTCTCTCATATAGTGTTTATATATTGCCTCAAAAATCTTATTCTTAGTGAACTTAAATTTTTTTTTAAATTTATTGCGCAAATTTCTCAACTTCATTAGGCCTTTAGTATACCACGGTTTTTTGAAGTCCTTTTTACGGAATCTCGGAATATGACAGTTTAAAATATCCGTCAAGTCCCTAGTAAAAACTGTAAAAGATTCAGCGACATTATTGCAGTTTAAACGACTGTGCCAGTCAATACTGTCTATGTGAACATTTAGACGCTCAAAATCACATAAACTATAATTCATATTTAAAACAGCCCAGTCATTGGAAAGTTTTATATAGTTAAAAAATCCAATTTTTAAAATCAAAGGTACATGGTGCATGTCAGTTGACGACAAGGGAAACATGCTCTCATCAATATCAAATTTTATTTCAGAAGCTCGCCAGTAAGACCAGAGATCTTAACGCACAACTGATCCAACAGCGAATTCATATTAAACAGTGAAAATAATGATGATCGAAAACCACACTTTACTGCGAAATCACTATTCAGCCATGTTTCAACAAGAACGATGACGTCATATTGCAATTGAGATGTTTCCGCCCAAATCAGATTATCTTTAGACCTCATTCCAGATATGTTTTGAAAATAAATCTTTAAAGATGAATCCGTTTTACTAGCGGTGAGAATCGATTTAGCTTGAGACAGTACTAAGTTTCGGTTGATTTTTCTCCTGGTTTTTGAAGAGGACGCTTAAAGTAATAAAATATAATGGCTTAATAACGCCTGAACAACTGGACCGAATGTAAAGAAATTTGGTAAGAAAACCGAACCAATTCATAAGAAATGATTTATCATTTAAATAAAATTTTCAACGAGTGAACACCAACAGAAAAGGAGATAAAAACAAAACAAACAATGGAAAATGTTCCAAATGTGGAATTATGAACGTAGTTCACTGAATAATTAAAAAAAATTCTAAAAACTTATAAAAAAAACTGTTGAGCAAAGCAAAAACATTCGGCAAAAATAATCGGCTATTTCGGCTGAAGCCGAAGCCGATGCCCAAGGTTCAAATATCGGCCGATTATGCCGATTACCGAAGCCGAATAGTCGGTCGGCACTACTGATTGCTATCGTGGGTGCAAAACACCCACAATTTTAAAACGTCATTACTATCGAGGGTATAAACCACGCAAGCCTTTTAATAAACTGGCTTTATGTAAATATCATCTTAGTTTAAACGAGTAAATAATGCTTCTTAACATCAATAAACATTCAAATGAGGATTTCATTATAATTTAGTGATGATTCTCATGAAAAATTATATACTTCTCCAAGAAATTCAGCCTTATGGGTGGATTTCACCCAGGCAATAGTCCTCGAGGGTTAAGAATAACAACTTATATAGTTATATACCTAGGCAGCAGCGTAGCAAAGGGGGGGGGGGGGTGGGGAAGGATCGGTCCGCCTCGGGTGCACGCCAAAATGGGGTGAAAAATTTGGCATAAGAACTTTTTACCATATAATTTTGATTTTTTTTTTACTGCATTTTTATGTTTTGAAATCAAGAAGGTGCATAAGTGAATGCAAATATTTTTTATTATCGCCAGGACTTTGTTTTTATTGAAACAAACCTTAAATTTATATTAAATTTTGTTCAATAGAAACGCTCATACTAAAACCCAAGTCAATTCCGTATGTAATTTTTCATTGGTTAGGAGTGCAATTGTCAAACAAATTATGTTTGATAGATTATGTTTTATGATAGAGTACAAATGAAAAATGTTAAAACTTTATTTTTATATTCCATAAAGTTTTTTAAAAAACACTATTTTACTTCTTATATTCAGGTTAGGAAGTGTTCAAACTTGCTAGCATAGTAGACATTTCTAATACCATTATGTTTCGAAAACCTGCATGCAGTGGCAAAGCTAGTGGGGGTAATGAGGGTAAGCTACTGCCCTAACTTTCTTAGAGTCGGCCAAATTGTTATTTTTTACTGAAATTTGTTTAAATATTGATTTTTTTTACAATAACTATGAATGGATCAAAGTCGTCGTACCATTTTTTTTCCATTTTCGCCATCAGCCATACCAAAAGCCGACTATTTCATTTCAAGACATATCCAAAACAATCTTCAATCAGCCAATTTACTTTCAGTCGTACCTAAAATTAATGACGAATCCTTCATTGGATTTTGATGAACGAATCCAGACGACTTAAGCTGTTGCTTAGAATCAATAAAGCCTTTGCATGAACTCTTAAATCCAATTCTATCTTCAACGGACTTGATTCAAAAGTGAGTTCTACAATCTATAAAACTGTTACTAAAAAATTGTTTGGTGGACTCACTTCAATTGAAAGCGGATTTCGAAGTATTTTATTGTCTATTCGAAGGCGTAGAATCCCTTAAAAGTTACAGTTGCAGGAAATAAGAAATTGGTATTACTATTAATTTAAATATTAAAGAGAAAAGGAGTTACAGAAATAGTAAAGAAATTTGTAAACTATTTCCTTCATAGAAATTATTTTCAATTTTATTAATTTTTTAAAAAGTAGAAAACAATGTCTTAAAAAAATTTAATTTTGTCAAAGAAATCATAGGGGGGGGTAGATTCACCTAAAATGCGCTATAGACTTTGAAAGAAAATAAAAAATTCAAATTTGAGTTTTTCTTTTTGTAACAAAAAAAAAAAACATAATTTTTACCCCATATTTTGAGAAAAGAACACATTTTGTGGTCTCTTTTAAAAGGTTTCATTTAAATATAAACAAAAAAGGAACGGTAAAACTTTAATAAATATTTTTAAGTTAAATGATCAGACTTAAATACAGAAAAGAAATAAATGAAATCTATTTAAAGATGGCAGAGCTATTGGCTTTCTAATTTTGAAAATTCAATTTGAGACAGGTTTTTTCTTTCTCTTGGCCACTGTGCCTAGGTATGCCACTTGGTAAAACTGCGTCAGAAGTAGAAAAGGGCAAAATGTCGGCTTGGGTTTCTGA
Organism: Tetanocera ferruginea; assembly: GCA_958299015.1. Taxonomy (NCBI): domain Eukaryota; kingdom Metazoa; phylum Arthropoda; class Insecta; order Diptera; family Sciomyzidae; genus Tetanocera; species Tetanocera ferruginea. The sequence continues at coordinate 56,841,932 of OY282640.1, read as the reverse complement.
AAATATTTCTGTGAGCGAAATTTTAAGAAAACTTAAACGCAAAAAGCGATCCGGATGTTAGAGAAAGAAATACAAGGCAGGAGCGTGCAATCGTCTGACAACATCAAAGTGTCAAAAACAACAGTTTGACGTGTTTTGCAACGATGCGCTGATATTTGCCGAGCTTAAATGAAAGCGATTTCAAGGCTCAGTAAACGGCATACGACCGCGAGACTGGAATTTGGTGAACAAAATAAAGATACTGATTGGTCCTCTGTAAGTGAAATGAATTTCAGAAGTGTTACTTGCATAAAATTTACGTTTCTGCTTGGAGGTCATATTTTCTGATGAAAAAAAAATAAAATGGAACCTTCATGGACCAGACGGCTCACACTTTTATTGGCGAGATTTGAGAAAAGAACCTCGCAAAACTTTGGTGATGGCTCAGTTATGGTGATAGTGATGGCTCAGTTATAGTCTGGGAAGCGTTTTCAGCGGAAGAGAAAAACAAAATTATCAATAGCACAAAAAATAACACAAAGCACTACTTTGTAAAATTAACCAAACTCATGTATAAAGTACTCAATGTATGGCTAAAAACGAATATAACACAAATACTGCGAACAAGGGAGATCCAAATATGAAGATATCAATTCCTTTTTAAAGCAATATCGACATTCTGTTGCGATCTTGGCTTTATATTTCATTTCGTCGTGAGCAGTTTTGAGGAGCGCACGTGCTGTGCTGACATAAATGATTTTGTCAGCTACTGACTTTAAAATCACCACCGCTATCACCACCAAAGTAAGTAATTCTGAATATAATGAACTGAATTACATTTTGTAAACTTTTATAGATTTTTTTGAACCAACAATGCAACAACAGCAACTTACATCAATAATACGGGCAACACAATCACCTTTGACCGTGTTATTGATGTACGTTTTATACCCTGCAAACATTTGGAAGACGATTGGAAGATTAGATCATTTGGCGACGCGCTAGCGATTCGTCTAAGAGTTCTTTGGAAGATGGATTGCTTTTCGATCGCCCAAGCGATGAATGCGCGATTCTCAAAAAATTTCAAAATCTTCCTTCGCTCATTCCGGCGATCGTTGGAAGATGGATCGCTTTTTGAACGCCCAAAGGATGAATGCGCAATTCAAAAACTGTTGAAAATCTTCTTTCGCTCATTTCGGCGATCGTTGGAAGATGGCTATTTAAAAAAATTTCAAAATCTATCATTGTAATATGAAGCAGGCTCTGAAAAACCGTATAAGTTAATCAAAAAATGTAACTTTTAAAAAACTTCATGAAACTGGGATAAAACAACGTCTGAAGACCCCGCTAGCTTAAACTTGCAACAACTTGTAACGTTCAACAACTATGCTCTACAACAAATCTCTGAGGGCATCTAAAGCGATTTCTTTGCCACTCTTGTCGGCGAATCACTTTAAACCCCTTCTGCCGATTCGTGTGCAACTCTACCTTGAGAATCGCTTAAGGCTCGCCTAAGACTCTTCTCGGCGATTCGTTGGTGAATCTTCCCGGCGAATCGCTTAAGACTCCTCTCGGCGAATCGTTCGCGAATCTTCCAGGCGAATCGCTTCAGACTCCTCTTGGCGATTCGTCGGCGAATTTTCCCGGCGAATCGCTTTTATGGCCTCAGCTGCTTACATTCGGCCCGGAAGATTCTCAGAAGAGCTTGTCGGCGATTCTTTCATCTTCCAAGCGATTCGCTGGAGATTCTCGGGCGATTGAAAATGTTTGCAGAGCAATAAGATATTTAAAGTAGTGGGTTTCGATTTTATATATATTCAGTTATTATGATCTGAATGCTGAATTTATCTTTTTCTTAATCTTTTTTAATCAGAATAAAACAATTTGGAAACGTAGAAGTAAAATATATCAGCAATATGGGGGTGGCTTATATATATGAAACGCATTTTAAAATACAGCTCATGTCTTATTCTGCTTCATTCATTGTTTGTTTCAACTCCTTTCTGTTGTTTTATCAGATTTGTTTGTTTTTTTTTTATATTTTTTTGACATTTCAGAAAATGCTTCCAAGTTTGAAAAATATTCTTAAGCGACTTTGTAGTCGTTTTTTGCCTACTCGCTTAGTAAAAACACAGCTATTGTTCAAAAAACAAAATTGCTCTGCCAACTTATACCCTACCTGGTCCGCGTAAGAATCTATATGTTAATACGCAAACACAAAGCTGTGTGTACACTTTTAACTGTGTAAATGTCAATATATTTACATAATATTTATGTCGATGAAAAGGTATAATACGAAGTTATTTATTTAGAAACACAGACAGAAATGTAGCATGATATTTTTTAAATAAACGCATTCGTATTTCAAACAATGAATTGTTCGAATCTATATTTTTTATTATTTTATATTGAAAAGAAGCAAAGAAATTCATTGCCTTGATGGTCGAGTGTGTTCATGGAGGTTCGAGCCCGAATAAAACTAAAATATTTTTTACAATTTTTTTTTTCTTAAACATATATAAATGTCAATGCTAAAAGTAATAAAAAAGCAATTTCTTGGTTCATAGCTGGGCTAAAGCTCAAATGAAATAACAAATGTTTTCTTTTACTTGAATTTGTTTGGTTTTTGTTCTCAGTGTAGGTAAATTTAAGAAAACGTAAAAACACCTTTTTCCCAATGGGGTAATCAGAAACAACATCAAAATACATACCGACACAGCTCTGTTAAACATCGCTGTTGTTGTCTACAGAAAGAAGAGTAAATGCGAGATTAACAGTGAGAGGAGCAGAGCTTAACAGAGCTGTGTTGGATTGTTGTTATCAGTGTTGCCGTTTGGATCCAATTGGATCCATTTGGATACTTTTTTTCTTCAAAAATTGATGAATACTTATTATTTAGCCTTAGTGGAAATTTGGATACTTTTATTGAAAAATCCATTTTAAATGAAAATATAGTCATATTAAATCAAAAATGCCTTAAATTACAAAAAATTCAAAACCGAGTTTTTGATTGATTATGATGCACCGTATTCAAATATATTTAAATGCAAAATGTTACACTCCTACTACTAAAATCAACGATTTTGTTAACAAAATTATCCTGAAAAAATATGGTTTTGTTTTTAATTTAGAAAGTTTTTTGGTTCTTCTGAAAAATTTTTCAAATGATAGATAGGAATTTTTTGATTTTATATGAACCCTGCAAACATTTTCTGAGACTTTCCAAAAAATGACTCTAAAAAGAGTGTTTTTTATGCATGTTTTTGATGACTCATTAAAAGGACTCATGAAAGAGTCTTTAATATGACTGTGAAATGATTGTTCAAAAATAAGCCTCATAAAACAGTCATTATTGTATCTGCTTTATAAGTACTAATAAAAGACACTCATTAAAGAGTCCTAAATATGACGGTTACATGATTGTTTATAAAAAAGACTCATAAAAGGATCATATATTGATTGATATATGCGTAATCAGAAAGAATACTCATAAAAGAGTCTTCTATGGGAGTGTATGAGAGAATAGAATCGGATTATTTTAAAAGCACCATATCTAATAAATAAATAAGAACTTAATCGAGAATATTTATATTAATTGTATAAAACTTTGTAACTTTCCGTTATGGACACATGCTATCCTGACGTCGCTTTTCGGAGAATTATTTGTGGCGATATATATGCATTGGAAGTGAACAACAACAAATGTTCGTTTTAAAATGACCACTTATATGAGTCTTAAAAGAGTATTCAATATGAGTAATGAAAGAGTACTAATATGAGTCTTAAAAGAGTTTTAAATACGAGTCTAAAAACCGTTATTACTATGAGTGCAAAAAGACTCATAAAACAGTCAAAAATATGAATCATATTTTGGAGCCCACAATATACGAAAATGTACTCATAAAAGAGTCTTTTTTGAGCGCATTATGATGATGAACCCTCATTTATATCAGTCTTGAAAGAGTCTTTTAAGAGTCATAATGTTTGCTGGGAAAATATGCTTTTTATTGTTAGCATTGCCATTATTGTGTATTTTTGTAATTTTGTAAACCCGTGGTTAGGATTACAAGCAAGACGTCGAATTGAGTTCGATTTGTCAAGTTTGTTTAGAGCAAATTTTTTGTTGGCAGCTCAATAGACTCTTGTTCAACAGACTCTTGCAGCTACTATTTTTAAGTGAAAAATACGATAAAAGATTTGAACAGATAGTACTCAGCTAAATCCAACAAGTTTTGTGGAGTTTTGTTGGGTTTAACGAAACTCAACTCAACCCTTGTTTACATGCAGAGCTCACTACAAGTAAGCTCCGAGTTAACTCTGCATGTAAACACAGTATATGCCGTTTCTAATTAAATACTTTTTATTAAAATTGATTGAGATAAGAATCAAAAACTACTTTTTTGTGTTTAAAAAGTGAATATAATATAGTTTTTTGCAATTTGATACCTGGATACTTATTTTTTTTTAAGTGGATACATTTGGATCCATTTCTGACCTTTTTATGGATACTTTTTTTAGAACCGTCGCGGCAACACTGGTTGTTATTGAAGCTTTTTCTCATTTTCTCTCTCCTTTAACACACTGAGCAGGGATGCCAACTTGTGTGGAATTCCCCGATTTGCGGGGAACTTAAAATTGATCAGGGAAAGGGGAATGGGCTCATATTTTCGGAGAATTTTATAATTAATTTTAGTCTTAATTATCATTTGCAGGGAATTTTATATTTTATCTGATATTTGCGAGGAAAATGATTTTTTTTATATGAATTGTTCGAATACAATCAATGTAAAAAAAAATTGTACATAATTTCTATCAGCAAATTTATAAATATAAGCGTAAAAACTGTTTTAATTAATATGTACTGCTTAAACAGATACAGATATGAATAAGTGTTTCTTGTTTTCCAAGCGACAGTTGAATGCTGAAACGTTATATTTTTTTTAAGGTAAAACTAAGTTTTTCTGATTTTTTTTTTTAATTTTTTTAATAAAACTTTTTCGTTGAATTTTAATAAATTTTTTTTCTGAACTTTAAAAAACAAATTTGATACAAGAATTTACATTTCAATATTATAAATGTGTTTAGTCGTCTAAGCATACTTTAAAATCCTTTGCCATTTTACAGCATCAAAATATGAATTTTTAATTTAATGTGTTTTTTTTTAACATTTTTTTTTAAATTATAACATCTTATTTTTTTCTCAGTGTATGGTATGTTTGTGTTAAATTAAAAAAGTCTATAAATAAATTAATAACATTTTTTTGGAGGGGAATCTGATGGAAAATCGGGTAATTTTGGGAACTACTTCGGGGAAAATCAAAATCTGAGTTTGCAACCCTGTCACTGATAGCAAGGAAATTGGTGCAAGGAACAGAAAATTTATCTAATTTCGACCTCAGGCTATAATAGTTCCAATAAAATCGTTTGTCCTACTCATGTGATGATTGAGAATTATTTTTAGAATTTAGTAAACCTTAAGTCATGACAAATGATTTCTGTTCTGATGTCTGTTCTACTTCTGCCTGAAGTAAACTTATAATCATATGTTATCATACAAAAACACTTAAGGTTTTTTTTAACCATACGTAGAATAAGATAAGTTGGAATTAAGTCAGGTGATAACTGGAATCCAATGCGTGTTGTTTCAATGCTCGGACATCAATCACATTCTTCATTGATATGACGAATATTTATCGTTGATCGAACCTTTGAAAATTTTATTGTGGTCATATGGCACCAATACTTCTAAAAGTACAAAAATAGACTGTGTGTCTGAAATAAGAGTATAGATCGAAAAAAAAATTATTTTTATTTTTTTACAGTGTACAGTGTATTAAAAAAAACATTGTTTAACAAAACTAATTTGGGGCACCCTTTCGTCTAAATGAAAATCTTGTTTCAATCCTCACAACTGCATACTTTTTTGTGGGGGTTCCCGTATAATTTTTTTTTTATCAGGGTTTGAAAACATTCTTGCTCCTCGTTAGCACAGGGAACCCCCACAAAAAAGTATGCAGTTGTGAGGATTGAAACAAGATTTTCATTTAGACGAAAGGGTGTCCCAAAAAAACAATTTTTTTTTTTTAATTATAAAAGTACAGAAATTAAGTAATGTCGTTTGAAAGAACATTAAATTTAATGTGTTTTTGACCTTTTAACAATTGAAATATGTCTATTAATAAGAAATTTATGAATTTTTTAAATTTTAGAACACTTGTTATACAAGACAACTTATAAAAGATCCGGTTGGAAAAACAAAAGTTCACGTAACGGTGTCCGAAATTAAAGAGTTAAAGTTGAAAAAAAATAAAAAATCTTTTCAAACCTGTTCGAAAAAATTTAATAAGAACCGTTGTGAGAAAAGTTGTGAAAATAGTAACAAGATCTTCATTTTCTAGGAATTTTTCGCAAAAAAATTTGATCTTTTTGCTTCTGCATTTTGTTATTCGAGGGTTTTTGGAATTGCTGATCATGAATCTGAACTCCGATTTTGATAATTTCTTAATCCAAGATGGTGGACTTAAAGTGGTGGGTAAAAGATTATTCAAAACTACTTGAATTCTATCGTAGCTAATTTCTGTAACTCTCACTGAGCGTTACTCAGACTAACGGTGTGGGTGTAGATAGCTGCTACCCTCCAGTACTGGCAATCACAATTAGTCTTTTAACGGTCATGATATCATGCATGAATAGTAGCTAGTGAATTCTAGTACCCTAGGTAATGTAGCACACTCAGCGAAAAAATGCTGTCTTATCAAACAAATCATGGGTTGAAATAACAGATTTCACTGTCAAATACCATCCAACAAATGAAACTTTCAAATCAACAGTCGGTTGACTGTTGGTCTATGGAACACGAAACCCGTATAAAAACTTATTTATTGAAATTTGATCACTGGTTTGAAAGTTCATGTATGGCCGAGTGTGCTAACGTGTGCGTCTAGTACTCGAGTGTCCACGGTTCAAATCCGACAAGGCCAATAAAATTTTTTTTTTTTATTTAAAATATTTTTTTTTAAATAAAAAATGAAATTTGCAATTTTTTTTTTTGAAAGATTGTAAGCATTTTATTATGAAGGTTATTTTTACCAAGCAATTAATGAAACAGAATTATTATTATTTCAATTATTAAATTACAATTTTAGATACTTACACAGCTAGGGTTCGAACCCACGTCTCCCGCATGACAGTCTAGTGCACATCCACTGAGCTACTGGCAACGATAATATAAATATAGCAAACCACATATAAAAACTATGGCTTAGAAAAAATTGACAATTCAATATAAGCACAAAAATATTTCAACAGATGATTTTAACAGCACAAAAATACTTTGAAACCTTCATTCAACAAAGAAAATTGTTTACTTAAACGCAAATCATTCAATCGAACAGTGTTTTGAAATAACAGCGGCCGACTGTTAATATTACAGTTGATATTTTTCTGAGAGCTAGTGAACTCACTCATTCGTCATTGGTGAGTCGAACTGGAGGGTAGTTATATATTTAATCGTTTTTCTATGCGTCGGACACTTCCATAATTCTTTATATGTACTTGTTACAATTTTCTTATATATATATAAAAATTGTATATAATATTTGCAGTTGTCAATTTTCAAATAGTGCTTTTAGCATGGGATTGATAAACGTTGACCCAAATCGCATGACAAGTATTTTCATACAGGAAATAATTCTCAATGAAATCTTTCTCTCATAACGGAGAGTTAAGAGTTTTATTGTCGAATACTGCTTTCAATAGTGAAATCGAACCCAGTGATACAAAAAAGTTTTAAACTCGGTTTAAACCAACCTTAAAACCCACGGGTGTCCATTTGCAAACAATTTGAAAGAATATAAGAAGTTTAAAGAGATAACTATTTAGGTGGGACCGTAGCGGATGCTCTGTGACTGAAAAGCTTTACACAGAAATCAAATCTCCGTAACTAAATAAAAGTTGTTAGTTGTTTGATGCACTGCGCAATCAATCAATAATTTGTTTTGTGTTTTTAATAATACGCATAATTGCTCACGCCACTTGATTGCACACACACAGACATACACATCCATACTCACTTACCTTCTTGTGTTGGTGGTCCTGTGTCCAAGCCATCTTTCGGCTTGATTAGATCTGTTGATTTGCTAGATGCGATGTACGCATCCGACAATTCACTGACGCTGGAATGTTTTAGATCCATACTTGTTGTATGTTGTGTGCTTTTCTCTTGTTATAGGTTTTGTTTTTTGGCCAACGATGTGGCAGCTAGATGTATAGAACTATTTCTCTGTCAATGTTATTAGCTCGTTAAAATATGGCCATAAAAGATGAAGATGGTTATTTTCTAAGGTCTGCTCATAGTAGCGTAAAATTGTTCTATGGTTGACTGCGTTGCTTTTAGGTGGGCGTTAGTTGACGCTGCAGGTTATTGGCCAATAATGGTTTAATCGACTTTATTCAGCTGGTTTTGGCATTTGTCTGATATTAAAATGGCATTATCTTAAATTGCTGCAAGAAGATAGAAAAGTTTTTTTTTATAAGTAAATGTGAAAAGTGAAGTGATAAGAAATAAATATTGATTAAAAGATTACATTTAAAAAATTGCTTTAATTTTAAAAGCACGCCATACATAACTGTATGACATTGCGGGGGGGGGGGGGGTTTTCAAGAGCATCGATAATTTTCGAATTTAGCTGAAGAATTACATTGGTTTTCTCTTTCGCTTACGAGTTCAGAGTTACGTTTCTATTCCTTAGAAAAGCAATATGACGGATTTGGTTTGAAGAAGTACTAAAAAATTGTAGATATTTTTATATAATGTATTTTTTTTTTCAAATTGATAAAAGATGTCAAAAAGTTATAAAATAAGGAAAAAAGTGAATAGTTGTAATTTACAAAAAAACTTTTGTTCAGCTTTTTTTACTAAATTAATTTAAAAATGGCAGAAATTATAGTTGAGGAGTTTACATTCAAATCCAGATAAGTTACACAGAGGGAAAAACCTATGGACTCAATACATAAATTTATGTACTCATCGCATAGTTTTCTGCACACAAAAATTTTACATTTTTCATGTATTGAGTACATGTTGAAATCTTTATTGACTACATAATGCTTTCAAGCGGTTATGTAGTCAATAAAGAATTTTATGTACTCAACGCAAACTGTTACAAATAATTTTATGTAATGAGTAAAGATCTTATGTACGTATTACATAAATTATTGACTCAGTACATACATAATTTACTCATTACATATTTGGAGTACATAATTGTATGCAATGAGTACATACATTATTTACTCATTACATATTTTAAATGCATAATTTTATGTAATGAGTACATACATAATTTACTCATTACATATTTTTAGTGCATACATTTATTTAATGAGTACATCACCCAAATCACCCTCTTAACAAATGCAATAAATAACTTAATAAAGAAATGACTAGATTTCACAAAATAATTGCCAATTACTTATAGAAACCCAGCCATTCATTTCTTATCCAATCATCGCTTTTGTTCTAGAGTACAGTGGATAAACTCATTCCCGCTCTGATTTTCTACAGGCTTTAGAGGTGTTGCTTATTTGAAAATCAAGAAACGAATGACATAAAACAGCAAAATCGTGTGCCGATGTGCAACAGATACGTGTACTGAGTCCATATGTTATGTACTGAATAAATGTGCCACTTCAATCCTATAAGGGGGACGTGTACTGAGTCCATATGTTATGTACTGAATAAATGTCTCACTTCAATCGTATAAGGGGGACGTGTACTGAGTCTATATTTTATGTATTGAGTAAAGTTTTTGTAAAAAATTACATAACACGTTGATTGAGTACACGTTGCTTGTATCTATTGAAGTCTGCTATGTATTCAACACATAACATGATGTATTGAATACATTTTTTATTCATTTTAAAAAGTGAATAAATTGATATGTAGTCAGTACACGCTCCCTTTACTCAGTAAATACTGCCCTCGTTGCGTTCTCATACAAGTTGCAGTGAATAGATTTTACATAGCTGTCTCTGTACTGACTACATAACTTTTTCCCTTAGTGTATGGGAAAAAAAAATTTAGTTAGAAATGCCATTGTAAAGCTAATGTTACAAAAGATAGGTTCATAAAATCATAGAGAAAAATGCATTAAAAAATCTCCTTTTCAATCAAAAGCAGACATGTCCACTGTAGATTTCCAATCAAAACCAGATAAGTCCAAGCAAGTTTTTATTTGTGTAGTTTTCATTCAAATTTTTAAAGCTTTTTTATGTCAAAACGTTGGGTATGAGTAAAAAATTTAACATTTTAGCGAATTTTGGATGCGTTCTATAAAAACTAAAATGTCTAAAGCAACAAACATTTTTTTGTTAGTAAAAAGGACCTTCAGGAGATTCAAAATTGCTTCGACGAATTTCCTCCGATTTGAAAAAAAAGTATACAGAAATCATTTTAATGAGTTTCTCTAACTTTTGAGACCCCGAACGGTGGAATATAAATTTTGATTCATTTCTAACTTTCAAAACCAGACAAGTTCAAATGTGATAATACGATTTTTTTTTGCACAAGAGGCTATTTTTTTCGCTTTATATATACATATGTATATTCCTGTGGAGCATCATTTATCATAATTAGTTTGTTTATAAAAAATGTCTGTCAAAATTGAGACGTTTTTTCGATTTCCCAGCATCTCGATCCGAGTGACTTATCTGGTTTTGAATGTAAACTCCTCAGTTGTCTTAAGTGGGACGGTTTTGTTTTTTCATCATAATTTTCAACAATGAAAATATTCCAAACATATTAATGGATTAGTATTCTAAATTAAATTTTTTTTTTGCCTTTTATAGTTAAAAGTTTAATTGGAAAATTTCATCTACTTCAAAAATTTTTATCTTCTAATGACTAATATATAACATGGTACTCTACCATAGATACTTAGCATTAACATTTTGAATACTGCAGAAAAATCTCCACACAATACCAAAATAAATCGCCATCAAAAATGGCGCCGAAGTTTCAAACATGCGAATGCTTCAAACAGGATTAGTCAACTTGAATAGGACCAAAGATTTTGCGAATAACTTTCCTCTCGAACACCCCAACAGCGGCAGCATCTGTTTTCCGACCTTCGCGTTGAAATCGCCGTAATCTTTTTTCACATCATGTGCCGGAAAGTTATCTTACACGTCTTCTATGCTCGTGTAGAAGACATACCATGACAGAATCGTCCTTTTCCTTCATTAGGCCGTTCGCGAAAATTAGCCTTATATGGAACAGTTTTGCCTTGCTGCGGTTAGTGGCCAGCCTTTTGTTCACAGGTATGAACCAGGAAACAAGGTGACGTAGTTTCTGGGTTAGGACGAATCTAAATTCCAGCTTTTTTGGATGGTAGCTGTAGAAGATATTGCAGTCTGCTGTCGTAGAGCAGCATTGTCCTTTCCATCGCATCTCTTGGATGGTGGTGATGTCAGTCTCTATTTTTACGTAAGTTTCCGTGAATTCGGCAGAAGGACCTTCCCGATAAACTTACCAGACATTCCGGTGGTCGTCAACGTAGTAAGAGTTCATATTCGAGACAGGTTTGGTTTTCATTGGGCGGTTATAATGTGGTGGGACCCAAACTCCACCCACTAAAATGATAAAAATATGACTATGATGGTTTTTTTCAAAAAATTTCGAAATCATTTTCGAAGAACAGGGTTGTTTCTTGTTTCGGTTATAGGAAATCGAACTGCATCATTCAGTTTTTATGACGCCGTCATACAAATTTTGCCCCCAAAGGAAGATATTTTAGTAATATCGCCTATTTTTTCAAAATTTTTTGGAAAAGTTGTTAAGAATATCTCAGACTTTATATTTTGTAAACATATCAAATACCAAAAATAGGCCTTGGGTCAAAATACAAAAATATTGTCTCCTCTCAGACTTTTTCCCAGATTTTAGATCTCAAACCGCCAAAATAAGCCAACATAAAAATTTTAAAATAGATACGCAAAACATTGTTTGAGGACCCATTAGGTTCGAAGAAATTTCATTTGGGTCTTATTTTGGGCGTCCTAACATGTTATATTATGTTGTAAGTAAGTTTTGTGGACATACCGGAGAATATAAGCTATGTATTGGTTTTTTCAAGACCGAAGTATATTTTTTCTATAAAAATACCCTCAAGGAAAATCCTGGCTACGGCCATGGTATAATCAAATGTCACAATTTTAAATTTTGATAGAAAAAAAGTTTGAATTTAATTGTATTCATTGTTAAATCAAATATTAATATTAAATCTGAAAACGAACGTATTAAGGAGGGACATAACATTCGCGGCAGAGAAAACAGACCTTATTTTAAAAACTCATAACTCAGTCAACAACAAACATTTTTCCAAAATTTTGTTTTTATTATTGTGGAGAATTGAACGCATTACAAGAAAAATATTCAAAAAATATATTTTTTTCTAACATGGTTTTATAGAGCTCCAAACTGGCGACAGAGAAAAAACGGGGCCTCGTGGTTGCAGCGCTGGGAGTGACAAAAGTTGTCCGATCTGGAAAAAATGACTTTTTCAAATCTTAACAAAATTGGTTATCGTATAACAGGAGCTTTTTTTTAATTTTTTTTAAATTTTTAGGAATGTTTCAAATTTGAAAGTGTGTTTTTTTGAAAAAAAAATATTGACTTTAAAAATTCATAAAAAATCGAAAAAAATTTTAAATTAAAATTAAAATTTAAAAAAAAAAATTTCGTCAAAAAATGAACCCGCTAGAGCCGCAACCAGTACGAAAAACATGGTTTCGAGATAAACGCGTTCAAAGTTTGTGAACAAAGAAAAATACAAGGAAAAATAAAAATGCGCTCTCACTAATCCTGTAGCTGTTACTTTTGAACCCGGAATTTTTCATGAAAATTTTCCATTTTCTTATAGTTTTAAGAATATTTACTAAAATACAAAATTATAACAAAAAAGTTGATTTGAAAAAACGGCCAATGTCATGTCCCCCGTTAAAATTAACTAAGTCTACAAGACAAACACCTAAATATCTTAATTTTGAAATTATATATTTTTAATATACAATTTTTTGATAATTTTTGATTTTAATCCTTTTTCATTTGTGTGTAGAAGAACAATTATTCGACGGACTTAAGTGCCTCTCAAAAACGTAACTAGTTTTTTGTCCGTTAATCAGTTTATATTCCGCAAAACTCTTACTTTTGCCCAAGCCTTGTGGTTGGCTGGGTTTTTCTTCAGGTTTTTATTTTCGTTTTGTTTTTTTTTTCTTCATAATGAAGAAAAAAGTGTTCCTTACAAATTCTTGTATCAGTGCAATACAGCAACAAGCTCTACATAGTTTTTGTTTGTATTGAACTTTTGCAGTACCGTTTTATCTACTTTTACCAAAATTCTGCTACTTATGGCCAGAAATGCCCTACTTGAATATATTAAATTTAGTCTGAGTTTTCGCCCCCTCCCTCCAACTTGTGAAGCTTTGAACAAAATGTGCTTCAGGGATATATTAATAAAAAGCAGAAATTGAAAAATTTATAACATGGCTGTATTTTTTTGCTAACGTTCAATGTAAAGAGCATTTTTTAGCGTTCTAGTAGCGATTTTGTTTCCGCTTCCTGTTTCAAATTTTGCAATTCTCTGTGTGTTCGTTTCTTTGTGCATGTGAATGTATGACAGTGTGGTGTGTGCGTATAGATTTCATGGCTAGTGTATAAAATACAGTCACTGAATTATTCATGTTTCCCCTGAATCTGGTATTCATTAGGATTCTATTTGGAGTGTTGCCACTTTTTGGGGTTTTTTTTTTTGTACTATGTCAGACATTTTTATGTCAGTATATTTGTTGCAAATATTCCATAGTGAGATATTTGTTGTATTTTTCTTCTTTTGTGCTTGTTTATTATTGCCTGTGCTTTGTGGACACCGCTTTCCGGATGTTTATATCTATTGCTAATCTTATTTACGATACTGTTGCGTTGTGCTAGCTATTTGCTGTGTTTAATTAAAATATGCTTATAACATTGTTTTAACGTACACCCACCCTAGTATTTATGCCATCTTTCACATGAATAATATTTTAATAAAAAAAATTTTTCGCAAATTACGCTTAAATCAATTGAGTATCTATGAGTACTATTATTATTCGCATGACAACCACTTAACAACGTTCACGTCTGGTAATTTCTCACATTTTTGCAATTTGCACAAAACGATTGTGAGCAAAAACACATACCTTTTGTTAAGATAAAAGCATTATTTTTAGAATTAATTGCGTTATTAATGGCATTTATCTATTTTAAAAATCGCAAGACAAACTGTGAAATGTTAAAGACACTGTGAATATAGATAAGTTATGGCATGTTGCATGTCATCACTCTGTTGATCAGATGTCGAATGAATATCGTGGAGACGTAGAATGTTGTAGTTTCAAAATAAATGCCAACAAATTTGTTTATTCCGTCAAAACAGATACAGGTTCAAATCTTTGTCTCGGTTCAATTTGTGTGTTCAAATCGAGTGTTTGGCTGCCCCTCAAGAAATATAAAAGACATCAAAAATATAAAGAGTTGTTATTTAATTTTGTAAATGATCGTCAACCGGGTAATGATGATATCATGATAATACAAAGGTATTGTACACTACAGGGGTGCAACCAGGAATTCTTTTTGGGGGGGGGGGGGTTTTATCAAATGTGGAACTTATGTATAAAAACGATTTTACGTAATTAAAGCGGCTGTGTTGCAACGGTTATTACGTTCAATTTTTGCATTAATGGTTCCTTGTTCAAACTTCAATCATGGCCAGCAACATATTTTTTTCAAAAAAAAAAATGTAAAACGGTCCTTGTCAGCACATTTTGTCCAAACAGCAGTGATAGCGGTCGTTTAAATATAAACTTGCTTCATCGCTGTTTTAAATCTGTACGGCCCAAATGTCTTGCTAGTTATACGCCGTTTCACGGATTTTTTCTTGTTCGGCAGTTGTACGAAGATTGTTAGGTCCCAATAGAGTCAGCAAAAAATATTTTTTTCTCCCCACATTAAAAATTTCATCCATACTTCACTTCGTTATCAAAAATAGCCAATTGGCTGGCACAAGTCTTAAAATTCGTCCATTGGTGAGTACTAATTGTGCTCAATTCCGAAAGAACAAAACGCTATATTGCTGACACCTTGTGATAAAAAACAAAAAGCCGGATTTTGAAAAAATCGCTTGAGAAATTACCCCTAATATCGACTTTTATAGTCTTATTCATAATATTCCATTGGATTTTCAAAATCAGTTTCATTAAAATCCCTCAAAGTTGCGCAAATATTATCCGATTTTAATGAATGATGGCTCTTTAGTGTAGTACACCCCTATCGTTAAAAGGTGTAGTAAAGATCGATAGTTAAAAATATATTATTTCGATTAAAGTCAGCATTTACTGATTGGTATAAGTAATACCGTATAACTATAATATGTCACTGGACATAAACGGATGAACAGAAAAAAAATCAAACCAACATCTTTTAACCTAATAAGTCATTATTCCTCAAAATCGGATATTAATTGACAATTTATAGAAATATTTTATGAAACAGATTCGAAAAAAACGATGAAAAATAAGGAATTATGAATTTTTTTTCTCCAGTTTCGGAAGTCAATCGGAATAATTTTTGTAATGAATCACATGAGTTCACTATAAACTTAATTCTTCAGAGTTTAAGTTATCGATGTTAAAAAAAACAAATATAGAAAAGGACGAAAAATAACAATTTAACTCAACCAATTTTTCTCTAATTCAGTCTTTCTTATTTTGTTTTACTATTGAATTAATTTTTCCCACATAATCCCAGTTGCCTTAGTGGGTTCCATGTTAGAAGTTGATAAGATAACTCAAATCAAGGTATTGCCAACAAATCAGATCAATATTGCCCTCAGTGGTCAGAATCAGAACACAACAAAAATTAAACAGACTCCGAACCAAAAAGTTAGAGGGACACTTGAAAACAATTTCTGTATAATTTTTTCGGATCGGAGAAATCCCCATGGAGCGGTTATAGTTCTTCTGAACCTCTTTTCCGTACATAAATTTTTTTTTCAGAATGCAGATCCAAGATAAGCAAAAAACTAAAGATTTTTATGGTACACATATCGCACACTAAATACAAAACAGTCACAACTCAAAAAACATGACTTTTCAGGAGAAGCGAAAAATAAAACTCTATGGTTGTAACTGCAAAAGAAAGGTTTTTTTTTATTTAAACACACAAACTTCATTCTTCCAGTCAATGAAGAAAAAATTGAAAAAGCTGGTGAGATATGTGTTTTGTGATTTGATTTATAAACAAATTCGATATAAAAAAATTTTGAGTTGTGACTGTTTTGTATTTAGTGTGCGATATGTAGATAAGCTAAAACTTTTTTGAAATTTTTGGTCTTTACAAACACTTTTGAGACCCCAAAAAATTTAAAATTCGTCATTTTTGAAAAGAGGTATGTATTTTTTATGGTATTAACATGCATTTAAACTTTTTGGAAAATTATTGAGCTCTTCTTTCCACTGATATATCGTATGGTGTGGTTTAACCCACGATAGAATAATGAGGTAGGCTCATATAAATATTGCTGCTCAAATGTCTAATTTTACACAAACAATGCTGTGAGTGCTATAAATGTCAAACAAAAAGGCAACAACAACAATTAGAACAACTCAAATTCGAACAGCTGATTTTTACATTTAGCTCACTTCCTCTCTAATATGCGCCTACCTTGTTATTCTATCATGGGTTTAACCAAAACTAAGTGCCTCATTATCAGTTTTGATTAAAACACACCATACGATACACCAAAAGAAAGAAGAGCTCAATACATTTCCAATAACCTTAAATGAATGTGAATACCATGAAAAGTACATATTTTATAGGTGTTTAAAAAAACATTAAATAGTTTTTAAGAGTACCTCTTAGTGTTGAGTCGGTTTCTCAATACAAGATACATGTTAAATTTATGTGTGCAGAAAACTGTGCCATGCGTACATAATTTTATGTAGTGAGTCCATAGGTTTTTCTCCTCTGTGCATGATTGATTGATCAATTTCTTTATAAATTCTATGCGGACTTAAGAATGTAAGTTGTAGTAGAATGTAGTGAATGTAGTTGAATGTAGAATGTAGTTGGATATTTCTGTCCTGATCATAAAGAGTATATAAAGATGGAAACATGCGAATATCCGAGTGGTTTAATAGGACTTCTCAAAGCAATCGTGCCAAGTCTCGGAGTAATAGAATTAAGACCGGTAGAAATAAGCAGAGTAAAAGTAAAATAAAATCCCAGGATCCTAATTGGTTGCTCAAAACAAATAAAGGTATTTCCCTCATTTTCTTTCTCAAAATATAATCTCTTGCATCCATCAAAGATTAATATATACCATCATAGCCACTCTCACTACACGCAAAGAAATTTTTCGTTTATCGTAACTGAAAAATTCACCAACTATACTTCGTTTGCGAACTGTATTTGCTGCAAACGAGTATTCAGTTGTCATCAACTTAAAAATATTCTTGCTTGAAACGAAAAAACATCGAACTTAATGAAATTTTATCATTGTTTTGGAAGTTCAAGTTTAGCCGAGCGTGCTGGCGTTCGAGTCTAGAAACTTGAGTGACCTGGGTTCAATTCCCAACAGCAACACCAAATTTTTTTTTTTTTTAATTAATGTTTTTTATTATTATTTTTATTATTCTTATTTTGACGGTTCCTTTTGACCAAGCAGTTAATGAAACAGAATTACAATTTCAATAATTAAATTAAAATTTTTGATACTTACACAGCCAAGAATCGAACCCACGTCTCCCGCGTGCCAGTCTAGCATGCTTCCATTGAGCTATTGTGAGATATTGTCTAGAATGAATTTTTTATTTACTTAAGCTGTAACACATTCTTGTTTCTTCGTTTATGGCAAATATTTTACATTTGTCATCAACGAAAGCGAGCTGTGTAGCAGTTGTGTGACTGCACTTGTGATTCACAGTTGTGTGTCTGTTTGTTCACACTCTTAAAATACTTCCTTTTCGTTTATGGCAAATATTAAACGCTTTTCATCACCGAAATCAAGCAATTTTTTTTTGTCAGTTAAGAACTACTCGCTTATAACAAATTAATTTCTTTTCCTGCAAACGAAGTTTTCAGTTGGAAAAAATAAATTTTTCGGTTGCTGCAATTTAAAAATCACTGCCGTTTATGACAAACAAAATTAATTTCGTGCAACTAAATAACGTGTTTCCAGCAACTAACCATTATTATGCCAACTGTTCAAACGTTTACAAACAATGATTTGAAGCATGACAAACGAAGTTAGTTTGCAGCAAACTGGCGATAAACGTTTTTTTTCTCTGCGTGTAAAGTCTCATAAATCTCCATTTTCCTTCTCAAAACATAATCCATTACATCCATCGAAGACTAATCTTAACCTCAACCTAAAAATAAACGCATCTCATTCAGCTTATCACCATCAACTACATAATATAACAATCACTAATCAAATAAGGGTTTTGGGCCTTACCCAAACGTTATACGCTCACATGTACTTAATCCTTCTTTACCAAAAATCGCTCTTAATAAGGATGCTGCCACCTTCACTGCACGCAATGCATCCATTCCCCCTGCTTCTACTACAATTATTTCTTTCATTCATAATTCCACACCAGCAAATACCGCTGATTGTCTTACAACCACATAACTTTAACAACTTAAGCCATAACCATAAACTTTTCGTAGACGTTAAGTCAAATAAATCATGAAGCAACAGGTTGCTAGAACAACAAAGTTCTTTCCAGAACATAGCGAGTAGACTAGATCATGGTTTTGTCGGACGCTACTCCAACTCATCAGTAGTATCTGTGGTTTTAGCAGTTAATAAGTGCAACAGCACTTTTATGTCTTCTAATAAATTGATGTTAAAAAGCGTGCAAATGTAACACCCGTCACAGCAGCAAGTTTCAGAAATTTATATAGACCTAGTTTCGCCTAGGGTCCAAATTCGACTAAGTTTTTGCTTGCATATTTATAAGTACTAGTAAACCTATTGCCCGAATTTGAGCAATTCAATAAAAATTAAATGTAGCAAACACTATAGATGTTTAAAATATGAAATCCTTTTCAAGAAGCTATTATACTCAATAACGATATATTCAAGTCAAACCATTCAAACCATTTTGATGATGATCTTTTATAGTCTCAATAATGATATAAAAGATCATTATCTAAATGGTTTGACTTAACGAATGATCTGACACTTAATTTTTAAAGGTAACTGTCAAAATACGAAGACGGACTTCCACAGACAAACATTATCTCTATTGGAAAACATCGCAGCTTAACTCTTCCAGCTATAAAAAAAACAAAAAAAACAACAAAAACAAATTGGCCATTTCAGCCCTTGAAAGGACTTTGACCGAGCTCCTATGATCAATTGTGTTGTGTGTGTTATTAAATGTTTGCACACAATTGACCGAGAACTGGACCTACATGTTTTATGCCGACTCCGAACGGCTAAAGTTTATGTTCTCAAGAAGCTTTACATGGCATTGTTTACTCTCTGAGGTTTGCCATTGTCTGCAGAGAGGTGGTGACCGATCAGAAAAAATTTTTATTGAAAAAAACTTTTCGCCGCGGCTGGGGAGCTATAAAACATAATTAATTTAAAAAAAAAAACGAAGTAAAAAATAGATTTAAGACAGCAAATTATACTAAGATATAATTAAGAAATTAATTAAAAAATACTTACAGAACACCGACAACATCGATTTCTAACACATTTAGATGAAAAGACGCCAAAAAATTGACCGTTGAAATTTGACTGAGTTGTTTGCTTGGAAAGTGGAATTTTTGATTTTGGAACTGCATTTTACGGACAAATGACATTTGAGGAATGCATAAAAGATAATTTTGGTGAAAAATTTTTAGTTTTGAAAAAAATTAAAATTCGATTATTTTATAAGCTCTCCTCAAACTAAATTTCGACAGACAATTTCAAACAAATCGATTAAATAGCGTATTTTTGAACAAACATTTTATTTCTGTTTTAAAAGGTTGGGAACCCCCTCAAGCGAAATCACAATTTTTAAAAGTGGTTTGCACATCTACAGCCTTAACCTAATTTAATGACATCTGAATCGATAAAATCGGTCCATTTGTCTGGGAGGAGTTGAAGTCAGAAAAAAACCTTAGCTTATTAATTATATAGATAGGCAGGATGATTAAAACAGATTCGTGACTATAACTTTTAATTGATTGTAGCTATAATGAAATTTTTTTCAAATATATTGTTTTTGAAGCTTATTGAAGATTTAGAAATTATAAGAACAACATTTTAAAAAAAAAAATTTTCGAGCAAAAAACCATAGGGGGTAGCCTTGTTTTTTCGATGACACATAGTATTTATTAATTTTTCTGTCAAACAAAAACAAATTCGTCTTAAATAATTTATATACAATGAAAGAAAATCAAAAATGCAAATTTTAAATTTTTTTCTTTTAACAACAAAAACAATTTTTAGTACATTTTTTGAAAAAACATTAATTTTATTGGACTCTTTTGAAAGGCAATGATTAAAAAATAAATAATTAAGTAAGGGTAAAACTTTATAATTATTTTAAAGTCAATTAATTGCAATTAAATACAAAAAAGATATAAATGAAATTTTTTAAAAAATGGCAGAGATATTCGCTTCCAAATATAGAACTTTAAATTTCAGACAAGTTATTTCTCTGCCTTGGCGTTTGATAAAAATACACGTTAAACTAAAGACAATTTTAAGAAAATTCATTAAAAATACATTTGGCAAGATAATTACCGTAATTGCCAACACATTTCAAAGAAAATTAAACAAACATTTAGAAAAACAAAAAAATTTAAAAACCGTTGAAATTTGCCTGAGTTGTTTGCTCGGAAAGTGGAATTTTTGATTTTGGAACTGCATTTTTCGGACAATTGACATTTGAGGAATGCATAAAAGATAATTTTGGTTAAAAATTTTTAGTTTTGAAAAAAATTTAAATTCGATCATTTTATAAGCTCTTCTCAAACTAAATTTCAAATCGATTAAATAGCGGATTTTTGTACAAAAATTTTATTTCTGTTTTAAAAGGTTGGGAACCCCCTGAAGCGAAATTACAATTTTTAAAAGTGGTTTGCACATCTACAGCCTATACCTGATTTAATGACATCTGAATCAATAGAATCGGTCCATTGGTCTGGGAGGAGTTGAAGTCACAAAAAAAACCTTAGCCTATTAATTATATAGATATGCGAGATGATTAAAATAAGCTCGAGGCTATAACTCTCAATTGATTGGAGATAGAAAGCTATTTTCTTCAAAAAAAGGAGGTTTTTATTTAATTATTTTTTTCAAAAACAGAAAATCAACATTTTAAAAAAATTTAATTTTGTCAAAGAAATCATAAGGGGTAGCCTCGATTTTTTGATGGCACGGACAGTTTATTAATTTAGTGTCAAGACAAAATAAATTCACCTCAAATTCAGTATGGATATTGAAAGAAAATCAAAAATGCAATTTTGAGTTTTTGTTTTTTTACAACAAAAATCATTTTTACCCCATATGTTAAGAATAAATCAAACTTTACGGTCTGTTTTAAAAGGAATAATTTAAATACAAACAAACAAAAACGGTATTTTTTTCAAAAGTGTTTTTAAGTTAACTAATAAGACTTAAAGACAAAAAAGAAATAAATAAAATTTTTTCACATTTAGCGGAGATATTAGAGACATTCAAGTCGAGACAGTTTTTTCTGTCTCTTGGCATTTGGTTGAAACACACGCTAAATAACTAACGACAATATTAGGAAAATTCATGAAAAATACTTTTGGTAAGAACTTTGATGTAATTTTTATCACATTTGAAAGAAAATTTAACAAACTTTTAGAAAAAATTAGAAAAAATTGAAAAACCGTTAAAATTCGACTAAGATATTTACATGAAAAGTCAAATTTTTGAATTCAAAACACATTTTTTTACAAATTTTACAATTGACGAATGTATAAAACTACATTTTTTAAGAAATTGTTACTTTTAAAAAAAATTCAAATTCGACCATCTCAAAAACTCTTCTCCAACCAAATTTCATTTTAATCAAAGAGCGGGTTTTTTCTCAAAAATCTAATTTCTCTCTTAGAAGGTTGGGAACTCCTTCCATCAGACATATAATTTATATAAACATTCTACACATCTGTGTAACAGTAGCTTTCGAGTGATATAAGTTTCATTCCTCTTGAGTTTTAATATAAAAAGCTTACGACAAATTTTAATATTCACGTAGCTATTTATTTATAAGATTATTTGCGGTTAAGTATTAACTTAACCAACTATTATATATTGAAAAAGTGGTTTAAAGACATTTCATACTCGGTCCTGACCTACTTTATACGTTCCTTTCTTGTTAAATAAACACTTCAATTTGATTAAAAACACATATCGAAAAGCATTGTCATTTGAGCCTTGAACTAGTTTAATCTGCAAGTCTTTATTTTTGCGCAGTAGCCTATTTTTTCGATAGTCAGTATCAAATATTTTTAATTTTAATCGCAACAATTATTCATCGAAATTTTTATCACCAACTCTCTATCAAGGGATCTGGCACTTATTCAACTTTTTATCAAATCAGTTTTTGATATTGTAATAGGCATTTTAAATAAAATTTGGCACTTGTGAAACACTTAAAGAAACCAGAATTTAAAGAAAATATCGTTTATCACCTTCTGTCAATCGCAATACTTGTGAAAAGAAATAATAGATTGTAATAATAAACAAAAACTAACAAAACAGTGTTACCACCTTCAGCACAGCAGTGCAAGGAATTGTAATGAAATTTCTTAATTTTGAAGTTTTTTTTTCAAAATCAAGTTCTTTAAAAGCCAGTTAGACAAATCTTATGTTAAAGATTTGTCGTTTTTCATTTAGCAAAATGTCAATTGATATTACACAGGGCAAATATTATTTTTTCTTTTTTTTTCCAAATATTTTTGACATTAAGACAATTTCACGGAATTGTAGATATTTGTAAATATTTTCAACTATTTTGAATTCAGGCAAATGTACATGGTTTTTTAAAGTTGGCATGCTTACAGAATTTGAGGAGTGCCTAAAAGTATGCTAATGGTCACATGAAAAGGTAAGTTCGGAACACACTTTTTAGATGCCAAAGTACGTTTTGAATATTGAACGATTTTATGCCGATTTTGTGTGTTAGCAACAGCTGCTGCAAAAATTGAGCAAAAAAGTAATTTATAAAATTGTATCTAAGTATGCACTCATTTTAATAATATATTCAAGTTTAAAACAAATTAATACAAAGCAACCGAAAAGATATTAGAACGCAAAAATAAACAAAAAAAATGTAACAACAAACTCATAGACACATCTCTGTTTGAACAGCTTCGGTTAAACTTGAACTTTTGATAAAAAACAAATATTAAAAAAATATATAATAAAAACATAATATAAAATAGTTGCCACGCCAGGTATAGAACTTTAGAAAATTGTATTTCAATGTGAATTTCTATTATACAATACCGCTTAAAAGCGTTTTCTTCGATTTTTGCTCATAACTAGCAGTAAAGTGTTATAAATTCGTATTGAAAGATTGCCATACTTTTGAAACATTGCTATTCTGGCTTGAAGAAAATATATGAAAAATGTTGTGCGAATTTGTGTTGGAATTTAATTGTCGCAAATTACGTACGAGTAACAGAAGTACATATAAAAGGTTTTATGCGAAAATAATATATAAAATAGCAATTTTTCAGGAGGTTTGAAAAAACTCGGACAGATGAAATTTATAAGTTATTTTGACTAATATGGCGATTTTTTGCGTATGCATTACACTTTTTTCGCACAGGTTACACAAGTTTTGGTGGCTTGTAGTAAAAATAATGTATATTTTTGAATTTTGACCTAAAGGTCACCTATATCTATTATTTTGTGTGTGGTTAAGATAAAGTCTGAAATATTCTGAACAACTTTCCAACAACCAGGTGGTTGCATGCTAAGTGAAAATTTAAATTCAAAAGCATTTTGCATAAACTGTGGTGAAGCAGGTCATCCTGCTAACTGGAGAGGTTGTTCCTTCTATAAGGAATACATAAAAAGAAAAAATATAATCATGAGCGATGCCAAACAAATAAAATCTATGGCATTTTCCAATGTACAACAAGTTTTAAACAAACAATCAATAGTAAAAGAAGGTAAAACATATGCAAGTAACTGTTGTAATGCAACTAATCATAAACAAAATTCTAATACCTCAAAACCTACCCTTATCGAAGCGTTTTTAAAGGTTGCAGAAATTCTCTGTAACCAGGGGCAACCAACTCTCGAGGAAAAAATTGAAAATTTTTTAAAAAATTTTAAAACAATGTCGAAAGATGAAGCTAAAAAAAAATTGTATCACACTTTTGAAAGAAGTCCAAAATAAATATGGTCCATAGAAGACATAATTTTTTATCATTTAACGTTAGATCTCTAGTAGAAAGTAGTAGAAAGATTGAATTAAAAAAAGTTTTAGATTTTAATCAAATCGATATATGCTTTCTGCAAGAAACTCATATTTCAAGTTTACATAATTTACGTTTTATTAATTATAGCTTCCTTAAAGATGATTGTTCTCAAGGAGTTGCAATTGCCATTAGAAATAATTTTGAATATTCTTTAGTAGAAATAAATAATATTAAATTTCCTCATATTTTCCTTGAAGTTTGTGTTACAATACATGGTATGCAAAAAAAGATTTTGGTGGGATCTATTTATATTCCATGTAACTACTCGCCCGAAGACTTCACGGATGGATTGGTTAATATATCAAATCGAGCAACTATGTTTGATGGGCTTATTGTTGGTGGAGACTTCAATTCTAAACATAATTCTTGGAATGATCTAAATAACAACGTGAACGGAAACACATTTTTTTTACTGGTTAGAAAATCATTCACGCGATTTTACTAGAATATGTGATAATAACCCATCATATCCAAATGGATCTTCTCTCCTTGATCATTTCTTGATCTCAAATGATTTAATTGACACTGTTGACAGAAATTATATCATAAAACCTCTGTCATCATTTTCCGATCATTTTCCACTTCTGTTGGCAATCGATCTAAGGAGTATCAAATTTACTTTAAATCAATCAAGATATTATACGTCTTTTAAAAATAAAAACTGGGAAAATTTTAGAACTGATTTAAATGCACGTATTGAAAACAATTTACCACCAATTTATTATAATTTACAAAATTCTGAAATAGATACATACATAGAGATCTTAACTTCAGCTATAAATACAGTCAAAAATTTACACAGTGAAACAATTTTCTCCCTGAATCAATAAAAAGCTTATTCAGAATTAAACATAGATGGCAAAGAAATTTAAAAAATTTATATAAAAGGAATTTCAATAACACTTCTTCTGAATACAAACTCCTTTCAAAACAATTCTCTCTTCTAAAAATCATAATAAAAGAACAAGTAGAAATTCAACAAACTCGAAATTTTGATGAAAAATTAAAATTGATTAAGCCTGGCCCTATAGCTAACAAACAAATTTATAATATAGTTGGAAAAGGAGGAGGAAAATTTTGCAATAAAATTATTTGTGACAATAACACATTTACTCGCGACATTGACAAAGTTGAAATTTTAAAAAATCATTTTGAGAAAATCTATGAAGAAACAGTTCCAGATAGACCAGATTTAAATGATATAGAATCTCATGTGGAAAACACTCTTCATACATATCCTGCTTCAATTTCTAATTTTACTGTTGATTTTAACTCCCTGTCTAATTCAGATAATAGACATTTTATTAACCCAGATTATTTAAGAGCAACTCTACGAGAAATTAATACAAAAAAATCCTCTGGATCAGACAACATTTCAAATCATCTGTTAAAAAAGTTACCTGACATAGCATTTGATTTCATAGCTATAATTTTCAATAATTGTATAAATAATGGGTATTCATGGATAATAGCAAAAATTATACCTATTCAAAAAAAACTAAATGCTACGAAGTTAACAATTTCAGGCCTATTTCTTTGCTATCAAATTTTGGAAAGTTCTTTGAAAAAATTGTTCAGTCTCAAATTGACAAAAACTTAGACGCTCAGTATTTTCCCGATTATCAGTTTGGATTCAAAAAGCGACATTCTACTATTCATGCGCTGCACAAATTTGAAAATGATATTATTCTAATGATTCTAATGATTATGTATCATTAGATATTGAAAAAGCATTCGATAAAGCATATCATATTGGTATTTTATATAAATTAATAAGAATTGGTTTTAGTCCATGTATTATAAAAATTTTGCATATTTTCTTGAACAATCGTAAGTTTTTTATAAGTATAAATGATGCCAAATCAGATTATGGTATTATAAGAAGTGGTGTACCACAAGGAGCAATAATGGCATCACATTTGTACAGTATATTCATTTATGACTTTCCACATGGATATAGAGGTTCAACAGGCATCTTGTACGCCGACGACTTAACAGAAATTAACTATTTTTATAAAGAATGGGGAATAAAACTAAATGCTGCAAAATCTGAAGCTATATGCATAAGAAATCCTTCTGGAAAATGCCATAGAAAGACTGTACCCCAGAGTAAATCTCTGCAGCTAACTCTAAATGAAGTAACAATTCCATTTAAAAATAAAATTAAGAACTTGGGAATAACTTTCGACAAACTTTTAAAATTTAATATACACGCAAATTTAGTTTTAAATAGAGCTAAGAACATTTTTGGAATGTTTTTAAATTTATTGCGTAATAAATATATGGCAAATAAAACTAAGCTGCTCATATATAAAGTAAGCATTCGCTCATTATTAGTTTATGGATTTCCGATCTGGTTTACAATCTCTCCAACCGTGGCACAGTCTCTAGAACGATTTGAACGAAAAATTTTACGATTATCTATAGACCGAAGTTATGAGTCATATACAAAGAAATACTCCAGTTTTTACATCTATAGAAATTCACGCATTGTTCCATTATGTAGATATATGTTAATTCTTTTAAAAAAATTATGTTAGTAAACTACCAAGCATTGATAAAAATTAAATAAAGCAAATCTTTGAAGTACAAAAAGATTTTAATTGGTCAAACACTAATTATATATCATCGGTCGGCGTTATTAATGAAAATCTTAATGTTAACCGTGAAATTATTTGATCTACGTTGCTTCTACCGGACTTCTACGCTAAAGCTAACACAGCAATACATAGAGGTTAGGTGTATAAAAATATCTAAATTAAATCATGAAGTGAAAAATATTGACAAACGTTCATGTTTTATCTATGTATTTAAGTCTAGGTTAAGTTTAGTATAAGTTAATTTAGTTTTTAAGTCTTCAAATTTATGGCGAAAAGTCATAAGATAATATGTAAATATATGCCGCGAGCAAGCATAAATTCTTAAATCACCATCATCTGTATGCGAAAAACAATTATCATTTTAATTTAAATATAATAATGTCTTTCAGTTCTATGCTCTGTCTTTTGTTAATTTTAATAAGTAGAATTCATTGTTAAATATTTAAAGACTCAATAAATGTACTTACTTACTTACTTCCTTTTCACTCGGAACTCTGAAATAAACTAATGGTCAACCTACTGAAATAAAATTTGGTACGTATGTTTTTTATAACAAACCATGGATGTTTTTGGAAAATTCCACGTCATCCGTCCACGGACATGGTCACCTCCCATATAATGCAAAAATTGAAAACTGCATAAATTAGCTAATAATTAACCTACAACAACAAAATTTGGTATGTTTGTATTTTGACATATTTCACAGATACCCCCATTTCCAAAATTATTAATTTATTTTAAAAAGGCAGGTGTAGGGTATTTTATAGTTGGTCTAGACCAACTTTAAACATTCTTTACTTGTTTATATATAAAAAAACTAGTAAGGTATATCTTCGATTTGGTCGAAGTTAAAATACCCCCACGGTCGATTCGTAAGGATAAAAAAAATTAAATTTTAACGCTGTAAATATTAGCCTATTAATGGAGTTCTCGCAATAATTGGTTGTATGGGAAGTGGGTGTGGCCTTAGGCGGATGACAACTACTTTTCTTCCACGATTTAGTTTTGAAAAAAAATTACAAACGTTCAAATTTTTTGTCTGTACCTTAAAGAGAAGCCTATTTATAGAATTTTCAATTTTGCAGTTGTATGGAAGGTGGGTGTGTTCGTAGGTGGAGATGACGCCCATTTTTCTTACACGTCTTAGCTTTGATATACAATGAATACATACCTAGTTTTATTTTGGTAGCTTCATCAGAAGCCTCTTTATATAATTTTCAATTTTGGGGTTATATGGGAGGTGGGCGTGTTACTGGATGAATGACACCCATTTTTCTAACACATCTCAACTTTGTCATAGAACACAAAAATACCATTTGTCATAGAACACACAAATACCAAATTTAAGTTTTGTAGCTTAAATATTAGTCTCTTTATAGAGTTTTCATCATTGGGGTTGTATGGGAGGTAGGCGTGGTTTTCATCCGATTTGGCCCATTCTCGAACTTGATCTTTGTTTTTAAAAAGAAGTTTAAGAATCGAATTTCATTACGATAACTTGAAAATTACGGCTGTAATCGTGTCGACAGACAGACAGACGGATAGACGGACAGACAGACGGACATGGCTAAATCAACTCAGATGGTGATGCTGATCAAGAATATATACACTCTTCTATACCTACCACGCCTTCTTATGGGAGTGGTAATAAAAAAATTAAATTATGGTAATAATTTTTTAAGTAAATATAATAAAATATTTGGCTTCAAATTTTTATAGAAAGGAAGAACTTTCTCTTTCTGTAGAGAAACAGCTGTACAGAATGCGTAGACCACTTGTTTTAAACGCCGTAGTTTGTTTTTAGATTAGAAGAAAAATACCATTTTTTGAGATAAAGGATCGGATGTTTATTTCATAATAAAGAGGAAAGTATGCCGTTAATAATGAAACACAAAATCAGCCAAATGGCCACCACGACTACGTTTACAAGACCATATACTTTTCGCAAAATTTTCTATAG
The DNA here is from genome assembly GCA_958299015.1 of Tetanocera ferruginea. NCBI lineage: Eukaryota > Metazoa > Arthropoda > Insecta > Diptera > Sciomyzidae > Tetanocera > Tetanocera ferruginea. Next base: position 56,812,834 of record OY282640.1, on the reverse strand, counting down.
CAAAATCGCAAAGTGGCTGCCTTATGTTCTCGATAGAGTCAGGAATTCCATCTTTGAAGTCTTGAATCGACACTGGGCTGTTGGCGTAGACCTTATCTTTCACGTGGCCACAAAGAAAGAAGTCGTAAGTTGTTAAATCACAAGATCTCGGTAGCCAATTGTTGTAACCTCTTCGACAGAGAACACGGTGCGGAAACTTTTCCCGTAAAAGATCATTGGTTTCGTTGCTTGTGTGGCACGTAGCGCCGTCTTGTTGAAAGTAAACGTTGTCCAGATCAATACCATCCAACTCCATCCATAAAAAAATCATTAATTATCTCTCAATAGCGCAATCCATTCACCGTAACTGTTGATCCAACCTCATATTCGAAAAAGTAAGGTCCAATGACCCCTCCGCACCAAAACGTCACACGTTGATGATGAAGATGCTTCTCAACAATAACTCTTGGGTTTTCCAAGCCCCAGATGCGACAATTTTGCTTGTTAACGTAGCCACCGAGTTGAAATGGGCCTCATCAGTCAAGATGATTTTTCGATGAAATTCCGGATCATTTTCATACATTTCAAGGACCCAACCAGCAAAGACACGACCTTGTTGACGATCGGAATGGAATGCTAAAATAGGCATTATGGAATGGTTGTGGCTCCGTCCATATAAGACACATTTTTTTAAATTGAATCACTTTGGAAACTTGCAAACTAAAGCGGGTATTGGACAAGGTGTTTGGTTTCGCCCATATAACACAATTTTTATGTTTAATAGCTTTGAAAATAATGGCCACAGAACATTGAAACTCAGAATGGAGTTACTCTTTGTTGTTGGCCTTCATTGACAAACTGGAACAGACATTGGACAAGGACGGCAGCAACGCACCGGGTACCAGCTATTTTTTATTGAATTCTGTATCGACTTTAATTAAATGGGCAGAGCCACGCCTTCAAGGTACTTAAACTATGCTTGAGTTTATTTTCTGTACGACTTACAGTTTAGAAGATAGAGCTCTTTAAATACATGCATCTATTTAATTTTTGTATGATTTTCAATGTTTTTGACAGTGTGTAACTTTGCAAAAAAAAAAAAAAATTTCGCAATAATAAAAAACAAAGAATAAAATTTTGATAAAATTTTGTCGAAATGATATGGAATCACCGATATGTATATATAAAAGCAAGTGTCCTGCTCCTTGCCTAATATCGCTAAAACTGTTCTTGCTATAAGAATGCTTTTATTATACCAAAAAAAAAACAGTGGAACACACATTTTCGAAGGTACACTAAACCAATCTGAACTATCGGATTTGACATCAATAACAAAATCCCATTTCCTTTTTTGCTCCCATACGTCACTTTTTTTACAGTGGTTTTAAATTTGAAAATTTTGCTCAAAAATCAAATTGAAAAATATGAAAAATCATGTGAGAACTTAATTCAAGATGTCTAAATTCTTGTCTTCACAGACCTATATTAAAATTTTCCAATAAATATTATCTTCGAACAATTTAATCCTCAAATGACCCAAATAGGGAATTTCGAGGCCCTTATAAAAATTTCTTGAAGTTCAACCTTGAAGAATGGTCAAGTTTTAAAATTTTACAGGAAAAGAAAAAAACTTTTACGTACGGTTCCTTTGTGTTCAGTTCGGTGTTTTTGAAGAGAGCGCAATCTTTTTTCGAATTCCGCTCTTCTAGTCAAACAGAAGCACAATCACTTCCACGAAGAAGAAACAGTGCGGAATAAAATGTTAAGGATTGTACTGTTTGGTCAAAAAACATTATTTCTAGTGCTTTTTGATCGTGATCCGAAAACTGTACCTTATGAAGCAAATGTTAGTGCTGCTGAAAAACAGCAGAACAATTTGATGGTGCTGCTACAATTTGTTTGAAGATGCCCGGATGCCGTGGTGTTCCACAAAAACAACAAAATTTGTCTATGTTTCCACAGAACTCCATTACGAATTCCAATTTTACTAAATAAAGAAATGAGACACTATAGCAATTTCTAATAAATAACTCAAAACCTCACACTTTCAATATAAAACTTTCATTTTTTTAATGAAATAACTTTAAGCCTCCCAAATTATAAGCAATAAGCTAAGTAACTTTGAAATAAAATTTAAATTAATCTTATTCCGTTTTTTCGCGTGTACCCTATAACTCATAAAGGTTACTTGTTTTCAGTGACCCTTAATGAAATTTTATGAAAAATATTTTTATGAAAGATTTTAACCCTTGACTTTTATCCAAGGTTGAATTCAATTTTAGTAAGTTTTTAAAAAACAAGGCAAAAATGATCCATTGATCCATATGGGTGGGAACTAGAAGGTTTAATTGTTGCAAGAAAATAGTTATCGGGCAATTTTAATATAGGTTTGCAAAAACAAGAACCACCTTGAGTTACATTTTATACATAATTTTTCAATTTAATTTTTGAACAAAGTTTTCAATTTTAAAACCAGAGTAAAAAAGAAGAAACTGTTTCGATAGTATCGTAAGTGTAGACGTAGAATTGCGTTAAAGTTGTAACCTTTTCTATTTTGTCTCTTTGGTCTGATTTTTTTGTCCATTTTGCACGTATTGTTTATTGATCTTTCAAATAAAAAAATAATTAAATAAGCAAATAAATTAATAACACTCAATGATGGACTTCATATTAAGCATGATAAAATGAGCAAGCAAAAAGAAACAAGCAAAATGTCAAATATTTTCGATAATTTCGTTAAGTTTGACAGTTTGAGCACATGGACTTAGTTGAAAAGAAGGCGAAGCCATTGGTGAAACAAAAACAAAGAAAGCAGCAGGCACATTATAAGCAGGTGATTTCTTATAGCTGATTTTCTTATATAAAAACATGAATTTTTCTTCTTATATTGTACTATTTTATGACTTTAATATAATAGTGACATAATCCAAAATTAGATATTCATTCAGCGCAGGATATATCTGATATTTTTGTAAAAATATTATCTTTGAACGATGAGTATTTAAGGCTGTAGGTGTACCCTAAAGTATTTGCCAAAAAAGTTGCATGACCTTCAAAAAATCTGTTTAAACGACACCATACAAACCGCGCTGTAAGAAGTAATTCTACGTCAAAAAATGTAAACATTTACGTTCAGACGTTTTACCTTTATTAGAAGAATAGTTTTTTTAATATAAATATTGCATGGCGCCCTATCCTGCATGAACCAGAGGTCATCCAAATTCATGTCTCCCACTTTAGTAAAAAAAAAAGTCTGCTAACATGGCCCTGTAATACCCACCGTTGACCAAACATTGTTCCCAGCCTCATTTTCGAAGAAAAATGGTCTAAGTTATGGATCAGTTCACAATCCCCACCAAACTGTTACTCTCTGTGGATGCATCGGCTTCTTGAAAATAACGTGCGGGTTTTCCGAGCCTCAGTTGCGGCAGTTCTGTTTGTTAAGGTAGTCGCCGAGATAAAAATGCGCCACGTCAGATAAGATGATTTGTCGCCCAAAATTCAATTCAAGCTGCTCTTTGGCCCAAACTTCGCAGCGATAACGAAGCGGATGGTCGTGCGCCTTCAATTGCTGAGTCAGTTGGACCTTGTAAGCGAGTAATCCGAGATCTTTGTGCAGAATTCTACTCAGACTAGTGCGTGAAATGTTGAACTGTTGAAATCGATGGCGAGTTTATGTTCGTTAATTGAGATCCACACTGTTTGCTACAGCAACCACATTCTCGTGTGTTCGCACCGTATGACGACGGGGACGATGAGTGTTATCCACTAGCAGTATCCAGTCGCAGGCGCGGTGGGTTCTTCATTTCAGACAAAACTTTTACTTCAAATAACGCACTATTTGGGCTAAGCAACACTCACTTTGGAAATAAGTTTCCAATATTTCCCAACGTTGTTAAAGCGTACAGCGACTTATTTCTTTCCGCAGAGGTAGGGTACTGATTTTATGTCTAAATTTCAAGCGGGATACAGCTGTCTGTGTTAAAATAACCTATGATTTAAAAAGATACCGCTAGATGGTCTCTCATCCTTTATAATTTATTTTTTATAAATTTATATAAATCTTTCTTAAGTGAATTGATAAAACTTAAACAAAAAATAAAAATAAATTAATTCTTATGAAATATTTTCTTAGTACATCATATGTTTTGATACACGACTGAACGTGCTCACTGTGACTGATCTACTCAATGCACTCGCTTCGTTTTGATGCCCATTTGACAATTATGCTTCTTTTTAGCAAAACATTTTTCGGCGGCAGTTGTTTATAATCATGGAATGGGGACGGCTAGAAAATCGTGTTGTTAAATTTGGTCTAAAAAATGTGGCAAGGAAAGAAGCGATATCTTTTGGACCTTGCGACCATTGGGAGTCACTCGTAATTTTTTGTATCGTACTGTAAAGGTGTTTGAAAATACTGGTGGAATAATCGACCGTCCAAAATTCGGCCGTCCCCGTGTTGAAAGAACACCACGAGCAATCAAGGCGGTGAAGTTTCGAATCAAGCGAAAACCGCTCGAAAGCAAGAAGCGAGATGAATTTCTCGGTGCAATCGATCTCTCCCATTCTTTAATATGATTTGGGGCTCAGAGCATATAAAAGATACACCGGCCACCTTCTCACGATAGCGTTAAAGGAACATTCCGTAGAGGAATCGTTCAATAAACAAAATTATAGAGTTCTGCTTGCTCTGCTATCACGACATGCAGCAGAACTCGTTCCGAAAGTTCAGAGAGGTTACCACCCAGCTATTGTGATGGTTTGGTGGGAAGTCGCCTATGATAGGGTCAGCTCCATTTTTGTGAAAAAGGAGTCAAAACTTTGGTGAAAGTGTATGAATCCGAGTGTATGAATTCGAATTGGTTGTGAAGCCTCTTAACATGAAATTATTTTTAAATAAGCCATGGACCTTTCAACAAGATTCTGCTCCGGCTCATCCATAAGGCCAAATCGAATCGAATTCATAAGGCTAAAACACAATGTACCAGACTTCATTTCCTTGGATCAGTGGCCAGCAGATAGCCCAGACCTGAACTCATTGGATTACAGATTGTGGTCCGTGTTAGAAAATATTGCTTGCTCTAAAGCGCGCTCTTGTCCAAGCAGTGGAAAAATCTCCTATTCATGTCGTGCGATCGATAACCGGCCGGATCGACTTCGCTGGTGCTGAACAGCAAATGGTGGCCATTTCGAATAAGTTTTCTACAATTTGTAGCTATTAAATGAATCAATAAATAACTAAAATAATTTTGAAAAAATCTTTTGTTGTTTTCATTTTATGAGCAAAAAACCGTGTACCAAAAAATATGAGAGTACTACACGCTTTAAAATCTTGGGCTAAATTTTAATCTTTTTTGGATTACATATAGGACACGACCAAAAAAAGATTACTTTTTAATCCAATGAAAAGTTTTAAATTTTTTAATCCAAAAAGGACTAATTTTTAATCCGCAAAAAGTTTAAAATTTTTAAATCCAAAAAGAAATAATTTTTAATCCGCAGAAAGTATAAAATATTATAATCCAAAAAGGATAATCCAAAAGGATCCAGAATGGATTTTAGTCCAAAAAAGTTTAAAATATAAAAGGATTACTTTTTAATCCACGAAGGTGAGAACTCGTGAGAAAAAAAGGTAAAAGATAATTCTCATATTTCATAAGCCTACGAAGAAAAGTTATCCTTTGACCTCCATAAGCATATATATATATTAAAAAAAGTTCTCAAACTTAATTTATGCAAAATTTTGCATATTTCTATACGAGCTTAAAAAACTTATTTTTTTTGTCGCGTACTTTGAACTAATTTGTACTAAATCTTGCCAATATTTTATATTTTATAAAATGTAGCACTCTTTCATCGCGTTAGAACACTTAAAATACATATCGGTTCTTTTTGTTTCTTTGTTGTTTTTCGAGTAATTAAAACCGTGCGAATGTCGCGTCCGTGCCAATGGCTAAAAAGCTACATAATATTCAGCTTTTCGCCATAGAATAACTGTCAAATAAAGAGCTGCTTGTCGTTGGCTTTTCAGCCAAAAGGCCTTCGTGTGAACATATTATTATATTGCCATAAACTTCACTATAAATACATTAAGGGTATTCATGCAAATGGGCAATGCCCTTATAAATGATATAAACCGTATAAATTTATCAGCCTTAGAAATGAAATGTATGGAGAACCGTTTACACAAACCAGATATATCACAAACCAGCAATCAGCTGTTTATATGTATGCTGAAAGTTGACTGTTAACAAGTTAACAGCTGACATATCTCTTCAAATGCACAATCGACTAATAAAAATAACTAATTGCCCAAAATACAAGCTTGCCGCTTTGCATGAATACCCTTATTATGTATTATGAAACACTGCTCAATGTAATAATGAATATAATAATATTTTTTTTCAGATTTTAAGAAACAATTTATTTCATTTAATTAAAAAATAAACTTCGGATGCTTTAACAACATTAACTATTATATTTAGCGTAAATTTCGTAGCAGTAGTAGTCTTCAATCTTAGGTAACAAAAATAATTTTTCCTAAAAATACAACCTTAATGTAAATTTGTAGTCCAAAAATAGTCTTCAACTTAAACTTTTTTGGATTAAAAACAAATTAAACTTAAGTATGGAATAAAAAATAGTACTTTTTAGATTAAAAATTCCTTTAAACCAAAGTTTGGATTAAGAACTAGTCCAAAATTTTTAACCGTGTAGTAATTCATTAAATTTGACATAGTTTTTCATCACTCTTAAAAAAATAAAGAATTCATTAAAAATACTTTTGTTAAAGAAAATTTAACAAACTTTAAGAAAAAAAAATTTGAAAAATTTGAAGCCCATTAAAATTCTACTAAGTTGTTTACTTCTGATATATATATTCTGCACACCTATGTGACAGGTCCTTTCGAATGTCATTAGTTTCATTCCCCTTGAGTTGTTGCAACATTTTGCTTATCTGAAGTATTAAAAAAACAAACAAATGTCATTAACCTTGACCTTGAAAATGAGCTAACCTCAAAAAAACTAACTCTTAGTTTTGAATTATATGACTACAGAATAAAAATTGAGACATTTGAAATTAATTCTGTTTTTTCCACAATCTTACTTCTTATATTAGATTTCAAAATCTTATTTTTTTTTCAAAATCCCTTAGTATATTGTTTTACATGTTAATTTTTCCCATGGAAATATGACAAATTTACATTATTTCGTTGGGTGTGCTTACATAATTTTGTTTACCAATGATACCAATCAGTGATACTACATTCAGTGACTATAAAACGCTTATTCAATTAGTTTGAGATTGTTCGTAGTTCTCAATTTTATGAAGGTCGTCCAGGAACGGCTGTTGAGCTAGAAGACTTCGATACTGGGCGTGAACTGTTGGAAGCGGACCGATATGCGACATACCGGTATGTGATTAGTGGGCCTAGCATATATTAAATTTAGCATGAGCATTTAGGCGTCAGAAATGATTGATTTCGTCAGATTATGATTGCTCAAAAAAGATCATGTCGATTGGTGCAAGGAAATGCTGAACAAAATACTAAGGATATGATTCGAAGCTCTTCTGAGACATTGTAGAAGGTGTTTAATCCTGCATCTATTGTGACCGAAAAAAAAGCCGTTCTTAAAAAGTGGGAAAAAGCCTAAAAAATATGTTCGTGGATAGAGCGATCAGACCAACACAGATCATGTCGCAATTGTACCACTTGAGCAACGAAGATAAAATGCTTAATGGTACATTTCCATTTATTTAACGAAGGTTTGTGGAGAAGTACGGTAATCTAACCGTCAAAGGAAGATCAGCCTCTATCACAACAATGCGGGCTAAACCACCTCAAACAAAGCTGAGCACTTAAAACGTTGAATTGATGGGCCATCTACATCTCACAGAAAAACGAAAATGCGTGGCGATCGTTTTTCTGCCCTCAAACTGGCCGGTGAGGTCTTCAAAGAGCTGTTTTGAAGATGTGAACTTCAAAGCGACAAAACTGTTTTGAAAATCGGTTCAAAAGAATGCAAAAGTGATGATCATATTGGAGAATGCTTTGAAAAATACTAAACCGTTTTCAAATATTAAACACTGGTTTGTTATGCAATTGACTTAAATGGAAACACTCATAAGTCTCTCTGTTGTAGCTCCAAATAGATTTGAAAAATATGAAAAAGTTTTTGAAGAATGATGTCATTACTGGAAGGTACTGACATAGGTTTCTTACAATAAATTCTGTGAAAGGGAGGTATAGTCTAGTTTTTGTTCGTTCGTTATAAGGTTATGTTTAAAGTTGAAAAATTGTAATTGATATATGAGCATCTCCCAGTGGCACGGACGCGACATTCGCACGGTTTTAATTACTCGAAAAACAAGAAAGAAACAAAAAGAGCCGATATGTATTTTAAGTGTTCTAACGCGATGAAAGAGTGCTACACTTTATAAAAATATTGGCAAGATATAGTACAAAGTAATGAGCAATCATACAATGCAACGGACGCGACAAAAAACAGAATTTTTTTTAAGCTAGTATAGAAATATGCAAAATTTAGCTAATTTTGACAACTTTTTTTATATATAATATACATGTTAATGGAGGTCAAAGTATAACTTTTCTTCGTAGACTTCTGAAATATGAGAATTATCTCTTAACTTCTTTTAAATAGATATAGCACGAATACGGACGCGACATCTTGCACTGAGAAAAAAACACATACCTTGCTCCGGTAAAAAATTTCTCTATTTTTGATAATAGCAATTTTCTCTTTTTCAAATAAAATTTTCTTCAATTAGAATAAATTTTCACATTTTCGAAGAAATATTTCTTTACTTCTAGGAAATGGAAATATTTCAATGTCTCTAATAATGATTAGACCTCGGATTTTGCATATTTGCATATTTTTGAAGAATTAAGATAAATAAATTCTGATGACACCAAAGTTCGTTTCATTGAAAATAGAGTGGAAAACGAAATGCATATTTTAAATTTTTTTGCATATTTGCATAAAATGCATATGCATAATATATGCCAAAAATATGCAAACTATGCAAAATATATGCAACATATGCAAAACATATGCAAAATATGCAAAAACTTCCTATGTTCAACAAATCGAAAAATAATATAAAAGCTACTCAGAGGATAGTATACATATTGAAATTTTATTAATTGTCAGATATTAAAGCAGAGCAAATGAAACGTAATACATACGATATTGTATAGGTTTACAAATTATGCAAACATTTGGAAGACGATTAGACGATAAGATCGTTTGGCCACGCGCTAGCCATTCGCATAAGGGATCTTTGGAAGATGGATCGCTTTTCGATCGCCGAGCGATGAATGCGCAATTCTCGAAGAATTTCAAAATCTCTCTTCGCTCTTTCCGGCAATCGTTGGAAGATGCATTGCTTTTCGATCACCTAAACGATGAATGCGCGATTGACAAAAAGTATTCAAAACCTTCCTGACGTTAATTCCGGCTATCGTTGGAAGATGGATCGCTTTTCGATCGCCCAAGGGATGAATGCGCGATTCAAAAAATTTTCAAAATCTTCCTTCGCTCATTCCGGCGATCGTTCGAAGATGGCTATTTAAAAAGCTTTCAAAATCTATCATTGAAATATGAAGCAGGCTCTGAAAAATCATTTAAATTATTCAGAAATTTTAACTTCTAAGCAACTTCATGGAACTGCTAGTTCAAACTTGCAACAAATTGAAACGTTCAACAACTTTGCAACAAATCGCTGATGACCTCTAAAAGTGATGTCTTGGCCACTTGACATGTCTTATCAGCGAATCACTTTGACTTTTTCTGCCGATTCGTGAGCGAATTCCTGTCGAATCGCTTAATACTCTTCTCGGCGATGCGTTGGCGAATCTTCCCGCCGAATCGCTTAAGACTCCTGTCGGCGAATCGTTCACGACTCTTCCTAGCGAATTGCCTAAGCCTCATCTCGGCGATTCGTTGGCGAATCTTCCCGGTGAATCGCTTTTATGGCCACAGCTGCTTATATTCGGCGATACCCGGAAGACTCTCAGAAGAGGTCGCCGGCGATTGTTTCATCTTCCAAGCGATTCGCTGGAGATTCTCAGGCGATTGAAAATGTTTTCAGGGATATAATTGGTATTACAAAACATAACCATAATTTTCTCTAAATTATTAATTAAGAGGCTTTGGCGTTTCTTTCCAAAAACCATTTTGTAAGCGGAAAAGCTTCTCTCAACGTCACAGGAAATAATTGGAGCAAATTTTTATTTAATGATTTTAACATTTGTGACGGTTTCAAGTCCAGAACACATCTTCATCTTTGAGATTTAAAATATTATTTATTTTTGAAATGATATTAAAATGTGGATTTATTTTCAAAATGGCTTAAAATATCTTTTTTAAAACCAGTCTAAAATCACAAGTTATGTTGTGAACTATATTTTTAGCTAGTGGTAGACCCTTCGCTTCCAAGGAAGTTAATTTTTCGGCAACTCTCTCAAAATTTGATTTAATATATAAAAAATCCCGATATAGGTGGGGATTTTTTATCAGCTTTATTGCTTGCTTTATAGATTCAGCATCTTCTGGGTTCGGTGTTTCAAGAACCTAAAATGCAAATTTAGAATTTTTTTCTTTACCAAACTGAAGTAAATGCATATCGTCGTTGTGGGCCCATTTTAGTTGTTTTGTCGACCAAAAATAAATTTCTTTTTTTTTCTTCATTTACCAAAGCGATGGTAAAGCATTGGAAAGGGAAAGCAATGAAAAGTGGTACATATATATTATATATTCTTCTGCATTGCTCGCAGTTTAATATTTAACGATTGGAATTCAATATTTTGATGAAATTGGTTTGCATATATTTTGCATATTTTTTGCATATGTTGCATATATTTTGCATATTTGTGGCATTTTATTTTGCATATTTTTTGCATATATTTTGCATATTTTCGATATGCTTTACAATTTGTTCTATTTGAACGATAAAACGTCTAGATAAAAAGTTTGGTATCAATCTGATTAAAAATATGAAAGTATGCAAAATCCGAGGTCTAATAATGATAAGTACTTTTCTCGCACAAAAAATTTCTCATTTATAGAGAAATTTTATTGAAAATGAAAACTTTTCTAATATTTTGATAAAAAATTCACTATGAGAAGTATTTTCTTCAATAAAAACAAATATTTTCTCAAAACAAAAAATGTTTTTCTCTAAAAACGATATATTTCATGGAAGCTTTTTATCATTTTTAGAGAATTTTTAGTATCAAAATTAGAGAATAGCATTCTCTGGAGCAAAGTTTATACCATTTTTCTCTAAATATGATGCCTTTTTTATCATATTCCGAGACACTTTTTTCTGAGTGTGGACGCGACAAATTTTTCCGACATTAGTAAAATGCAGTAAAGATGTTCATTATAAATTTTAATAAAAATAATTTTTTTTTTCTTTTTTTAAATAAAATCATTATTTTGAATGTTTAATGTTTAAATTTTTTTCAAGTTTAATGTTTTAAGTTTAAAATTCTACATTCACGATATCCCCTGAAGATGTTGACAAACAATCAACGAAGCGTTGGGAAAAATATGAATTGAATTTTTGATTTAATTGCATAAAAAAAGTATTGATCAGAAAAGCCTATTCAAGGAATTAAAATCAAGAAAGTGTAATAAGTTAAATTCAAGTAACCTAGCAGTAGTACTAATCAAAATAAAAAAAAATAAAGTTAAAACCAAGTAAAGCAAGTTAGAGTGCTTTATTTTAATGTTTTTCTTCACTTTTGGTGGAACTTTTTTGAGAGATATTGAATATGAAAAATTGCTCAATCTTTGGCGGTACAACCCACACATATCAAATTATCAAATGATCAAATTAAAATTATTTTGACTCAGAGCACACACTTATTTGAATAAATTCATTTGATTAAATTTCTGAGCTGACTGTCTAAAATTAGTTTACAAAGTTTTTAGGTATAAAAATGAAACTTTTGTTTTTAACAAAATAGCTGAAAGTGAATTCATATTTATACAGGTTTCTAAGTGCACAATCAATGTAAGCATTTATTTGACAGCTGTCACTCGAAATAAAATGCATGTCGCGTTATCGCTAAAAGTTAAGCACGTTTCATTCACACATTTAAGTGCTTGAAAAAAGTAAACAATACCTACAATTAAAAATGCTGCCAACTTTAAATTTCATTAGTTCATTAGTTCATTAGTTACGGTTGAACATGTTGTTGTTAATAACTATATTTGTTGTAATAATAGATTGTTTGCATATTAAGTTGTTGGCTGTTGTAGCACCTGTAATTTTGATGGATGTTCTTCTGCAGTTTTTGTGGCAACAATTTTATGCTTATTAGTACTAGAAATAATTGTGACTAATTATATAAAAATATATGCAATATTTTTTTCTTTTAAAGTTAAGCATTAATAATTGGTGGATTTCCTGTTGTTAAAGCAATGCTCTTCTTAAACGGAAATTCCCTTTGAAAATAATTATATGTAAAACATTTTTAAGAGCAAGTTTTTATGTTTTATTTTTTAAAATTTAATTATCACTGTTTTTTGTAATCTAAGACAATTAATGAAGGGTATTATTGCAACGCTTAATTGTAACATCCGGCTGTAAGACTTAACTGTAAAATTTACATTAACCTTGCTCAACTGACCTATTGAATAAGTATATAAAGTGTACTTATGAAAGTGTCTAATGATGGAGGTATACGTAAAACTTACTTTTGACTTTTTGTAAGTTTTACTGGATTTTACTCCGAACGGCTAAAGTTCATGTTCTCAAGAAGCTTTACATGGCATTGTTTACTCTCTGAGGTTTGCCATTGTCTGCAAAGAGGTGGTGACCGATCAGAAAAATTTTTTATTGAAAAAAACTTTTCGCCACGGCTGGGGATCGAACCCGGGCTTCGAGCATGCTAGGCCACACACTTAACCTGCATGCCACGGTCACCACAAAAAATATGATTTATAAATAATCTCAATAAGTGCAAGACAACGAGTAACATTTCGCAACATGATTAACAATCTTCTTAAAATTTTACATCACTTCAAGTAACTCTCCTGTACGTGTATTACTTTAATGACTTAAGCAGTGTCGTTAGCTGATAATTCTGCAGATATTTACGTAATTAAATATTTATTTTGAGCTTATTTTTATAATTGATTTTATTGCCAATCTTAGATAAGAATTCATAACAATAAAAAAATATAAACGTTTAAGTGATAAATGCTCGTCTTTTACAAGAGCGTTATTTTAAATGTTCACTTTTAGTCATTTTCAATGTTTATTTTATTTATTTTTCGCAACAATAATATTGCAAAATTTATTAAGTGTAATTCAGAATTACAAATTATTGTTATTTTGTACGGTTTTAAGTAAATTTTGATTAAAATTACGAAAAGACAATGATTATGATTGGGTTATGATTTAAGGTAAGCATACCAGCATAACTAAAGTTTTAAAATTTTTCTGTCTTTAAATAAACATCAACTATTCAAGCGTTATATCGAGTGTACTTTAACACAGGTCTCAAGATCAGAAAAATTCCAAGACTGGTTCGGAGTTGTTTACCATATAGCAATATTGTAGGTACCTCCTATCGACTGTTCAATCTGGTTGGTTGGTTGGTTAGAGTGGTCATACAGCTACGGGTTGAATGAAGCATGTTTCTTCAAAGCCATCCAGTTCGGTTAAGGAATATGAGTATATCGCTGATCCGTATTGTTGCAAGTTCCTGTAGGTTATCGAAGAAGTGTTTTCAGTCTACCACTGTTTTCTTTGTGGTCCGATCATTACAGCCACGCTAATGGTAGTTTAGGGGAACACCAAGTCTCTCCGGTTGAATACTAATGCATCTTTGACCCGTACTGATTGCCGTTACTTTAGCAATATCAGCTCGTGATCTCGATAGCCAGTTCTATTAAGGTTGTATGAAGGCCACATTTTTCTGGTTGTAGCACAGGTTATTCAATTTCTTCATCTGTTAGTAGCTAAGTCAAAATAGTGCAGGCATACTTTTCTCTCAACCGCGCTCAGATTAACTAGAACTGGTTCCGCCGGAAACCCAAATAATGGTTATATCAAGTTGACGACTCAGCCTGGCTAATTCTTCATTACACTGCCTAACTAGCTTGGAGTTCGATTTTACGGCAGCAAACGCTCTGATGGAAGCTTGACAATCTACTAGTATGACTGCATTTAGATGGTTTGTGTTGGCTCGACTTATGGCCCAACAAGCCTCTCTTATCGCTAGAATTTCCGCCTGAAAAACGCTGGCTAAGTCTGATAGACGAAATGAGTTGACAACACTCATTTTCTCTGAGTACATACCGGCTCCAACTCCGCATTCTATCTTAGATCCATCGGTGTAGAAGGTTACATCGAAGAAAGCAGCTGGGCCCCCATTGGGCAATTCCGCTCTGGTTGTGAACCTGCTACTGAATATTTTTGCAGACCACAACATATGGTCATATGATTTATTTATTTATTTATTTGGTTAAGCTTAATACAAGCAGTTTAAATACTTAAAACATAAACTTAAAAACTAAAATTTATAATTAACAGGGAGTATCTTAATTTACAATTGTATTATATCATGTACTGGAAGAATACATTAGAGAGGCGGATGAAGTGGTGTTGGAGAGTTAAGGAGGATATTTCGGAGTAGTGGTCTGCTCAGATGAAAATCGAATTCGTTAATCAAACTATTGGTTACCCGAAGCATTCTGGTTATGGGTTCACTGCATCCATAGTCGGTGCGGTGAAAGTTAAGGTGGAAGAGAGACATAGACCTAAGGTTGCGTGGGTTGGTATTAAAAGATATTAATTGGAGTAATTCTGGACAGTTAATGGTTCCGCATACAAGTTGGTGAATGAAGAGAACATCGACAACTTCCCTTCGCTTTGCAAGTGTTTGCATGTTAATCAATTTAAGACGGTTGGCATAAGGTGGTAGGTTGAAACTGTCAGAACCAGGAAGACCACGAAGAGCGAAACGAATGAATCGTCGTTGAACGGCTTCGATTCGCATTGAATGGGTGTTGTAGATGGGAGACCAAACCTGGCTGGCATATTCGAGGATGGGTCTAAAAAAGGAAAGATAGAGAGATTTAGTGACGTAAGGATTGGAGAACTCTCTGGATCAGTGTTTCACGAAACCAAGTGCAGAGTTGGCTCTACTAATGATATTATCAATATGAGACCTAAAGTTAAGTTCCTTGTCACAAATAACACCTAAGTCGCGTAAAGAGTTTACAGAAGGAACGGGCTTGCCGAGAATGTAATACGTTCGCGGAGGAAGTTGGAGTCGCTTACGAGAATATGTTATAGCTTGCCATTTGCTGACGTTGAGCTCCAGAAGATTTTTTTGACACCAAGTGGAAAAGCTGACCAGATCGTTTTGAAGATTGCGAGAATCGGCGTTAGTTTGTATGCGCCGATAGATTTTCATATCATCAGCATACACAGAAAGATTAGAATCATTGATGATACCATCAACATCAGCAATAGTTAAGACGAATAGCAAAGGACCAAGGTGACTGCCTTGTGGGACACCAGACGTAGCTGTGAAAGATTTTGAATTGGAAAATCTAAAAATGACATTATAACTGCGTTCTTCGAGATAAGTTTTAATCCATGTTATAAACAGAGATGGAAAACCAAAGGCTTTAAGCTTAAGAAGGATGATAGTGTGTGAGATTTTGTCAAACGCTTTACTAAAGTCGGTGGAAACTGCATCAACTTCGTAACCATTTTCCAACGAGCATAAAGTATTTGAAACAAATTGTGTGAGGTTGGTGGTAGTCGATCTACCCTTGAGAAAACCATGTTGACTAGGAGGAAAGATAGATTTGCAATGGAAGAAAAGAATATCGTAGATAATACTTTCAAAAATTTTGAGAGTACATGACAGTTTTGCAATAGGTCTGTAATTAGCAATATCATTTTAAGGTCCTTTTTTATGTAAAGGGATTATGTATGAATTCTTCCATAACTTTGGAAAAACTGAGTTAGAAATAGAAAGTTGAAAGAGTGTCAAAAGGGGATGAGCCAAAAAGTTCGCGAATTTTTTGATGACAATAGCAGGCAACCCATCGGGTCCAGGCGAAAAATCATCTTTTAGATTATGTAGCTTTGCTAAGACATCAGTTAGTGTAATATCAACATAAGTCAGCTAGGTTTGAGCACAATTCCTTAGTGAAGAAAAGTATTCATAGTCTAGTTCATCGTTATGACTTGTGAATGACTGACTGAAGAAGTTTGCGAATAGGTTTGCAATTATTTCCGGGTTGTCTGAGGAGATATCTGAAAAAGTAAGGGTTGATGGGTAGTTGTCAGATTTTCTTTTGATATTAATGAACTTGTAGAAGCTTTTAGGATCCAACAACAATTTAGTTTCAATATGAGCAAGGTAAGACTCATATAGGTTTTCACAAAGTGTAGAAAAAAGATTATAGACGTGAAGATAATTTGTGAGGTCAAGAGAAGAACGAGAAAGTAAATAAGTACGCCAAAGTTTGTTCCTCTTATTACGAAGTGAACGTAGTTCTTTATTGTACCAGGGAGGAGATGACGAAAAGTTCTTTTGCTTAGTAAAGGGGACTGATTGTGCGAAGCAGTCAAAAATTTTGTCATAGAAGAGAGCAACAGTATTATCAACACTGCCATGAGCATTATCGAATATATGTTGAAAATCGATTCTACTCAATAACATTTCAAGTTTTACAAAATCAGTTTTACGAAAGTCGAAACTGTACGCGTGCTCAAAGTGTGTGTTTATTATGTTATTATTGTAAGATAGGGTAAGAGATAGAGGTGGATGGTACTGATCGAGTGTTGAAAGTAGATGGTTACTCGCGAAGACAACACAATTATCTGAATCTGAAGAAAATACAAGATCTAGCTGCCTACCAATATTGTTAGTTACTCCACTCAACTGGTAAAGGCCGGAGTCTGAAAGACAGCTAGTGAAGATAATTTCTTTTTCAGATGTGGCATTTGTAGGAAAATAGTAGCACTCGTCATCTGACAGAATCCATTGTAGGCTAGGAAGATTAAAGTCCCCAGAAATATAACGGTGTCAGATGGATCAATAAGATCAAATAGTGAATCGATTGCGTCTACTGCAAGTTGATAACCATTCACTGGTTGAGAAGAGCGAATATAACAGCAGATAATGAATATGTTTCGTTTTGCAATACAAAGTTTGGCACAAATAAATTCAAAGTTAGCTGTATGGGAATTTTTTACAAATGTTGGATCGAAGCGATTGTGAATAGTAAGAAGGACACCACGACCTGAGGTAAGATCGATTTTATCGATTCCATCGTCTCTGAACACCACGAAATCAGAAGCAAGGACCTCAGTATCCTTGAAGTCCTGGGTATCAGACATACTACCGCATCGTGAGGCCATAGGAGGATTTTTGGCTTAAGACCCAAAATCTTGCCGAATGTTTTTCTACAGGCGTTGAAGGCTACACAGGCTTTTTGGACACTTTGTTCAATGATTAATTTTCAGCAGAGTTTCGAATCTAGTGTGACTTTCTGATATTAAGCACAGCTGGATAAAGAAAGTGTTTGATCGTCTTAACGTGGTAAATTAAGGTGCTGAACTTTGGTTTTTGTGGTGAAAAATATCAGTTCTATCTTGTAAGGATTCACGCCTAGACCGCACCCGGCAGCCCAGTGGCTGAGTTTACACAAAGCGCCCACCATAATCTTGTTAAGCTATGAGCTATGAGCATTTATAGCTATGAGTATCTAATAAGTTGACTGTTACGAAGATCCGCCTAGATAACTCTTGTACTGAGCATCGAGACAATCTAGTTCTTCAAAGTTGGTTCCATGCCCACTTCGGTAAGAGAGTCATTGATGGCATCTAAGTGGATGTTGTAGAAAGCTCCTTGTGGAAAAAAGGCAGCTAGAGTGAATTGTTTGACATGTAGGGATCTCTCAATGGTAGTTATGACCTCATGCAAAGCAGTCTCCGTTGATCTCCCTTTGAAGTAGGCATGTTGAACGTTGGATGTTGATGTTCTGTCGAGTATGTTTCCGAGATAAATGTCTAAAAATCTTTCCAGTGTTTTAAGTAAGAAAAATGAGAGACTAATGGGTCTAAAGTCCTTAGCCGATTCATGACACCGTCTGCCAACTTTTGGAATAAAGACAACTTTGACTCTTCTCCAGCTCTTGGAAAAAACTGTGTTAAGGCGTACACAGTTTGTGAATATTTTCAGAAGCAAGGGTGTTACCACTTGTTTCATTTTTTGAAGCATTTCTGGTAGTATACCAACCGGGTTTTAATAGGGCAAGATGGTATTTATTGCCCACAAGATGTGATAATGCGACTTATGAGGCTCATAGGGACACTTACCAACATTTCCCTTCGTGAAGGTTCGTCACTGTATCTTTGCGGCCAGGAAAATGTGTGCCAAAAAATTGTTCTGACTTTTTAGAGATATCCCTACTCCACCATAAAGGAAAGGTTTTTTCTTACCCTATTAAATGGACAAGAAACATTATTGAGTTCAAAGTTTATAGTTTGAAGCCAAAATATTAAGATAATTCACATAAAATAGCATTTTCTTAGTATTTTCTAATTTAATACAAAACGAATAAAATAAATATATGAAAGAACGATGTAAATAATTGAAATTATTTTGAAAAATAGTGTACATATGTACTTTCTCGTTTGTCAGTGATTTCAGTAAAGATTTTCTTCAGAAACGCAAACAAGACTTTTTTATTAAATTATGTTTTAAGATATTATTCACTACTTCTTATGGTTTTGACATTAAAAATATATTGTATTAGAGTTCCTTACCCTACCTTCTTAGTGTACCATGGCCTAACTGACAATTGAATATTCAGCGATTCTATTTTCGTGATTCTTTAGAATTTTCACCTCTACTTAACTTAAAGTGAATAAAGGCAGTTCTAAATGAAAATTGATAAATTTTCTTTCTTTCCATAGTACTAATAACCATAAGTTTAAAATTATAGTGAGTAAGCTTAAAAAGTATCTAGGTTATTGAAGTTAAACCTCGCAAAAGCCTCGTCTATCGAAATTTGAAAGATAAATGTTTTGTTTTCATTTATCAAGGCAAATTTCATAATTTGGTGAGCGAGTTTATGTTGCTTGCTTGTCGAGAACTACTTCTAACGCACTTTAACGAGGCTATCTCAAAAATTAATTGATAGAAAGTTTCAATGTTTTTTCATAACTTCTTTCTTTGAAAGGTTTAAGGTAATCAATTAAAGAAATTTAAAACTTTTATCTGTAATGTACTTACTAACCGGACGTTTAAGCAAAATTGATTTATTTTAAGGATTAGTTCTTGATAACAATGTTTGATGTCTTATTCACTAAGGAAACATTCAAATTTAAGTAATTTAAATACATTTTACATTTATTCATATCTCATTGCGAAATATTCGGATGCAAAGAGCGCAAATGTGAAATATTGCTTATTTTGATATTTCTTTGGTATGTCTTGTCTTTATAACAGTTATTAAACAGAAACATAATGCATTGACTTTAGCTTGCTCAAATCTTTCTAGGAGTATAAAGAACGAAAAAACAAAATCATAGGTAACCATGCAATGAAAAACAACGGTAAATTTTTGATTTACTTTTTCGTTTAGTTCGTTGTCACGTTCGACATGCAGAAAGAAAATTTTTACTCAATGCGTTGGAAGAACATGCAGTAAGTTGACAAAATAATTATTTATAATAATTATAAATTGAGTTTATTCATGCGACTTTTAAAAAAAGTGAACCGGTAAAAAAATAAAAAATTTGTGTTGTTTTAACTTGTATAAAGTTGGTCACGAACGACATGCTAAATGAGAAATTCAAAATTAATTTTTTTTTCTTGCTTACATAGATCAATTATTAATGTAAATACGCAGTTAACAAATTGTTATTTTAAATGTAGATGAGCACAAACAACGATGAAAAAAACAAAAATAGACACGGACAACACTCAAAAAATCCCAAGAGGTTTCTCAACGGCTTCTTAAGGTTTTGGGCTCACTGAATCCAAATCTGAACTCAGAATTTTCGGATCACCCTAGGTTTTCGAGCTACAGGGGAGGCAGAACCCTAATCCCCTACTGTTAATAAAATCAATATTACCGACCACCATACTTTTTCAAGAGGAACATTTTTTGCCTTGGAACCCATCCCCTCCGACCCCTCCGTATGGGGCTTCCATACAAATTTTATGATTTTTGCTTACATTTTATATGAAAATTTTATATAAAAAAAAATTTCATTAATATTAATTTATTTGAATACAAAAAATTTGCTTGAAATTAATTTTTTTTTTATTTTTAATGTTTTTATTATTATTTATTTTTGGTATTTCTTTAATTAAATGTTTAGAAATCTACATAATTATAAATAGGCAAACAAAAACTTTGTCGAATTTCGAATATTAATCAAATTAGTTTTTTGTTTAAATAAAAAAGTTCACATAAAAAATATATAAAAATTTGTGTGGGAGCCCCCATACGGAAGGGTTTAGATAGGATGGGTTCCAAGGCAAAAAATATTCCTCTTGATAAAGTAATAAGGGTCGGTCATATTCATTTCATTAACAGTAGATGGTTATGGTTTTGCCTCCTCACACGGTTAAAAATTTTGGACTAGTTTTTAATCCAAACTTTGGTTTAAAGGAATTTTTAATCCAAAAAGTACTATTTTTTATTCCATACTTAAGTTTAATTTGTTTTTAATCCAAAAAAGTTCAAGTTTAAGACTATTTTTGGGACTACAAATTTACATTAAGGTAGTATTTTCAGGAAAAATTATTTATGTTACCTAAGATTGAAAACTACTACTGCTACGAAATTTACGCTAAATATAATAGTTAATGTTGTTAAAGCAACCGAAATTTTTTTTTTAATTAAATGAAACAAATTGTTTCTTTAAATCTGAACCAAAATATAATTATATTCATTATTACATTGAGCAGTGTTTCATAATAAGTACATAATAAGGGTATTCATGCAAAGCGGCAAGCTTGTATTTTGGGCAATCAGTTATTTTTATCAGTTGATTGTGCATTTGGAGAGATATGTCAGCTGTTAACTTGTTAACAGTCAACTTTCAGAATACGTAAAAACAGCTGATTGCTGGTTTGTGATATATCTGGTTTGTGTAAACGGTTCTCCATACATTTAATTTATAAGGCTGATAAACTTATACGGTTTATATAATTTATAAGGGCATTGCCCATTTGCATGAATACCCTTAATGTATATATAGTGAAGTTTATGGCAATATAATAATATGTTCACATGAAGGCCTTTTGGCTGAAAAGCCAACGAAAAGCAGCTCTTTATTTGACAGTTATTCTATGGCGAAAAGCTGAATATTATGTAGCTTTTCAGCTGAAAAGCCATTGGCACGGACGCGACATTTGCACGGTTTTAATTACTAGAAAAACAAGAAAGAAACAAAAAGAACCAATATGTATTTTAAGAGTTCTAACGCGATGAAAGAGTGCTACATTTTATAAAATATAAAATATTGGCAAGATTTAGTACAAATTAGTTCAAAGTACGCGACAAAAAAAAATAAGTGTTTTTTAGCTCGTATAGAAATATGCAAAATTTAGCATAAATTAAGTTTGAGAACTTTTTTTAATATATATATACATGCTTATGGAGGTCAAAGGATAACTTTTCTTCGTAGACTTATGAAATATGAGAATTATCTCTTACCTTTTTTTCTCACGAGTTCTCACCTTTGTGGATTAAAAAGTAATCCTTTTATATTTTTAACTTTTTTGGACTAAAATCTAATCCTTTTTGGATTATAATATTTTATACTTTCTGCGGATTAAAAATTATTCCTTTTTGGATTAAAAAATTTTAAACTTTTTGCGGATTAAAAATAAGTCCTTTTTGGATTGGAAAACTTAAAACTTTTCATTGGATTAAAAAGTAATCTTTTTTTGGTCGTGTCCTATATGTAATCCAAAAAAGATTAAAATTTAGCCCTAGATTTTTAACCGTGCAGTAGCTCGAAAACCTAGGGTGACTTGAAAATTCTGACTTCAGATTCGGATTCAGCGAACCCAAAATCTTAGGAAACCGTTGTGAAACTTCTTGGGATTTGCAAAAACTTCAGTTTTGTTGTACAGTGTAGATGTTTATTATACTTACACAAAACCACACTCATGAAAGTGTTTTACGTTTTTTATTATTATGTTTAAATAAATATTTTTGTTGACTTATGCATAGTTTCTTTATTTGTATTTAATTATAGAGCAGAAAAAAACAACTATGATGTTCGAAAAAAGTGTCACGTGCGACCATATCTTTTTTGAATAAAAAAATAAAATATAAATCCTTTATGTCTACAATGCTAGCCATTTTTAAGGAACATCAATGACAACACTAAAAAAAAATTACATAAAAACATTGCTTCCCATTTCGCTGAAATCCGCGTTTGAATTTTTAGCCACGAAAACCACTTCTGTTTTTGGTCACGTGCGACCACCTTGGTTTTTTGCTAATATCTTGAGAACTAAAAATGACCCAACAATTGACAATACCAATAATTAAAGGGCTAATTGAGAGCTATAAGGCTCGCCTTTTGTTTTTTTTTAAATTTGTTTTATTATGACATTTTTTTCACTTGAAATGTGTACAACAGTCACGTTCGACACCATGGAAATGCCCATATGTATTATGATAACTTTGTCAAAACTAAATTTCCGATTTATTTATAAAATTGTTTAATTAAATCATTGAAACAAATAAGAGTTTTCAAAGTCTCTTATTTATATCTTAAAGTTTATCTTAATAGATTTTGGTGAAACTGAACAGAAAAACTAGTGCTTTAAATATACATGAATACATTTCACCTTCAAATATTTTTCATGAACTGAGTTGAAATGAAATAAAAAGTACGCTAAGAAGAAAAAATACTTTAAAATTAAACAAAAAATTTTAAAATAGATATTTAATGCATGTACAACTATTTTTGCTGTTAAATTGAAATCAAAAGTTTTTGTTTTTAAAACAATTTTTTAAATTTTTTTTTAAAACATTTTAGTTTGACTTTTAAACAAACAATATCCGAAATGATAAAGAGGAAAAATGGTAACCAAAAAAATCTTTATCGATAAATTTTACTTGAAAACTTGTGTGGTCGTTTCATGTGTTTCATTTGGGCGTTGAGTAATTTTTAGGGTAAAACTCAAAAGTACAGATGTTATTTTTAGCACCCATTCTCTAGGAAAGTTCGCGGGGAGCGAAAAACAATTGTCACTTTTGAAAATTTCATACACTTCATGGTTACTCTTACAAGTATGTATGTCTATACTTAACTTAGCGTATTACAGATCATCACTTTGTTTGGACCTCCCCATAACCAAAAGCTATCTACGACACTGGCTGTAGAAGGAAATATTTTGTTCAGTGCTGCCAAGTTCACAATCATATGTGGCGAGTTAAAATGTGAAAATTTCGTTAGAAATTATATGCTCGTACATTTAATTGCCGCGGAAATTTGACATTCAACAAGCAAAAAAAAAAGCAGTAAGTACCAGAGATTGGAAAAAACCGTACCTAATACGTACCGAAACAAAATTGCGCGCACTCAAACATTTTCACTCTCTAGTCCGCATTTGGCTCCTCGATTCAAGCACAAGCACAATAACTACCACGCAGAAGAAAGAGAGCGGAATAAAATGTTAGGGGTTTTGCAGTTTGATCAAAGATCATTATTTGCTTTGTTGTGCATTTTGATCATGATCCAAAAACTGTACCTCATTTAGCGAATGTTAGCAAATGTTAGTGCGAACAATCGCCTTCATCATTGACCCTTGGCTTTCGCCTCGTACACTTTTTTCACTGAAGCTTCTTCGTCGATACGAAAGACGATGACGAAGACATTACCCATCTAGCATATTCGCTGAATTGTTATGCGCTGAACTTAGTCAATGTCGTTGTTGACTTCGTACAGTCGCCAACTCGAACAGGACCAAAGATTCTGCGAATAACTTTTCTCTCCACCAAACCAAGAGCGGCTGCATCTGTATGCGATACCACCCATGCCTCAGTGCCATAGAGTGCCATAGGTATGATGAGCTTTTTGTAGAGCGTTAGTTTTGTTGATCGAGAGAGGGATCTGGAACCCAATTGCTTACTTAGCCCGTAGTGGCACCGATTAGCTATTGTAAATCTTCGCTTAATCTCCAGGCTGACATCATTATTAATGTTTACGGCGGTACCAAGGTATGAAAACTCCTTTACAACTTCAAAGTCAATTTGCCTGCAGTAACATGGGAGCCTTGACGCCGTGGGCTCCCTATTTGCAGCCAGCATATACTTTGTTTTGCCCTCGTTCACCGTCAAACCCACTTTGGCTGATTCCTTTTTGATAGCGGTGAAATCAACAGTTTCATCTCTCTTGGTTCTGCCGATTATATCGATATCATCAGCATACGCAAAGAGCTGGACACCTTTGTAGAAAATGGTACCATTTCGATGCACACCTGCCTTTCATAGGATCCCCTCCATGATGAAATTGAAGAGATCGCATGATAGCGGGTCGCCTTGTCTGAAACCTCGTTCGGTATTAAAGGTTTCGGAGAGGTCATTTCCTACCTTGACGGAGCTGCATGTATTGCTTAACGTTATCTTGCAGAACCTTATCAACTTTGCAGGTATACCGAACTCAGACATTGTTGCGTACAGGCAATCCCGAATCGGGCTATCGAACGCAGCTTTGTAATCAACAAAGAGATGATGGGTGTCGATGTGGTTTTCGTGGGTTTTCTCCAGGATTTGGCGTAATATAAAAATTTGGTCTATGGTGGATTTTGCCTTGACGAAAGCCACACTGATAATTTATACTCAGATTTTTGGTATGCGGCTTCAATCTTTCACACAATACGCTCGAAAGAACCTTGTACGCGAGAGTTTTCGAGCATTCTTCTTGGTCTGGTATACCTCAATTTTTTCACGCTCACGCATTTCCTGCTCTCTTTTTTTACGTCTGAAAAGATATCTCTCTTCCTTCCTCTTAACGCGATAGTTTTCGTACAGATACAGTCAAAACCAAAAACTGTCGAAGTTGCCGAGTGCTGAAATGCTTTGCAGTCTATCAGCGATCACTTTTTGCTTTTGCTTTCATTGCAACTGTTTGATTTTTTTCAAGCTCAAACATTAGCAGCAGTCAGTTTTGAAATGCTGAAAACTGCGAGAACTTCAAACAGCAACAATTTTAGGACTTCGGCTACTTCGACTGCAGTAATTTCATCACTGGGGTGTCTGTGCAAATTAGGCATATGTGAAAATTTCGCCTTGATGCGGGTTGTGGCCAGCTTTTCGTTCACAGGCGAATTGGGAAACTAGGTGGCGGCGTAGTTTCCGACTTACGAAGAACTCGTATCCAAATTTTTGCTTCTCCGCATGGCAGATGTAGAAGAAGGCAGATGCTTTCATAGAGCAGACTTGCCCTCTTATATCTAAAACGCATCTCCTGGATGGCACTGAGGTCAGCCTTTATTTTGACGAGAGCTTCCGCCAATTTGACAGGAGCACCTTCTCTACAGAGGGTCCGGACATTTCAGGTGCATATCTGTAAATCATTGTCCTTTTTTCGGTTGGAGTGGTTGTCAACGGAGTTTGGTGGAAAAAAAAACCCTACGCACATTCCATTTTTAAGGTCTTGTTTGGTCCCCTCCAGTTTAGAGTCTAGAGGAGACAGAGGACATGGAGATTTTTAAGTATCTCCGACTCGCCAGTTGCGCCTGGCACTCTCCTTGACAGCGCTGTCCAACACTACGTCCTTCCACATCCTAGCTGCTCACCCGCTACTAGTCCGGGGCCGTTTAAACGCAGCTAATCTCTATACATAGAGGTCGTTTTGATTGCTCTGGAATAAATTTTTGGTTATAATACCAAATTACCGATTTTGCTTATTTGTGGGGGGTGAGTGTTATTCATCCGCTTTGAGTATTTAAGCGCTGATTAAAATAGACGAAACGGAACGTTGTAGAACGTTGAGAAATGTCACTTTGCAATCTATTACATGAACTTCTTATGTGAGTGTTTATAATAAGACGGAATGGAACGGCACGCGACGTTGAGATCTATAGATTTTTGATTTTTGCGTTGCGTTCCGTTCCGTCGAGAATAAACAAATGCTTTTGACAAATGCTTAAACAAATATCTTTAAATTTGATTTTCTGACGCCTTCTTTTTATGATGAATTCATATTTATTTTTAACACAATTTTTGGAAATCAAGTTAAATGAAAGGAAGACTGATGTTTTTCAATGTTTTTTTATATTTTTTTTACCATTTTAACGATTTATTCCGTTTCTATTATAATCGTCACTTCGTTTGAAAGCGTTTCATCCCGCTACGCTGACACTTGCCTTCGTTCCGTTTCGTCTATTATAATCAGCGCTTTATTCCAAAATTTAGTGTGAATAATTCTTTAATTCTAACTCATTCTCACAAAATTTATACGCCTTTAATTTTCTTTTCCTTCATAAATTTGTTCACTTGCATTTGTTCATGGGTGCGTTACACTGTGCTTCGGCCAAAATTAGTTAAAGAATCATCATCCGAACTAGGGTTAAAATAAATGGAAATCAAATTATTTCCTTTTAAATCAACATTTTTCAAAAAACTTAATTTTTTACACAATTTTTGATCAAAGTTAAAGGCCCGCTTTGTAAAAGTAAGTAAACTTTGTAAAAGTATGAGCACACTAAGGGAAAAAGTTATGTAGTCAGTACAGAGACAGCTATGTAAAATTTATGCACTGCAACTTGTATGAGAACGCAACGAGAGCAGTATTTACTGAGTAAAGGGAGCGTGTACTGACTACATATCAATTTATTCACTTTTTAAAATGAATAAAAAATGTATTCAAAACATCATGTTATGTGTTGAATACATAGCAGACTTCAATAGATACAAGCAACGTGTACTCAGTCAACGTGTTATGTAATTTTTTACAAAAACTTTACTCAATACATAAAATATAGACTCAGTACACGTCCCCCTTATACGATTGAAGTGACACATTTATTCAGTACATAACATATGGACTCAGTACACGTATCTGTTGCACATCGGCACACGATTTTGCTATTTTATGTCATTCGTTTCTTGATTTTCAAATAAGCAACACCTCTAAAGTATGTAGAAAATCAGACCAGGAATGAGTTTATCCACTGTACTCTAGAACAAAAGCGATGATTGGATAAGAAATAAATGGCTGGGTTTCTATAAGTAATTGCCAATTATTTTGTGAAATCTAGTCATTTTTTTATTAAGTTATTTATTGCATGTGTTGAGAGGGAAATAAACGCACAGACTTATGCATGTACTCATTGCATAAAATTATGTTTTGAACAAATGTAATGAGCAAATTATGTATGTACTCATTAAATAAATGTATGCACTAAAAATATGTAATGAGTAAATTATGTATGTACTCATTACATAAAATTGTGCATTTAAAATATGTAATGAGTAAATAATGTATGTACTCATTGCATAAAATTATGTTCTCCAAATATGTAATGAGTAAATTATGTATGTACTGAGTCAATAATCTATGTAATACGTACATAAGATCTTTACTCATTACATAAAATTATTTGTAACAGTTTGCGATGAGTACAGTGTGCATGTACTCACCACATACATCCATGAATTCACGACACATATTTATGCGTTGAGTACATAAAATTCTTTATTGACTACATAACCGCTTAAAAGCATTATGTAGTCAATAAAGATTTCAACATGTACTCAATACATGATAAATGTAAAATTTTTGTGTGCAGAAAACTATGCGATGAGTACATAAATTTATGTATTGAGTCCATAGGTTTTTCCCTCTGTGCAACTTTGACAATTAGTTATCGAGTTTAAACCAGCTGTTTTCAAGAACTAACCAATAAATTTGGTAATTGGAATTGTAAAAAAAGATTTATTTTGTTTGTTCATTTTAAAAATAACACTTAAATAGAAGATATATTATTATATGGGTTATAAAATTGTGGCATTTTAGTTTATTTTTATAATTCTTAAAGAACGTTTTCTTTAAGAATTTTATTTTGAGCTTTATGCCAAATAATAGAAAAACACTGCTTTGATAAAGTGAAAAGTGCATTGGGTAATTCCATTTTGGTTTTGCGGCAGTTGCACTTTTTAGCTTCTCAAATTAAGTGGACTGCATGAACCACAGAGATTACTGATGAGTCGGAGTAGCGTCCAACGAAACCATGGCCTAGTCTGCTCGGTTCTTCTGAGAGATTTTTGTTGTTGTAGCAACCTGTTACATCATGAATAACACTGTGCGACAATTTAAGGCCCAATTGGAATAACCTCAAATAACGCAATGGTTTCTAATAGTGCATGGTTTATATATTATGCCCTCATACTCAGTTTTATCGGATTAGGTCAAATAAGAGAGAAATTCAAGGTAAAATTTCACCTTTAAGCCACAAATTTTTTCTTATAACTCTTAAACTAAATTCAAATCCTGTGTAGTAACTGTATCTAAATATTTGCAATGGATAGTTCTTTACATTTGGACATAATTTTTTGCTCAAAAGGTTACGTAAGGGGGTTAATTTTTTCTTCGAAAAAAGGGATTTTTAAAAATAAAAAGAAATATTCAACAGTTCAGTTACTTTGTATTTGTCTTCAAAAATAATCAGATTTTGCTGAATTTTTGCATACACTTTAAGTAAAATAAAGTAACCCACCTCTGAAAAGATCACAACATGTACATGTGCGCATCCAAAGATATTCGGATTCAAAGATAACCAAAGATTGTAACTTCGTTAATGCAATCCCTAGAGTAAAATCATTCAGATGAAAATTATAGAGCCAACAATTTTCTTCAAAACTGTTCTTAACATCTTTACCGAAAGAGTTACCGTTTTAAAGATATGAGCGTAAATATATAATTTCAACATATATGAAAAATTAAAACGGTAAAAATAAAAATTTTTTTTATTTCTATTTCTTCCCAAGATCAAAATTTTTCATACATGTTGTAATTACATATTTACGCGTATATCTTTAAAACGGTAACTCTTTCGGTAAAAACGTTAAGGACAGTTTTGAAGGAAATTGTTGGATCTATAATTTTCACCTGAATGATTTTACTCTAGGGATAACATTAACGAAGTTACAATCTTTGGTAATCTTTGAATCCGAATATCTTTGGATGCGCACATGTAACTGTTGTGATCTTTTCAGAGGTGGGTTACTTTATTTTACTTAAGGTGT
The DNA here is from genome assembly GCA_958299015.1 of Tetanocera ferruginea. Taxonomy (NCBI): domain Eukaryota; kingdom Metazoa; phylum Arthropoda; class Insecta; order Diptera; family Sciomyzidae; genus Tetanocera; species Tetanocera ferruginea. The sequence continues at coordinate 56,783,563 of OY282640.1, read as the reverse complement.
ATGCAAAAATTCAGCAAAATCTGATTATTTTTGAAGACAAATACAAAGTAACTGAACTATTGAAAATTTTTTTTTATTTTAAAAAAGCCCTGTTTTCGAAGAAAAAATTAACCCCCTTACGTAACCTTTTGAGCAAAAATGGTCTCAAAATGTTAAGAACCATCCATTGCAAATATTTAGATACAGTTACTACAAAGGATTTGAATTTGGTTTAAGAGTTATAAGAAAAAATTTGTGGCTTAAAGGTGAAATTTTACCTTGAATTTCTCTCTTATTTGACCTAATCCGATAAAACTGAGTATGAGGGCATAATATATAGACCATGCACCACTAGAAACCATTGAGATATTTGAAGTTATTTTTTCGTGTCGCACTGTGTAATATGGCATAAAGCTCAAAATAAAATTCTTAAAGAAGACGTTCTTTAAGAATTATAAAAATAAATTAACTGTTATTATATATAAAATTATTATATTGTCCGCTCAAAATAAGGGTGTAGAAGATTAAAAAAAATCAATTGTAAAATACAGGTGTGGTTTCAATAATTAAAATCAACCTGCATTAATATACGCATAAATTTAACTATCGTTATCAAGCTGCAATGTTGCTTATCTTCGCATTTGAGCTGGTAAGTTTTAATGAATAGTATAATTTGTTTTTTCAACCATAAACATTTCATTGCTAATGAAGAATTTTAATTTTAATAACAAAACAAATACGAACAATTAGAAGATTGCAAATGAAATTTAACTATAATTTCTGGTTTTTTGGATAGTTATAACTATTTTTTGAAATAAACATTATAACTTTTTAATACGGGTAATACAATAAATCATTATATTTTGGCTTGCCAAAAAACAAAAAAAAAAAAAAAAAAAAAAAAACAAAACAATCAGTTAAACTGATTAAATGAATATAAATACAACAACAACGAGTTATACTTGGTTGCAAAATCGTTTAATTTAACCAAAACGTATTTTATGCACGCTTTTCTAATAAAATATATGACTAACATTAGAAAATAATAAAAACCAATTCATACTCGCACTTGTAAGAGTTTCTTGGTATATTCAGATGAAATCTTAAATCGTCATAACTTGATATTCACACATATTTATGGTCTATCCAAATTTTATATGTTAATTAGGCTGTTGGGGAAACACTCAAATTTATGAAATTTTCAAATACGTCATTGATTGTCTTGACTTACTTTGTGCGGCCGACTGTAGGGTAACACAGTTAAAATTTTAATTGTCTCTTTTGTTATGATCCCACGGCTAAATTTTTGATGTTTGACACAAGATCTGTGTCAAAATATAATAAATTTTAAATTAACTTTAATCAAATTTCAAGCATAACTTTATTAAGATCATGAACATTAAAATTAATAACAACAACAACAATAACAATGACAACAACAAAACATAACGCATTCTAATTAAGCCAATAAAATTATTTGTTGTCATTTTTTTATGACACTTGCACGCAATTTACACAGAGAGCGAGAGTCGCACGCGACACCGTTGCCAAAGCAAAGAACAGGCTGTTTACCGCAACTTATCAATGCTTCGCGATCAGCGTTGCCAGAATGTGAAAAATTTACCAAAACTGGTAAACTTTTTTTTCGATGTGAAAATGTGAAATTAAGTTTCATTTTGGTAAAATTTCTGGTGAAAACGAAAAACATTTTTATGAAAATTTCCCAAAAGCTTAAGGGCGAAGTAAGGGTTTCAGCGTAAAAAACACTTTTTTTGTGAGTTCTTTTAAGAGTATGGATTGAGCAAATTTATTAAAATCTTTTGTGTATTATTGAGTTTACTTTAAACAATACTCTTTTTCTTCCGGAAATATTGAAAAACAAGCTGGTGACAGAGCTTTTCCCAGAGCGTCTTGGAAAAATAGCAATTTGCGGTGTTCACTATGTCTCGGTCGGAAATTATTTGAAATCAAAAACCATTAAAATTTAGTCAACGTTGGAGGAAAGTATTTTGTATGTAGAAAATGTGTACCTAGTTCGAAATGAATCGGTCAAGTAGTTTCTAAAAGCCTGGCAGTGAACACGGACTTTGAAAACACAACTTGTGGGAAAACTGCTTTAAAGTTTTGTGCACGTACGTTTGTACGTTCGAGGTACACTCACTTAAAAATTTGTACCTCCGTTAGTTTTACTCGGATTGACTTCAAATTTGGACACAATATTCTAGAGATGTTGAGCATTCATATAAAAAATGGTTAAAAAACTTACCGCCCTTAAATGATCGTCTCTTTTTTTTATCTATATATAAAAAATAGGCGTAGGCAAAATAGTAAAAAACCATTTTCTCACGTGTTTCTAAGCGTTTTTGATTAATTTCTTTTAAATGAATCAAAGTGCGGAGAACGAGTGCACCGACTATTTTTGAAAAAATTTTTTTGCCAAATTTTATGAAGAAAATTTGTTTTTCACATTAATTTTGTATCGAGAGAATGAAAGTGAAAAGGTCGAATTTCGGGCACTATCGAACTCAAATTAGTTTTCAAACGTATTCAAATTATTGGCCTTCATCATATTGAAAAGAACGTTTTTAAATTTGTAACATCGTAATACTTAATAATTTAATTACATTTTAGGGTTAAAGGATTAGAGTCGCTGTTACGTGTCATGCGCAAAAACAAGATTCAAATTCTTCAGACAGTGACACTGAAAACAAGTATTTAAAATATACAAATGGGGGAGTACCAAAGACCGTAAAACTCAAACTCAATATATCTCGTTTTCTTCAATATCATCGCAACAAAAATAAAGCGCTTTTCAGAAGTTGAATTTTAAGTTCCAAACACTGTTAAGAAAAGTAATTGGAAATTTCTCGGCTTACCATAATATCTGCTACATGTTTTAAAATATTTGAAACCTGAATACATGAATACTGGTATACAACAATATTAGTTGTGTTCGATGACAAATACTCAGTGCCAAAAGCAAACAAATTAAGAAATAAGCCAGAAAAACTACTAGTTTTCATTAAACTGTTGAAATAGGTAAGGAAAGAAACTATTCAATGCTCTTTCAATTTTTCGAATTTTTCAACAAAAACCAAAATACTTGATTTATTTAAATGTTACTCTTACTTACACCACAAAAAATATAAGCGTACAAACGAGCTGAAAACGTAACTTAGAGCAGCTTCAAAAAACAAAGAGCAATATCAAGTAAGAGGAGATAAAAAAAGAGAAAAATAATCTCAATAAACAGTTTTTACTGATCTGTAGTCAGGAATCTAAATCTAGAGGAGTCATCAAACATAGCTTTTGTTATTACAATTTTATTGGATGTCAAAAAAGTAAAAATATTTCGTTTTTTTGATTGATCACACATATTTGATATTTTTTTTGTGGATGTGAAATTTTTTTCTTAAATGTGAAATATTTTTGGGAATTTTGGTAAAAGAAAATTTTAGGCTGTGGCAACCCTGTTCGCGATCATAATATTGAGTGTAATAATAAGAAGGGGGAGAAATATTGACACTTGTTGTTGTTGTTGTTGTTGTTGTTGTTGTTGTTGTTGTAATGAAATTAAAACTATTAAATTTTATTGAATTGTGAGAGGTTGTTGAACATTGACCGATTACCATGGTAAGCAGCAGCAGCAGCAGCAGAAGAAAAAGAAGAGAGCGTTGAAGGCGAGATAAGCAGCAGCGATCAGCGTGCGGCACTTTTTTTGCCGTTTTATTTTTTTTTTCAACTTCAAAAGTACGTCAAAAATACTTAAAACTGGTTTTTAATAAAATTTAACTTTAATTCGCACAAAATTTGCAAACATAAAAAATGCATGCGTATAAAAGAACAACGAAAGAAAACGTAAAATAAAATAACAATAAACAACAAAAACCGCACGAATGTCATACGTCTACCAAGACGTGCAGCTTTGAACTAAACTGAATTTTAATCTCTTGTTACATTTTTATTTTGTCAAGTTGAAGTACAACAAAAACGATAAACACCATAACCCATTAGGAAAAGCTGGTCTTTTGCAACCGGTTGCTGAATCATAATTATATTATTATTAAAGCATATAGAAAGATATCCCCCATCAAAAAGGTACGAACAATCATACAGAACGTATCGTGAATTTTTTTGTGGTCACAAGCGATAAGCATTTAAGTTGACTTAAGAAGGTATTAAGTTACTGATGCAGATGCTTTTGTTGTGTATTGATCCAAATACACAAAAAATCTGAAACTTCTAGCGCTATTTTTATCAAAGCTATGACACAAGAACCGAAGAAATTTTCATTGAATTTAAATGTCGATTAAAACCTTTAAAGCAGTATTTATCGAAACATTGAAACCAGACTTAGTCGATTTATACTTTTGACTATAGATTTTCATTCATATACAAACCAACAAAAAGTTATTTTTGTTGCTTGCTTGTCGTTCATATGCATTTTTGTGATACAGAATGAAGGTGATTAAACTGAAAGGTGGATCATCGGCTGGTTTATTTTTTCCAAAGTAGAAGCAAGTGTTACCGAAACAGTGTGAATTAAAAAAAAAATCCAAACAAGAGAATGCACCAACTTTCTACAAGTCGAAACTCGTACTTGAGTTTGTGAAGAATGTTTAATGCCCCTATTATGGTTTACAACTGAATTAAAAGTTGAGTTGTCAGGCACAAATCGGTATTATGACATACAACTCAACTCTGTTTTTCACAACTCAGTTGTCTTTCCAGTTGAGTTGTAAGAATTTTTGATATTATGGAACACAACCGTAACAAATTTTAGTTGTAAGAAATGTCAAAATTATACAACTGCATTTTTGAGGTTGTCTTGAACAGTTTAAATGGAAAAAAACTTGAAAATAACCAAAAATAACTTTGAAACAACTTTATTAATATATGAAACAATATTAAGAAAAATTACAAACAAAAACTAGATCGCGCTGATGGTTTAATTTATGAAAAAAAACCCATTTTAAGTAATGTTCGGGTATCATCTAAAACATCAGCAAATGCTTCTTTGCTTCGCCTAAATAAGCTAAGGAATCTGTAAAAAAGCATTTCGCTTAAATAAATTTGAATCAATATCAATAAAAAAATTACTTGGTGTGCGGCACCTGCAAAAGATTTTTACTATCGCTGATTTGTTAACGTACGCACGACACATTGAACTATTGTCTTCTTCATCTTTAAAAAATAAATCCAAGAAGATTCCATTTTAAAATTCCTGTGTGTTTAACTTTTTATTTCACCAACTTATAAAAGCAGCGAAAATTAAAAAGCAGCTGTTTTTTATTTACATTCATCTGTCAAAATTTCCATTAAATTCTATTACAATTTGGAAAGTATTCCATACAACTCAACTTAAAATGGTTGTAAGCCATAATACCAAAAAGTATTCCAGTGGTGTTCAAGTTGAGTTGTGTTGTAGACAACTCAACTCAGTTTGGTTGTAAACCATAATAGGGCTATAAGAAATAGGAATCTTAATTAACAATACAAGGTATCCTCTTCTTCGTCCTGTTCGCTCCATCGAGAATATTGCTACTGCTGCCGTAGTATGCATGAAACCAAGAACAGCAACACGTACGGTTTCCAACTCTGAAAAGTACAAAATCGGGACGGAGCCATCAAAAATGCGGGACTTGGCTGAAAAATGCGGGACAATATTAGAATTTTTTATTTTATTAAATATTTCCTTTTATTCTTTGAGAAATAAAGGGTATGCACGATGCCTTTACACCATCGCTTGGTTCCTTGATATTTTTTAGATCTCTTTCCAACTCTTGCCCAATTCATGAAAAAACCAAAAAATAAATCCAAATCGTTTTGATAAATAAAATATATGAAAAATAAATGATATAGCCTGTTTCAAAAGAGAAGAACATTCTCGCGCATGTTTGAGAATATTACCATACATAATTCCGTAAAATGTGAGTGCGGAACGCTTGATATTTTTGAAAATTTGATAGCATATTTTTAGGCATTTTTTGCCTTGTGTTTTATTGAAACTTCAAAAAGTTTTTATATTTTGTATTTTGAAATTTTTAGTTTTACAAAAAAATGTTGGACTTATTTTGTCGTACCTACTTTAGTTTCTGTTTTAACTTTAAGGTATTTTATGACTATTTGGAACTAAAAATTGTTATTTGCATGACATAAAATCGAATATGTCACCATCGCTGATTTCTTATTCAGCTTAAAGAAAATTAATGCTTCATGCTTTTTCCTTATTAAAACCGGGCCCGTCATTTTTGATGGGAAAGAACTAGTAAGAAAATAATTTGGAGAGTCTTCTTCATTCTGATTGGTCGACATTAAAAATAAAATTGAATATTCTCTGAGCAGAAAAATAAATGAAAAAAATTAATGTATATTCCTGAATTTTTTTGATCATCGCAACTGCGCTGCGGAAGTACTGAATTTTATTTTTCAAAATCAACCAATCAAAATTAAAAAAAAAATGTGCGTAAAAAAATATTTTGTCATCCATAATTTCACTTCACAATTTTTTCTTGAGAAAATAATTTATTTTTTATGTAATTTTTATTTTATTGCTCTCTCAAGATACAGGTTGCTGCAGGCCGTTGGTGCAACACCGTACTTGTGCGATCATTTGTTCTAAATGTTTGCGCATTTTAATATTAAGAAAAACAGTAAAAAAACATTCAAAAACAGCATAAAGTTCAGCGAACAGAAAAAAGAGAGCAAGAAACAACGCTCTAAAAAATGTTCTAGCTTTAGAAATAATTTCTCACAAAAATGTTCTTCTCTTTTGAAACGAGCTATAAATTTATTTTGATTATAAAATTAAACGGTTTAGGCAACTGTGTTTCATGTCGAATTGGAAATTTAGATACAAACAATCTTGACGGTACGTAAACAATACCGTTCACTGAGCTATAAAAAACGGTATAGCTCAGTGATGGAATTTTCGATACAATTGTACTTTTTTCAGTACACTGCCCTTATCAAAAGTACGTAAGTACTCCTGAGACACTTACAGTATTATTTTTGCAAAACCAACATTATATATTTCATATTATTTAAATTGGTTCAAAATATACAAAATTTTTTATTGCTTCTACTCTTAACTTTACATTACTTACGAGTAACCCAGTGTTTTTGTGCTTTTGTAGTTAATTCTAGGAAAACTGTGGTTTTCCAACTACTTCAAATGTAATGTAATGTTTAAATAAATGTAAAAAATTCGTAATTTCCTTATAAATTAATATGATAACAATGCAGAAATACATAAAAAGTTAAGATTATTATTTAAATGCGTTGGCTGCATCAAAATCAAACCCAAGTGAAATCGATGAATTCTATAAATCATTACTTTAGCAATAGTTTCAAATATATCTCAGAGAGAAGACATTTGAAATTTTTGAAAATTTAGTAATACCGAACAGTTTATTACAAAGAAAAAAAGCGAACTAGTTTTAGTTCCTTAATTTTTATAACGCTTTAACTTTTCTTCAGTTCTTTCATTATTTCAAATCAACTGATATTCAAACTTTCAATTCAAATTCAAAATACTTTAATATGGATGATATGTGGAAAGAAACCAGGACAGACTTAACTGAATAGGTTTGACAAATAAAATCCTTGATTCTAAGCTACCCAAAATAAGCCCAAAATAAGCCAAATATAAAGAAAAACTAAATCAGATATGCCGATCTTTACCCGAATGTGTGTTCAAATGTTTAAGAATATGTGTTTTAGAAAAGCTTCTTATGCTTAAAATTAACTTAAAAAGCCCTTGTTGGAAATATTTTTAGGGGAACTGCTGAATATATTTTTTCAATCTAAAATTTAGTTAAATCAAAATTGAGAAACCATAAACAATTAAAAAACTATTTCAACTTGATTTCAAACAAGAGATCATTTTACTATAAAATTCAATCATAATTCTTGTTCTCAACTATCTTAAAAGATATAAAAACTAGAAAGGTATATCTTCGACTTGGCCGAAGTAAAAATACCCCCACGACCGATTCTTAAGGGTTAAAGAATCTTAAATTAGAGAGATTTTTGTATGAGATTTTAGAAGATTTTGCTTTTTAATAAAATTTTCAATTTTGGGGTTATATGGGAGGTGGGCGTGTTAGTGAGTGGATGACGCCCATTTTTCTAACACACCTTTGTTTTGACAAAGAATATACAAATATCGAGTTTCAGTTTTGTAACTTTAATATTAGTATCTTTATAGAGTTTTCAATTTTGGGGTTGTATGGGAGGTGGGCGTGTTAGTAACACATCTCAGTTTTGACATAAAACACACAAATACTGAGCTTCAGTTTTGTTACTTTAATATTGGTTTCTTTATAGAGTTTTCATTATTTGGGTTGTATGGGAGGTAGGCGTGGTTTTCAGCCGATTTTGCCCATTCTCGAACTTGATCTTAGTTTTTTAGAAAAAAGCCTAAATATCGAATTGCAGCAGAATAGCTTTAAAATTACGACTGTTATCGTGTCCACAGACAGACAGACAGATAGACAGACAGACAGACAGATGGACAGACAGACGGACATGGCTAAATCAACTCAGGTGGTGATGTTGATCAAGAATATATATACTTTTCTATACCTACCACGCCTCTTTATGGGCGTTACACACGTCGTGACAAAATTAATATACCCCTTACGCAGTACGCGTGGGGGTATAAATATTTACAATACCCACGAAAGATAACGGAGATTGTAAAGCTGTATAAGAAAATTTTTAAAATATCAGGATAAAATTTTATTTGTAACAATATGATGTGCTCGTAAGAATATAAACTTTTATTATTTATTTTATATTTCTGCAATATAGTTAAAATTATATAAATAATGGGTCGAATGAAAATGTTAAAATTTTCGATACGATTGACTTAAATTTAGTTAGTACTATTTTCAACTTGATATGTTACGAAATCCAAAAGAGCAAATGCGATCACTGGTATAGCTGTAGTGGAAGTGCCAAGCATCTCAATCAAGATTTGTGTTATCGTTAACAGTTCTTAGCTACAATTGTATTTAACTCGGATCATATATCTGGGTGGATAAGGAATAACAGCTAGCGTCATTGTTCAGGTTTTTAGAAAAGCATTTTATGATTAAAGTTTCTGCCTAAAATCAGGACATTCTGAGTTTCACTGTTAATATTTGTTGGCCTCAAACACTTAATTTTCTAGGTACAATCATAAAAATTTATTTTTTTGCAAAGTAATAACCTTAGTTTATCCTAACTTGACTTTTGCTGTTAATCCTTATCGAAACAGATATCTATCTTAAATTCTCATTAAATTAAATATTATTTTTCTTTCAAAAAATGATCAATCCTTCTTTGGACGACAATTTATTCATTTCATAGTCCTGTCTTATATTTGAAAATAATGTAATATTAAGTCCAAGCTTAATAGACACATCAATGGCACTAAATCACTATCAAGTGGAAAGAACTGATGGGCCTGACTATTAAGTGTAAGACATTTTAATTAACTAAAAAAGAGTATAAAAATGCAAATATCTGAAAAACAGACTTTACATCCGACCCTAAGAATACCAATTTGGGTTGTTTTTGTAAAAATATTTTTAGAAAAGTATCTTAACAAAACTGCAATAAATTATAAAGTTGAATATCGGCAATAAATTATAAAGTTTCGAAAGAGATTGTGTCCATAAGTAAAAGAATTAAGCTGATTATTACCTAAAATTATTAACTCACAAAGTTTTTTCTACAAATATAAAAAAGCAAATTCCCAAACAACAAATATTTGTCAAATCATCACATTTTTTTTATTACGTGTTAATATTCGGACGTGGCATTACGTGCTTAGTGTATAGCGTGCGATCCAACTCATCTCGATTGCCGAAGTTCAATCTTCACATCTGAAAGAATATTTTTTCAACAGAAGTAAAATTTCTGATCTGAACCTCTATGCAGACAGTGTTTAACCTCAGAGAGTAAAAATGCCATGCTTGTTTTTGCCAATTTTTTGGTTGCATAGTTTTCAAAAAAAGTGGAGTAGTCGATGCATTCCTTTACCACTATACCGAAACTTACTCTAACGTTGTTATAAATCGTGACTTGTTTAATGTTTAGTTTTAGAGAAATGGAGAATCTTGAAGTATACATATTCGGTTTTTTGGACAAAAATACTCGAACACAAATTCCATTAAGGTATGACCAACATATCGAGATAAGATCCTTTTCAAAAATTTCCGCAATTATGTTTCGTGATTTAACTAATTTTCCGAGTTTTACCGAGCTATCAAACCTCTTCTGAGGTTACAAACAGCTAATGTAAATATTATAATGTGGTGACCGTGGCATGCAGGTTAAGTGGGTGGCTTAGCATGCTTGGAGCCCGGGTTCGATCCCCAGCCGTGGCGCAAAGTTTTTTCTATAAAACATTTTTCTGATCGCCACCTCTCTGCAGACAATGGCAAACCTCAGAGAGTAAATAATGCCATGTAAAGCTTCTTGAGAACATGAACTTTAGCCATTCGAAGTCGGCATAAAACATGTAGGTCCAGTTCTCGGTCAATTGTGTGCAAAAATTTAATAACACACACAACACAATCGATCCTAAGAAGCTCGGTCAAAGTCCTTTCAAGGGCTGAAATGACCAATTTGTTTTTTTTTTGTTTTATGTAATTATTATTACGTATTTAAAATTGGAAGCATTATAAATTTAGTTCCAAAATTTTGAAACGTTTCTGAAATGCTAAACTTATAAAGCATTTGCATCATAATATACCAGACATAATTGACCATCTGAGACCACAGAGATTCTTAAGAAGAATGTGTACTGAAGAAAATAAAGCGAGTGTTTAATAGAGTGTTGAAGAAGATTGAAAGTAGTATTTGTCCGTTCACTTTATGTATCTAAGATCTAGATTTAAGTTTGAAGTCTTGCAAGATCGAGTTTCTACAATAATTGCTACTGAATAACAGTAGTTTTTGTTTTAATTTTCTGGTAAATAAGATATTTAAGTTAATACCTAAATAATTGAAGTAAATTCCTGAGGTTTCAATAAACAACCTTATTTATAAAAAAAAAAATTGGCCAATTCAATTGCCCACTCCGAACGGCTTAAGTTCCTGTTCTCAAGAAGCTTTACATGGCATAATTAACTCTATGAGATTTGCCATCGCCTGCAGATCGGTGACGGTCGAACAGAAGAATTTGTTTTAATTGAAAAAAAAAAACCGTTTTACCGAGGTAAGGATTGAACTTGGTATTTGTGGGTTCGCACACCACACACTTAGCATGCACGACCATGGCAAACAAAGAATCCTTTTGGCTCTCTCGATTTTTAATGTGAAGAAAAATATATCTCGACGAAAACAGAAGCCATGTTTAAAGCATACTTTGATGACCAATTGTAATCTAGCGCCAAATTGCAGAAAAAGTCAAAATCTGTCGCTGAAATTACGAAAACCAAATCTGAAACCAATAATAATTTAGATTCTTTGAAAATTTAGAGAAAAAACTGCCGTTGGAAACTTAAAATACAGAAGCGCACAGTTGAGAGGTGTTCAGATTGACTATTTAGAACCGTGCTAAATCAGCAAGAGAAATAGTTCGAGAAGTTAACGACCAGCAGTGTTGAAAATTCTTTCAGAAGCGCCGAACGTATTTTAGCTGCGAATAACAACAATTACGACGACCAGATCAGACGAAAAATTTACTTCTTTGTGCAAAGAACCACGTTTATTACCAGGAGGACTACAGTAAGAGTAAGGTAGTAATGCTTAATTTACCGGAGTTTTCTAACTCTAACGTGTTAATCAATTGTTTTGCTTATTGAGTTCGATCTAAACTTGCGCTAGAAGGAGATGAAGGAATTAGATGCGCCGGTTTTGATATTTTAGTCAACAAATTTTAATTAATTTAAAATTTATTGATAGTATTTTATTGAAAAAATATGTCTTAATCTGCAAACGGACTAACTCCGTTGTCTGCCAAAATGAGTTAATGATGCAGAAAGTTTCAAGCATAACTAATCCGCAAACCGCTTTGCACAAAAGTTGGCTAACAACGTACTTAAAAAAATGTTTTAAAAATCTACCTGCTATTTCAATAATAATAGAAAAATTTTAAAATTAAATATCTAAATAAAATAAAATCCATCAACTCTTAAATAGACAACCATAAATTTAATGATAATCTTATACAACATTGAATTGTTACGTTTTTAAAAAATATGTTTTATTTACAATTAAATAATTTTATTATAAATTTAGTTAATTAATTAATTACTTAAATAATTCAATTAAATTATTAAATAAAATATTTTCATACTAAATAGTTTCATAAACGGCCGTAAAATAAAATTTAAAATTTGAATTTGCAATTAAGAAAGAGAAAAACTTAGTGCAAGATAATCAAAAAGACATTTTTTTTATTCCTATTCAATTTACCTTGAAAAACGTGGACTGATGAAGTTAGCTATTTCGTGGATTAAGCGATCCATAACGGATTTTACAGACGCAGCGACGACTTTTTGCAATAAAAAAAATTATAAGGAAAATCCAAAACAAGCTTTTCAAGTAATCTTTGAGTGCAGGGGCGGATTTAGGGGATATGGGGCTACAGCCTCCGACCCCAAGCAAGCCGAGGCTCCTCAAGCGCTTCTTTCAAAATGTCTGATTTGATTTTTTTAATATATTTTTCGATCCTGCAACAACATTTACATTTACTGCAAAGTTTGTTACTTATTAATTATGTTTCTTTTTGCTGATTTCTATTATAGCAAAAGGATGCAATATAAACAAAAAATTATTGCCCTCTATGGATATGAAACTTATACCCATAGCTTGATAGTAAGCTTTTCTTATCGAATTCGTAACAGATTTGCGAAGTGAATTTTCATGGCTTGAAAATACTAAAACTTAAACTTGAGTCGATTTGTTTGCCAAGACTTTGAGGGAATCATAACTAAAAAAAACAGCAACAAAAAAGCCGAAACAATTAATTTGGCTGGTGCTGATAGATTCAAAATAGAAACTTTATTTGTTTTTTTTATAGGCTTGTAATGAAATTGAGAAAGAGAAGTGGAACATATGGATACATAAAAAAAACTATTAAAATTTTTGTGCAAATTAATGGATATTGAAAATGAAGAAATAGAATCGAGAGTAAAATCCCATGTTGAAGTATATCCAAATGATATTCAAATGGAATTTCTCTGTAAATTACTTCCGCTTATGAAACTTCAGCCCAAAGGATTTTTTTTATCTCTTGTGGGAGATATCGAATTATTAATAACAGAACTACATCAATACTTCCATTTCCATTTCAACTTGATCGACATTTTTCCGAATGTATTCATAGCCTACCGATTGCTTGAAACAATACCGATAGCAAATTGTAAGGTTGAAGGTAAGTTTCAGTCTAAACTTTCAGTCTAAAAAGAATAAAAAATGTACACCGAAAGTCTATGTTAGATTAACGTTTGTCGTCAATAACGCAACTATGTGTTGAAAATGATTTGTTGCAAACGATTAATTTTGGGAAAAATATTTTTTAAATAAAATTTTAAAAGTTAATGAAACTAAATATTTTTTTACTTTTAGACGTTTTGAATAAATGCGTAAAAATTATTTTTTTTTTATTATAAAAAGATTCGAGCTAAATGCTCTGTCCTTAGGTAGGCCCCGTGTCAATTTAAGCCCCAGGCTGTGTGTTAATACGGCACTGCCTGAGTGGTTTTGAAAATTTAATTTTTTTTATTGTTTTATTTTTCTGTATCGCAAACTTTGTAATGAATGATGATAACGTTGGATATTTTTCGAGTTTTAAAAATAAAATAAAACTAATATCTTAAGCTTCGTTCTGTTTCCTATTGGGTGTCCCAGCTCTGCTTCTTTCCATAAACTCTAAAAATCCATAAACTTTCTTTCGCCCAATTGTGTACAAAGTAATAAACATGCCTGACCATTTCAAAATGATAAGATTTTCCAACTGGGATTAAGAAACTTTGAATGAAATGAAAATTCAATACGTATTCAAACGCTCTTTTTGTGTTTATGTTTTTGCTATTGTGTTTAAAGTTGTTGTTGCCGCTGTTTATGCAAACAGCTGTTCTACACTCAGTGTCAAAAATATTCCACTGTAATATTTTGTTGTAATTTGAGAATAGTAATCAAACGAAGAATAAAATATATATTACATTTTTTCTAATATATATATATATATAATGTCATTTTTAAAATTTTTGTTAGAAACAGAAACACATTTTCTTAGTTGTCGATAAATACAAAATATTAAAATAAATAATTGCTTTTGTTTTTTACATTTTATTTTTTGTTTTATTTAAAATTCCAAATAAATAAGATAAACAAGTGGAATTTTTTTATGACGTTGGCTGTACAAACTGACAAAACTGTGTTTGGTACATTCAGACATTATCATGTCTCAACAACAAAAGCAATAATAAAAATAATAGAAACAACAACAATTTACCGACAGCAATCAGCCGCAATCAATTTGATTATTATTATAATTTTTTTGATATCGAAAACATTTTCGATTAAACTTAACTATAATTGTAGGTAATCGCTACGGTTATCGTGACGTTGTTGTGACTTTTATCAACGATGCGTCACATCATGCTACATTCAATTATTCTCTTCTCTTTTATCTTCCAAATGGTTTGATAAAATGTTTATTTAAAGGTTACACTGAACAAAATTGCTTAAATGTTTCTCGTAGAATCTCCCGTAATGATCTTGAGTGAAATCAACGTTCATATTGCTTGGAAAGGAGCGAGGAAGAGTTTTAACCCTTTGTTCCCGGAGGTGTCAACATTTTAAAATATTTTCAAAATATTTTTACACGAAACATCAAACTAATGCACAAAAAATCGCGTACAACGCACTGAAAATTGCCTGCAAAAAATGTGTACCGTTATAAAATGAATTACAGTTCGTAGAAATATGCTTAATTTTTTCTGTGCAATTACTAGGAACATAGAACAAAATATATTAAATGTGTGGTTTCACTGCGAAACCACAGTTGGAAACAAAGGGTTAAGTTCCGAATTGTAAGATAATTTTTTTTTAAGAATCCTGGAATGATAAAAAAAAACAAATTGGCCATTTCAGGCCTTGAAAGAACTTTGACCGAGCTTCTTATGATCAATTGTGGTGTGTGCGTTATTAAATGTTTGCACACAATTGACCAACATGTTTTATGCCGACTCCGAACGGCTCAAGAAGCTTTACATGGCATATTTACTCTCAGAGGTTTGCCATAGTCTGCAGAGAGGTGTTGACCGATCAGAAAAATTTTTTTATTGAAAACACTTTTCGCCTCGACTGGGGATCAAACTCGGGCTCCAAGCATGCTAAGCCACACACTTAACCTGCATGCCACGGTCACCACAATCGTGGTTCAATCCTTGAATGATCAAATAGCTAAAAATAGATGCGGATCAGAGTTGGGAAACGTACACTTGCGTGCCTTTAGACGTGTAAGATTATAAAAGGTTCGCGAAAAATTGTGCGCGTTCGTGGTTGCGTTCCCTTACCAAAAAGTAGGCGCTCGTGGAAAAAAATATCGATGATATCTGCTGGTTCCTTGAACAAAATCCATAATTGTATATGATACAGAAGATAGGTCCCACTTCGATGATATTTGCAGGCTTGGTAATCGAGTTACAAGCGTGTTTAACTGCCAACCCAGAGATCTCAGGTTCGAACCCTGGCCAGGTCATCGTCCTACGCTTTAACCTTTCTTCAATTCTTTACATATGTCTAATCAACATAAGTTCGAAATTAATCCATATTTAGGGCATTAGATTTGTAGTTGGTGGTAGAGATATTTGTGGTATGAGATTTCTTAATAACTCGAATTGACACTTGCCTCAGATTCAAATTTGCATGTTGATTTAACTCTACGCCAAACATAGAATATACACTGGTTTTACTTAATTTCCCTTTATCATCTTCTAATCTATCACCTCATATCCGAACCAAGACTTGTCTGAATGGGTTTGAAACATGAAATTATTGAAACAGGCAATTTTATGACAATTGGACTCAAGTGGACTTTAATTCATCAGCGCCACAATCAGCAAAACGTTCTGTACACGGTTTAATACTTATTATAAATCCCACTTAATATTTCTTATAGATTTGGGGCCTCTAAACACGAAAATCGCAAAAACAATTTTTATGGCTACATTATTTTTGAAATTTTTTAATAGTTTTTTTCGACTTTTTCAAATATAGTGAAATATATCTTGGACACTACTTTTTCGATTTTCATAATCAAGCCTATCAAATAAGGCAAAATAAGCAAAATTTTCTACATGTTTGTTCAAAAAATTTTTACGTTTGGATGAGAAGTTTTGGCTCTATCAAAAGAATTATTTTGAAAAAATTTTTTTTTCATCTAAAATAAATACAAATTTAAATAAATACAAATCGGAAGTGTCTTTAAAAATTTATAAATAATCGCAAACATAACGAATTGGTTCTTTTTGCTCTCAAAAATACATTTATAATAGAGAAAATAAGCTATCGCTGAGTGAAATTCGTGCTGAAATAAAGTCAGGATTATAATCGGTTAAATCGAATTTTTGCAAGTATCTCATAAACAGGATTTTTAAAATAAATTCGGGCAGAGAAGTTTTTGTCCATTGGATAATTTTTCATGAAATTTGTAAAAGTAAATTTTTGTAGAACCATTTAATTTCCTGATATTGATCGTTTTGTTTTTAATATTTCGTAAACGGGATTTTTCAAAAGTGTGAGACTTTTTGTCTTAGAATATCATCGAACCATTAGATATAATTTATATATACCTATAATATGTACCTTTTCCTGTTTTCATTCTTGCCATTCATTTCCATATTATCCATAATATCCTTCAAATTATCTGACATATAAATATCATAAAGTCTAAAAATACGATTATGTTCTGAAATTCAACTTTGTAGAAAATTTTCTCGAAACAAAACAAACTTTTCATAATTTTTATTGAATATTTTTTTTATTTTACCCTTAGTGAGTGACAACAAAAAACACCTTAATCAAAGTGACGAGGTACCCGGGTATCCTAATATTAGTTATATATAAAAATAGCGTGTAAATGCTTTAATTTTCAGCTAGATCGAAGTACATAAATAATATCTTCAAAACAATTAAAAAAAATATTTGTGTGTATTTGAATTGTCTAATTCAGTAATTTGTAGATTGTGATGAATTATAAAAAATTCGTTAATAGAAAATTAGGAGCTCTCAAGAAGTTTGAGCCCTTAACCATGGTGTAATGACTTACCATGGTCATACTTCGTCACTTACATGAGGGTTAAACAATTTTCTATGAGCTAAAGAGATTTTAAACGAAAGTGACGCATCTTGCCACTTTTTTTGTTCCATGTACTCCGAAAGGCTTTTTAGAGTGCTTGCAAGTCAGCTGAAAGCGCTGACCCCACGTGTGACACACCAGTATAATTTTAACATTGCATGTCAATGAAAAAAGCATTTCAATTTGAATTGCTTCCAGGGTTGCCAACTCATTTTTTTGTTTTCCCCGCAGAAGTTCTCATAATTCCTTTTCGATTTTTCCCACTGTTTCTTTAATATCTTCTTAATTTAATTTTTCCTAAACAACATCAGCACTAAAGCGAAAAAAAATGATCAAAATCGGTGAAGCCACTTTGAAGTCTTAGCAATACTAACGCATGACAATTGATTTTTATATATATAGAAGAAGAAGATAGAACATAGCAGACAGAAGTAAGATAGAAAATAAATACGTGATATATAGCTCGTATGTTCTCTTTATTCTAAGGTAGATAATAAGTGTAGATTTGATTTAATCCAGCACACAATTCCATAACTAATTCCAACAGTCATGACGTTGCAAGGCAAACTGAATATGAATTGAATGTGTTTGAACTGGAAAGGATAATCTGTTGGAATTAAGGGAATTCTCAAAATGAGCATTTCCGCATTTCGAGAGGAAGTGGCAGAAATTCAGAGGGAAAAGAATCAATCAGTTATGAACATTTTCGATTAAAAAGGATGTTATTGGGTACATTTGCATTTCTTGTAAAGGGCGGAAGAGGCGTGGTCAAGACTAGGGATGCCTAATCTCAGATTCAAGTAATTTGATTTTTATATATATAATAATGGGTCAGTCCGCAGAGATTGATCACATGGTGGTCGCTCGACTATTTAAAAAAAATTTTATTTTTTTACCATAAATTTCGTATTGTTTCAGCACCTTACACTGCTTTTAAAAAAATTTTTTTGTTGTATTTACAAAATGGCGGCCATGTTTGTCATGCAACCACGAGCGATTTTCGTATCTTATACAGTTTGCGGTAATCTCATCTCAGCTCTTTTTAAACATACAGTAATAAATGAAAAAACATAATATTAATTATACCTTAGGCTATTATCCTGCATATCAGAAAAATTAATTGGGATGTTACTAAATTAAAAAAAAACATTAAAGTTTCCAAAGAAAATCGTAATTTTTGTTAACTTTGAAAAAAAATTTGAAAAGAAAGAAGTTAGTGGCAGACCTATTTTTTTTGGTATTAGGTACGTCTTAGTAAGAACTTAAAATATAATTTTTTTTAAAGTGACTAGATCATAAACTTTTTCGGTTACATCGCTTTGAAAAATAAGAAATTTCAAATTTGCCCCATCTTTGGGGTCCAGTATCTCCAATGGGCACGGGTCAAAAAATTTGAAATTAATGTCAAATAAACAACGTATTAAGAGGATTCTGATGATATAAGAATGAAAGTGGTTTTTATGGTTCATTAAAAATATATAGCATTTTAAAATTCATGCTTTGTATTACATGAAGTACGAGTATATGAGTGGGTCACCCGGTATGGACATAAAAAAAGGTTGCATTTACCGCCCCTAATATGAAAGCTAATGTTGATAATTATTTCAGAATAATAAAAAAATTTTTTTTTTTAATCCAAAATCTGCCTCAAATGGTCGATTTTGTATAACTTCACCAGTTTTACACCGATCGTGAAATTAAATATATCGTTGTATAGGTCTCAATTAGTACAATAGCCCGTTTCTATAACATTTTTTTCTTGGAATCCATCTTTGACCAAATATTGAAATATTTCGTCGTATTTCGTATTTCATATATGAAATGTAAATTCTTGTTGTTCAAGGTTATAAACGAACATTTATTAAAATTTTACAAAAAAATTGTAATAAAAAATTTAAAAAACTCAGAGGTCTTCCTGAAAAACTTGGTTCTTCGAATGAAACTGTCAATTGCGTCAAGAAAATAATATCAACTTATTTATATATGTGTCTAATGCTTATTTTTCTCTTGTTATTTTTGATTTGACATCAAGATTTGAAAACTTTTATGCAATTTTTGCGACAATATGTGAAGATATCAGTGTTTTCTATTTTTTGCCATCGTCACACGGAAAAAAATGACAACGTGTTGGCATTTTTCATACATTGCCAACAACTGATCATTGAAAATGATAGAGTAAAAACCAGGCTGATACAATTAATATGAAGCAGCAAAATTTTAACTTTTTTGTTTATAAATGTACTGATTGAAAATATTTCTAAAGTATTTTATTATTTATTTGTATTATATCAGAAAATTTCATGAAAATCCAATTTCCCACAAATATCAGCTAAAATATTAAATTCCCGCAAAAAAATCATTAAAGTTTAGATGAATTATAATTTCCCCGATAATATGAGCCCATTCCCCGATTCCCCGATCAACTTAAAATTCCCCGCAAATTAGAAAATTCCCCACCAGTTGGCATCCCTGATTGCTTTATAAGGTCTCTCTTAGCAATTTGCTGTTCGTTTTCGTGTTCTTCTTTTCAGTTTTTCTTACCTCTAAGAGAAATTTAGAGAGCTAAAGAAAGAGAATAAGTAGATTAACATTTTTTTAAGCTCCTTTGAAAGCGCTTTTTTATACCTCCAATGATATCAGTGTTGCCAACAATCGCAAAACAAAAGACACCGACAGACAAGTAAACACGCGTAGTTTTGACAAAAAAGCACTAGAAACAAAAGCGTAAAAGCCACATTCCGAATCTTCTGATTATTTTTATATTGAAATCAAAACTTAATTTTCAAATGCCGAGAAAAATGTAAGTATCTAAAAAAATATGAAATCTTTAATTCTTGAAAATAAATTTATTTTTTAAATAATTCTTTTTTTTTACCTCATTCTTATCTTTATGTTTTGACATTATTTTGACACTTGGAACACAAATTGATGTTTTACTAATTATTCGTTTTATCTGCGTGCAAATTTTTTGCAAAAATAAAGTAACCTTTTAAAAAAAAATATATATCAAAAATATTTTGTCTACTTAAACATATAATACTAGAATTTATAGAGGACTTAACGGGGGACATGACATTGGCCGTTTTTTGAAATCGACTTTTTTTATAATTTTGTATTTAAAAAAATATTCTTAAGATTCTAAGAAAATTTCATGGAAAAATTCCAACGGGTTCAAAAGTTACAGCCGGATTAGTGAGAGTGCATTTTTGTTTTTCAACCTTTTTTTTTTCTTTGTTTACAAACTTTGAACGCGTGTATTTCGAAACCATGTTTTTCGTACTGGTTGCGGCACTAGCAGGTTCATTTTCTGACGAATTTTTTTTTTATTTTTTAAACTTGATTCGCTATCGTATGATACGAGCTTTTTAAAATTTTTTTTTTTCGATTTTTTATGAATTTTAAAGTCAATATTTTTTTTGAAAAAAAAAACAACTTCAAATTTGGAACATCACCAAAAATTGTAAAAAAATTTTAAAAAAAGCTCCTGTCATACGATAACCAATTTTGTTAAGATTTAAAAAAGTCATTTTTTTCCAGATCGGACAATTTTAGCGACTCCCAGCGCTGCAACCACGAGGCCCCGTTTTTTTCTCTGCCGCCAGTTTAAAGCTCTAAAAAACCATGTTGGAGTGAAAAATATATTTTTGAAATTTATTTCTTGTAATTTGTTCGATTCTCAACAATAATAAAAAAAATTTTGGAAAAATGTTTGTATTTGCTTGAGTTATGAATTTTTAAAACAAGGTCTGTTTTCTCTACCGCGAATGTCATGTCCCTCCTTAATTCATTTAGTTGATGAAGATGAATGTAGGATTACAGATCAAAAAAGATCTTAAATACTTTGGTTATATTAACTTGAATTTCTTTTGAAATTGATCCTTGAATTTGACATATTTTTGACCCATTTCTGTGTGTTCAAGGCAAAATGGAAAAAATTCTGTATCTTCAGAGGGTAGAATTTTTCATTGAGAAAAGAAAATGCTATAAAAGAGAAATGTACCAAATTTTTCATCTAATTAAAAAAAAAAATGCATTTGGCATCATCAAAAAGCACTAAATCTAGTGTCTGACTTATAAATACTGACTTGGCAACAGTAATGATATTTGATAATTTTGGAGGGGAGTTTTTTTACTCTTCTGAAAGTACTTTTTCGTACGTGAGAGTACCTTTTGTTAATCTATCTTATATTAATACGTGAACATTAAAGTTTGTCGTACGCTTTTTTGGTATTAATTAAAACTCAAAATAAATAAAATTTATATTATTCGAAAGGTTATGTTGCCCAGATGTGCAGAATGTATATATAAATGATATATCTGATTAGGGTTCCCAACTGTCCTGGATTTCGCGGGTCGTCCCGTATTTCAGCTAATTTTTTAGCGTCCCGCGACGACCCCTTACGGGACGCCTTTTGTCCCGCATTTGAGAACTTAAGAGTGTTTTATCTAAACTTCAAATTCGACATGGAACACAGTTTACTAAAACTGTATAATTTTATTATCAAATTAAATTTATTATTTATTTTTCATACATTTTATTTATCAAAACGTTTTGGATTTATTTTTTGGTTTTTTCATGAATTGAGCAAGAGTTGGAAAGAGATCTAAACAATATCAAGGAACCAACTTATATTAATACGTGAACATTAAAGTTTGTCGTACGCTTTTTTGGTATTAATTAAAACTCAAAATAAATAAAATTTATATTATTCGAAAGGTTATGTTGCCCAGATGTGCAGAATGTATATATAAATGATATATCTGATTAGGGTTCCCAACTGTCCTGGATTTCGCGGGTCGTCCCGTATTTCAGCTAATTTTTTAGCGTCCCGCGACGACCCCTTACGGGACGCCTTTTGTCCCGCATTTGAGAACTTAAGAGTGTTTTATCTAAACTTCAAATTCGACATGGAACACAGTTTACTAAAACTGTATAATTTTATTATCAAATTAAATTTATTATTTATTTTTCATACATTTTATTTATCAAAACGTTTTGGATTTATTTTTTGGTTTTTTCATGAATTGAGCAAGAGTTGGAAAGAGATCTAAACAATATCAAGGAACCAATGCGATGGTGTTAACGCATAGTTGATGCCCTGTATTCCTCAAAGAACACAAGGAAATATTTAATAAAATAAAATATTGCATCTAATGTTGTCCCGCATTTTTGAGCCAAGTCCCGCATTTTTGATGGCTCCGTCCCGATTTTGTACTTTCCAGAGTTGGCAACCCTATATCTGATAGAAGGGGTTCCCAACCTTCTAAGAGAGAAATTAAATTTTTGAGAAAAAACCCGCTCTTTAATTAATATGAAATTTGGTTGGAGAAGAGTTTTTGAGTTGGTGGAATTTGAGTTTTTTTTAAAGGTAACAATTTCTTAAAAAAATATAGTTTTATCCATTCGTCAATTGTAAAATTTGTAAAAATATGTGTTTTGGATTCAAAAATTTTACTTTCCATGTGAATATCTTGGTCGAATTTTAACGGTTTTTCAATTTTTTTCTAATTTTTTCTAAAAGTTTGTTAAATTTTCTTTCAAATGTGATAAAAATTACAGCAAAGTTCTCACCAAAAGTATTTTTCATGAATTTTCTTAATATTGTCGTTAATTATTTAGCGTGTGTTTCAACCAAATGCCAAGAGAGAGAAAAAAATGTCTCAAATTGAATGTTCTAAATTCTGAAGCAAATTTCTCTGCCATCTGTCATAAGATTTTATTTTTAAAAAAATTGGTCGAATCCCAAGCGATACTAGTATTGTTAAAATAGCTTTTGCTTTGTTGCTGAGGCACCAGGGGTGGGACAGTAATACTTGGAGATCTTTAGTAACGGGATTTTGATAACCAGAAACCTTAAATTTTGTGAGGTTCGACAAAAAATTTGTTTTGAAAAAAACAAATTCGAGGTGGCGTCGTGTTAAGTTGTGCCGGATCGGTGTTAAGGGTTGGTGGGAAGTGGACAAATAAGCCAAAAACCTTCATAACTACTCAAGTGTTGCCCCTAGAAGGGTAAAATGTTCGACCGACTCCAATAAATTTTTTTCTCCGAATTTTTTCACGAACATACCTGCCCCAATATCCTTTTTTTTTTCTTTCCAACATTTTATCGCAACATAGCTACCTTTTATTTCCAACCTTTAAAGGAGCACCTATACATGTTTTTTTTAAAAACTTTTTCTCTAAAATTGGTTTCCATTGCTCCCAGGGTTTTCATCGCTCCAAAAGGCTGAAATAAGAGACCGACCCAAATTAACTTTTCTTCTCCAAATTTGTATCGAGCATACAGCATACCTGTCGTAAATAAGAAATAAGACATTTTTTTAATTCTAATTGTAAGAATATATCTTGCGCTTGTTGGTAATCTTCACGCTCAGTCCGGGTGTCTGGATCGGTAGCAATCAAATCAGTTGAAAATCCGAAGCCTGCGAAAATTGTTGCTATCTCAGGAATGTCGACACCAAATGAATCTTCTTACACCTCTTTTAAGCCAAAAATATTAACTGGACCAGCACGTACTTGATTTCCGTTGCTGCCGATATCCTAGCTATCATCTTCCTCGTCTTCTGCGTTGACATTAACGACATTATCTGACTCTATAACTTCTATCATTTCGTTTTGTTTATCGTCAAACGATTCGTCTCTCTGAAAATCCATCTGAAAATTTTTTGATCGGATAACCCAAATAAATACTGTTAAACTTATCTTTAAACTTCTGTTAAACCGAACAATTTTTCGGTTTCAATATTGAGAACAAAATCTTAATCATGCGTGACGTTTACTTTTTTTGATAATTAGTGTATCCGAAAGTACTTTTTTTTGGGCTAAAAGGAGTTGGGGACTTTCGAAAATCGAAAAGAGGTAAAAAAGTGAATATTCGCTACAAATATCATTCCTGCTTGGCAACACTGAATGATAAAAACTGCTGGTGTCAGCAGTTTGTTCGTGCACAACAAAATAAGTGCTGACTTTTTGGTTCACTTTCAAGCTGCTGACATTCTGGCCCTTTGGGGGAGCAGAGTCGCAGTGCTTGTACATATCAAGATAGGTTTTACATTTTAAATTTCATTTTTTTTCTTTATCATAAGCACATGTTGGTTTTTTATTATGTCAACACACTTCATAAAAACAATGCAGAAGTCATTCATTGCCATAAGCACAGTTGCTCCCAAATGAAACAATGGTAAAAAAGTTAGAAATTAAATTTTAATTGAACAAAATAACCATAATAAAATCATTTAAATAAATCTACTTTTATCACTGATGGCACTGATTGTACCATGACAATCAATAATTCAAAATAATCCTTAAATTTCGCAAATTGTATCGAACATTTTCACTTGAATTAAATTCATTCAAAAGTAAATTTTGCAAAAATGCTTCAATAAATTATAAATAATTTTACTCTAAATAATCATTAAATAATTATATTTGCACTCTTGCTGAGCAAAATCCTTGCAAATGTAATATAGTGGCAGTGCATTGAGTGCATTAAATGCAAACGCACGTTTACATTAAAACAACACGTGCATAAGTTCATGAGTGAGGTGCGTTATGTGTGTGTGGGTGTGAGTTGGTGTGAGTGTGTGTGTGTGTGTTTAGCTGCATCCGTGCTATTACTGTTAATGAGTGCGATAAACACTCAACACAAATAGTACCGGGAACAAATTCTATTTTGAAATGGAGTGAGTCTCTTCAATTAAAAACTCTAAATAAACAGAAACTATTTAAATGTGCCTCAGTGCACTTGTATGTGTGTGTATATATTTAAAAGCAGCTAAACGACTGCATATGTGTGAAAATCATTATCACATGTTGTTTAAACACAAAACGCTTTGTTCAGTAATGAAAGCACGCAGCAACCATCATGATAGTTTTTACACTCAAAGAAATTAATTAAGTGCACTTTCAACAGTTTTCATTTTCGAGATTCTTAGAGCCAAATTGTTCAACTCTGGATAACTTTAACCAGTGCATATTTCCAACTATTCCAGTAGTTTCATATTGTTCTCCTCTGGTTAGCGAACTTATCCAGAGTTTCTCTAAATATTTAACCAGCGAATTAAGTTATCCGGAGTATAACTTTACCAGTGAAATTTCATAGGATATCAAAGATATTCAGAGTTTTATCATTTGATTTGACAATTTTAATATTGTTGATTTTTTTGACAGAAAATAATATTGAAATTTATGTGTTGTAATTGTCAGATTGGAAGATAAGGGGGCGATCTTCACATGGCAACGTGTCTGACTGCCTCAACTTGGCGAGGCCAGCATTATCCATGTCGAAATCGTCTCAAGTCGACTCAAACCTCCGCGTGGGGTCTCCTGGAAACGTCAAAAAACTATCACCCGATATACTTTGGCGGCGAATCTGAGCGGCGGGCTTCCTTTGGCCATCAAGCAAAGGTTGTGCGTTGGGTTTGAAGCCCACCATGTAATAAAAATATTTCAATGAAAAGTTTAAGAATGAATAAAAGAATGATCCCCAAATCTGAGGACGACTACCGCAAACGAAAAACTGATAATGATTAACGGGTATGTACCTGGAATGTCCGAACCCTAAATTGGGATGGTGCCTCTATCCAACTGATTGATATCTTGGAAAGATATATTGCTGCTATCACTGCAATCCAAGAAATGCGATGGAAAGGAAAGGGTTGCTTACGGCAAGCATCATGTGATATCTACTACAGCGGCTATGCGGAGAAGCACGAGTTTAGATGCGGATTTGTAGTTAGCAAGAGAATACGGAATCATGTCCTGCGATTAACTTCTGTGAACGAATGACTTGCCATAATCCGCTTTAAAGTAAAATTTTTTAACATAAGCCTAATATGTGCGCACGCTCCGACAGAAGAAAAAGATGACGAGACCAAAGAAAGTTTTTACGAGCGCCTTAAAGACGCATGCGAGGACTGCCCCGTCATGACTTAAAAATCGTGCTTGGTGACTTCAACGCCAAGGTGGGTAAGGAAAACATATTTGGTCCTACAGTCGGTAAGTTCAGCCTCCACGACAACACATCCGATAACGGAATGAGGTTGATTGACTTCGCCGCAGCACGAAACATGGTCGTTAGTAGCACTAGATTCAAGCATCTCAATACTCATAAGGCCACCTGGTTGTCCCCTGATCAAAAAACATGCAACCAAATTGATCACGTTTTGATTAACGGAAGGCACTCTTCCAGTGTACTAGACTAGACGTACGTACGATCCGTAGTGCTAACATAGACTCGGATCATTATCTTGTCGCAGTTAAGATCCGCACACGTCTGTGCGCAGCTAAGAATGCTCGCAATCCTACACAAAGAAAGCTAGACGTCGACAAGCTGCAGTCAAAACGGACGGCCGAAGCCTTCGCTACTCGACTCTCACTCCTGCTTCAAGAAAGCACTCCTCCGATCGACGATATATGCTCACAGTGGACGCACATATCCCACTCTATGCGTACGGCTGCCGAAGAGGTGATAGGTTACCACCGCCCTCGCCGAAACCAGTGGCACGACCAGGAGTGTCGCGACGCCACTGCACAGAAGGACATCGCCTACAAAGCCACCCTGCAGTCAGTTGTAACGCGTGCTGTTATGGAGCGATACCGTGAGAAGAGGAGGGAAGAGAGACGCATTTTCAGGCGAAAAAAACGAGAGGCGGAATTGCATGAGTGCGAGAAAATTGAGATGCATGGCGACAGGAATGAGACTCGAAAAAATAAGACGCCTGGCCGATGGTTTTAAGACCGGAGCCTCTTCCTGCAAGGATGAGAATGGGAAACTAGTGACAGATATCCAGAGTACACTGATGTTATGGAGGGAGCACTTCTCTAGTCTTCTAAATGGCGACACTGACAACAGTGGAGATGATATCCCGGAAACCCCCATTATGGATGACAGCGTTGATGTTCCGCTGCCCGACTATAATGAGATCTTAACAGCTATAGCTCGGCTTAAAAACAACAAAGCCGCAGGAGCCGTTGGCCTACCGGCTGAGCTGTTTAAGACCGGTAGCGAAGCTCTGTTATATACATTCACAGACTTCTATGCAGAATATGGTCGGAAGAATGCATTCCAGATGATTGGAACCTCATTGTGCTCTGCCCAATCCACAAGAAAGGCGATCCCACCATTTGCGCCAACTACCGTGGGATTAGCCTTCTTAATATCGCATATAAGGTCCTGTCGAGCGTATTGCGTGAAAGACTAAAGCCCATCGTCAACCAACTGATTAGACCTTATCAGTGTGGCTTCAGACCTGCAAAGTCCACCATCGACCACATCTCCACGCTCCGACAAATCTTGGAAAAGACCCTCGAAAAACAAATCGACACACACCATCTTTTTGTCGATTTCAAAGCCGCCTTCGACAGTCCAATAAGGAGTCACCTTTACTCCAACATGTCTGAATTTGATATTCCTGCGAGGCTAATACGTCTTTGCAGGATGACACTGAAGAACACCAGCGGCGCAGTGAAAATTGAGAAGGACCTCTCCCTTCCGTTCAATACCAAGCGAGGTTTCAGACAAGGTGATTCCATATCGTGCAACTTCTTTAATATAGTTATGGAGAAGATCATCCGAGCTGCTGACCTAAGACGCAGCGGCACAATTTTCTATAAGAGTGTTATGCTGCTGGCGTATGCTGATGATATTGACATCATTGGCCAAAATACACGCAAAGTCAGTGCAGCATTCTCCAGGCTAGAAAAAGAGTCGAGTCGAATGGGTTTTGCAGTGAACGCAGATTAAACGAAGTATCTTGTGTCAATAAACAAACAGTCCCAGCATCTTGGAAACCACATCACTGTTGACAACACCTCCTTTGAGGTGGTGAAGGACTTTGTTTACCTGGAATCCAGCATTAACTCCTACAACGATATCAGTATTGAGATTAAACGAAGAATAACTCTTGCCAACAGGTGTTACTTTGGGATCAGTAGGCAATTGAGAAGCAGAGCTCTCTCTCGACAAACAAAACTGACGCTCTATAAGTGAATAATCATGCCCGTTCTACTAAATGCATCACAAACCTGGACGTTGAGCAGCTCTGATGAAAGGACTTTGGATATATATGCCGACATCGATATAGTCAAGCGTATTTAAATTGAGCGGCTGCGCTGGCTAGGTCATGTCGAGAGAATGAACGATGAATGAATTATTTGATTCGGTATACACCGGCGGTTAACGCAAATGTGGAAGATCGCATCTTCGTTGGAAAGATCAGGCATGGGATAACCAGACGGTGCTTGGATTTTCTAACTAGCGCCGGCAAACGTACAACAAAAAACCCTGTCGAAAATTCTTAGACGAGACTAAAACCAATCAACGGTTGTAAGCCCCATCTATAGGTTACCGTTATAAACATTTTAACATTATCTACAAAAGAAATGCAGGTAAACCTAGAACTTGTATTATAACAAAAAAACACTTTAAAAAAATTAAAATTTTAAAAATATCTCTATTAGTTGGGTTACTTAAATAACATTTTTGAAGAAATATTTTGACCAATCTAAATCTATTAGAGTGTTTACAACCGGCCATTAACAAATTTTTAAGTGATTTTAATATTTTGTTGGTTTATTTCTTTTAATGAAAACAAATTTATAAATTTGATCTATTGAAATTATTAATTTATATATTTTATTATATAATATATTTGTTTGGAACAAAAGCGAATTCAAATATTTTCCATGCACCTTAGCATTTCTGCTAAGACTCGTTAATAGAATTCCACCGAAAACTTGGTAACAATATATTTATTGAAAATATGTCATATGCTATATAAAAATAACAAAATAAATAAAATTGCATTGTTCACGCTGAAAGCCTAAAAAGCTTTTTTTTATTACAAAGTAACGCCAGGCAACAAAGTGTAACGTAAGAGCTTGTAATAAAATTGATTTATGGAAAAAAAAAACATAACGTATATTATATATAGAGCGTCAGAGAAGAGTAGGTTTAGTTTTTGCGTTTTATTTGTTTTTGTGCAATAAAGTGTTCAATTTTATTGCCACTTAATTGAGAATAAAAGCTTTCTTAGTTGATTTAACCTTAGTGCATAAGTGCAGAACCGAAAATTCTGACAGGAAAATATTAAAATGAAAAATCATGGTTTTATTGTTATTCAGTTAAATTTCGTCACTTTAAATGATTTAAAACTGAATTATCAAACAATAAAGTCGCAGAAGCTGCTGAAGTAACTAAAGCATCACCATCTGAATAAAAACAAACAAACAAACAAACGAACTTCAGACCAGCATGTCAAAATGGAACCTTATTTCATTAAATCTAAAACAAAACAAAATAAACAAACCTCAAGCATAAGATATGAGAAGCTAAGAAATGCTTGTGGGGTCGTATTGTTGCTTTTAAGTGCCCCAAAACAGTTCAAACTTTCCGAAATACTTTCGGCGGCAAATTCATTCATGCAACAGCTTATCTCAAAAACTTGTTGCTGCTTTATTTATCATAATAAAAATTATAATAATAAAAGTTCTGAATTTGACAACAGAAACCATAACAGTGTTTCCCGAAAAAGTAAAAAGTTTTCATTTCATGGTTGGTTCGGAAACGGAAATGAAAACGGAACTGAAAGTTGTGGTTAATTTAAAAACATTAAATTAAATTTGCTTAATTTTTCAACAGTTACTGTCGGCGTTGCAAAAGAAGACCAATTTGTGGGCGTTGTTGTTGTTGTTGTTGTTGTTGTTGTTGTCGAGTGCTGAGTGTTCTTATTTATGTTGTTGTTTGCGGTTAGATTTGCAACATTAATAAAATATCTACGCTGAGTTATGGTTGTGTGGATTCTTGTTTTTGGTTTTTGCTGCTGATGTTGGCAAAATTCAATTCGATAGTGTTATAAAAGATTATGCGTTGTTTTGTGGATAAGTGGTGAAGAGGGGTAGGGGGAAGGGTTGTGCCAAAAAGGCACAAAACATTCTTGTTATTTAAAGTGCTGAAGTTTCCACATTCAGCATAAATTCCTTATGTTCTAATCTTATATAATAGTTTGTTAGAAAAATAATAAAATATGGATAATGCATCATCAAAATGAAATTCGCATGTCTTAAAATGATTTATTACTATTTGAATGAGTGCAACAAATAATGTTGAAAATATTTTGTTCCTGGTTTAAATATTTAAATTGTTCAAATAGATTCTTGAAAATAGCTGCATCGATATAGGAAGAGAAGGAAGTAGAACGAAAAAGCCTAGCTTAGTTAGTATTGCGAAATATATTAAGTTTTTTTAACCATTTGAGAATGGCAAAATATAAATAACACTGGTTTACAAATAACGAAAAGTTGTTTGTACTTTGAATGCCACTATCCTTTTCTCATGTAAAATCGGTCGCTAATTCCGAAAAAAAATTATTTTTTTTTTCTGTCACTCCGTTTTCGAGATGAGAAACCAACAATAGTCGCCCATTATTCCTTCGTCCCAAAATCCTTGGTACCGATTCTCAATTGCTTTCATCTGTTGGTGGAATCTTTCCCCATGCTCGTCGCTCTCGTCACCGAGATTCTTCGGAAAAATATTCAAATGGGAGTGCAGAAAGTGAATTTTCAGAGCCATATTTACGCCCATTTTTTTTAGTTCTTGAGCAACTCGTTGACTATTTTCTCGTAAGATTCACTTTAATTGTTCCCGAGGAAGCTAGAAACAGTCGTCCTAAAAGAATCTCACGCCGCTGCCTCAACTGGTGACAAGAGTTCTGCGAATTGAAGATCGCTTAACACCTTTTAATTTGCGATCCAACGAAGACACCTTCTTTTATCTTGGCATCAGAAAGATTTGGAAAAATCGTTTTCAAATATGTGAATGCTTCGCTTTCTTTGTCTAACGCCTTGACAAAGTTTTTCATAAGTCCAAGATTGATGCGCAGCGATGGTATAATTATGTTTTCTTTTTGACGAGTGGAACGTTTTTGACGTTGCTCTCTCCAACTTTCGACTCAATTCTTTCTGCCCAGTCCTTTTTGTAATAGTGGTTAACCAACGACGTGGTGTACCAACGACTTTGGTATCAGAACATATTTTCCAGTCGTGTTATTCATATTTAATACTGCCATCAATAAACAAACGCCACTCTTTAGGAATGTGCGGCTGAATTAAATGAACGACATAACAAGAATTCTAATCATTTTTAATTTCTGAATGATAAATAAAAATTATTTACAATGTAAATAACAATAAAAATGATTTAAGGGAACAATAAAAATTATAAATAATAATTATATACCATTTTAAATAATATA
Source organism: Tetanocera ferruginea (assembly GCA_958299015.1). NCBI lineage: Eukaryota > Metazoa > Arthropoda > Insecta > Diptera > Sciomyzidae > Tetanocera > Tetanocera ferruginea. The sequence goes on along the minus strand of OY282640.1, from coordinate 56,752,026 downwards.
AAAATAATGTAAATTATTAAAAGAACAGTAAAAATGGAGAATATATGATTTTATTACAACAACCTTTAGTTCTCATTTTTTTTTATGGCAATAAAATAAGTCCAAATGGATAAATTGATAATCACACAATTTGGGTGATTTCGTTCCATTGAACACAACTTTTTCATTTCTCAATAGATTTTCTTCAACAATAGCTTATTTTTTTAGGAAAAATAAAGGCTTTTAGTAAAAAATATCAAAAGCAACAAAATATTTTGATTTCTTAACGAAATTCGCAACTATTTTGTCTTTTTTTGGAAATTTTTCTGAAAAATAAAAAAAATCCCCGAAATTTGAATTTATTCCGCCAAAACTAACAACTCGACCAAAAAATGGTGTTTGCATTGTTTGTAAGAAATTTTATTAGCTTTTATTTGATATATCATTTGTTTGATTACTGTTGTTGGTTCTGGAGATATATGCAATTAAGTGGAACCAACTTTTTTTTTTCGTTGAAAACCCTACAGTGGGCAATATCTCGAAAACGGAGTGACAGAAAAAAAAAATAATTTTTTTTTCGGAATTAGCGACCGATTTAACATGAGAAAAGAATAGTGGCATTCAAAGTACATATTGGCTGTAAACCAGTGTAATCAACATCATGTTTTAGCAAAATTCAACATATAATCAACATAATAAACATTAAAAAATACAAAATAGCCTTCTTAACACATTTCACTTAACCCAAAAGTATAAATCGAATAAAAAATATTAACTGCACAAGTCCTAAATATTTTCTGTATTTTTTTTTTTTTAATATTTTAAAAAACCCATCAGTCATCATCCGAACATGTGTGGTACTTGTTGCTGAATGTATTTTACTTTTTTTTAGAATTGTTATTGAAGAGAAGCAAAATAATATTCTTTCAAACTTTTTCACTTTGAACTTAGTTATATTGTTGTGAGTTGAATGAGATAAAGTAAAATTGATAACATATTTTAGATTTTTCTTGCCAGAAACTAAGTTGCCATTTTTGCCTTTAAGTTGAAAAATGTGTCAATTGAAAAATGTTCGTTCGTTATGAAGTAAAGGTTGTTTTTCTATGAGGTTTTTTTTTCAATATGGATTGCTCTATTGTCTGACAGTTGTTTTGACAGTTTAAAGTGACCTCTCTACTCAATATTCTTTGGCAAATCATCATGAATAGGTCAACTCCAGAACAACGCTTCCAAATCGTGGAAATTTATTTTCAAAAACAGTTTTCAATTAAAAATGTTTATAGAGCACTTCGTGAATTTTATGGTGCACATAATCGTCCGTCTGTGACCGCCATAAAGAAAGTAATTACCAAATTTCGGTCTACATTCACTCTTTTGGATGCCAAGCCACCGAGAAGAATGAGAACAGTGCGTACAGAAGAAAATATTGCTATCGAAAAATACACAGAAAAATACACTGACCTCAAGTGTTGAAGAAAACGACAATTTATCGATTCGTCGTCGTGCGCAGGAAGTTGGACTTTGTCCATCGACTTTATGGTGACTTTATGGTGCAACAATTAAAGCCACACGCTCATCAAATGCGCCGTGAATTCAGTAATTGGTTGCTTAATCAATTAGACGAAGATCCGCTTTTTTACCGCAAAATTCTCTTCAATGATGAGGCGAATTTTTGGTTAAATGGATATGTCAACAAGCAAAATTGCCAATTTGGAGCAAAGATAATCCACACGCCGTTCAAGAATTACCAATGCATCCCGATAAATGTACTGTTTGGTGCGGTCTATGGGCTGGTGGAATCATCGGTCCTTAATTCTTTAAAAATGAGAAAGGACGACGCGTTACCGTGAATAGAAATCGATACAGAACCATTATCAATGAATTTTTGTTGCCAAATCTTCAAGATATGGATGTGAATGAAATGTGCTTTCAACAGGATGGTGCCACCTGTCATACTGCGGGCGAAACAATCGACTTATTGAAAGAACATTTCAACGACAACATTATTTCGAGAAATGGACCGGTGAATTGGCCTCCGCGTTCGTGTGATTTGATGCCATTTGATAATTTTTTGCGGGGATACGTGAAATCATTGGTTTATGTGGATAAACCAGCAACGATTGACGCTTTGGAAACCAATATTCAACGTGTCATTGAAATACGCCCTCAAATGCTTGAAAAGATGGTCGAAAATTGGACCTCTAGAATGACCTTTGTGCAAAATAGTTGTGGTGGCCATATGCCCGAAATTATATTTAAATGTTAAATGCCAAGAAATTATCTACCAAATAAGAAATTTTTTTTGGCCATTTTTGGCATGTGTTTTATTTAAATTTCAAATCAGCAAGCTCTTAAAAAAAAAACACCCTTTATATGCTGTCTGCAAATAAGGAAGCGCGGCGTCTAGGCTCCCATGTTACTTACTTACTTACTTAGATGGCGCTGACAACCGTTGGTCGGTTTTGGCCTGGTGTAAGAATTTGCGCCAGCCTGTTTTGTCGTGCGCTTGCTGGCGCCAGTTGGAAACTCCAAGCGTTGTCAGGTTATCCAATGCCTGGTCTTTCCAACGGAGATGCAGTCTTCCTCGTCTGCATTGGACACCGCTGGGTACCGAATCCAATATCTTTTTCGCTGGAGCTTCGTCGTTCATTCTCTCGACATGACCTAGCCAGCGAAGCCGCTCTATTTTAATACGCTTGACTATATCGATGTCGGCATATAGCTCATACAACTCGTTGTTCCATCGTATTCGGTACTCGCCATTGACGCAGATTGGACCGTAGATCTTGCGAAGGATTTTTCTCTCGAACGCTCCCAAAGTCCTTTCATCAGAGCTGCTCAACGTCCAGGTTTGTGATGCGTATAGTAGGACGGGCATGATTATTGACTTATAGAGCGTCAGTTTTGTTCGTCGAGAGAGAGCTCTGCTTCTCAATTGCCTACTGAGCCCACACCTGTTGGCAAGAGTTATTCTTCGTTTAATCTTAATATTGATATCGTTGGAGGAGCTCATACTGGATCCCAGGTAAACAAAGTCCTTCACTACCTCAAAAGAGGTGTTGCCAACAGTTACGTGGTTTCCAAGACGCTGGGACTGTTTGTTTGTTGACACGAAATACTTCGTTTTATCTGCGTTCACTGCAAGACCCATTCGACTCGACTCTTTTTCTAGCCTGGAGAATGCTGCACTGACTTCGCGCGTATTGTGGCCAATTGAGTTAATATCATCTGCATAAGCCAACAGCATAACACTCTTATAGAAAATTGTGCCGCTGCGTCTCAGGTCAGCAGCTCGGACGATCTTCTCCATGACTATATTAAAGAAGTCGCACGATAAGGAATCACCTTGTCTGAAACCTCGCTTGGTATTGAACGGAAGGGAAAGGTCTTTCCCAATTTTCACTGCGCTGCTGGTGTTCTCCAGCGTCATCCTGCAAAGACGTATTAGCTTCGCAGGAATACCAAATTCAGACATGATGGAGTAGAGGTGACTCCTTATTGGACTGTCGAAGGCGGCTTTGAAATCGACAAAACGATGGTGTGTGTCGATTTGTTTTTCGAGGGTCTTTTCCAAGATTTATCGGAGCGTGAAGATCTGGTCGATGGTGTACTTTCCAGGTCTGAAACCACACTGAAAAAGTCCAATCAGTTGGTTAACGATAGGCTTCAGTCTTTCACACAATACGCTCGACAGGACCTTATATGCGATATTAAGAAGGCTAATCCCACGGTAGTTGGCGCAAATGGTGGGATCGCCTTTCTTGTGGATTGGGCAGAGCACACTGAGGTTCCAATCATCTGAAATGCATTCTTCCGACCATATTCTGCATAGAAGTCTGCGAATGCATTTAAACAGAGCTTCGCCACCGGTCTTAAACAGCTCAGCCGGTAGGCCATCGGCTCCTGCGGCTTTGTTGTTGTTAAGCCGAGCTATAGCTGTTAAGACCTCGTTATAGTCGGGCAGCGGAACTTCAACGCTGTCATCCATAATTGTTTTCCGGGATATCATCTCCACTTGCGGGATTGTTGTCAGCGTCGCCATTTAGAAGATTAGAGAAGTGTTCCCTCCATAACATCAGTGTACTCTGGATATCTGTCACTAGATTCCCATTCTCATCCTTGCAGGAAGAGGCTCCGCTCTTAAAACCATCAGCCATTCCTGTCGCCATGCATCTCAATTTTCTCGCACTCACGCATTTCCGCCTATCGTTTCTTTCGCCTGAAAATGCATCTCTCTTCCCTCCTCTTCTCTCGGTATCGCTCCATAACAGCACGCGTTTCAGCCGACTGCAGGGTGGCTTTGTAGGCGGCGTCCTTCTCTGCAGTGGCGTCGCGACACTCCTGGTCGTGCCACTGGTTTCGGCGAGGGCGGTGGTAAGCTATCACCTCTTCGGCAGCCGTACGCATAGAGTGGGATATGTGCGTCCACTGTGAGCATATATCGTCGATCGGAGGAGTGCTTTCTTGAAGCAGGAGTGAGAGTCGAGTAGCGAAGGCTTCGGCCGTCCGTTTTGACTGCAGCTTGTCGACGTCTAGCTTTCTTTGTGTAGGATTGCGAGCATTCTTAGCTGCGCACAGACGTGTGCGGATCTTAACTGCGACAAGATAATGATCCGAGTCTATGTTAGCACTACGGATCGTACGTACGTCTAGTACACTGGAAGAGTGCCTTCCGTCAATCAAAACGTGATCAATTTGGTTGCATGTTTTTTGATCAGGGGACAACCAGGTGGCCTTATGAGTATTGAGATGCTTGAATCTAGTGCTACTAACGACCATGTTTCGTGCTGCGGCGAAGTCAATCAACCTCATTCCGTTATCGGATGTGTTGTCGTGGAGGCTGAACTTACTGACTGTAGGACTAAATTTGTTTTCCTTACCCACCTTTGCGTTGAAGTCACCAAGCACGATTTTTAAGTCATGACGGGGCAGTGCTCGTATGCGTCTTCAAGGCGCTCGTAAGAACTTTCTTTGGTCTCGTCATCTTTTTCTTCTGTCGCAGCGTGCGCACATATTAGGCTTATGTTAAAAAATTTTGCCTTGAAGCGGATTATGGCAAGTCGTTCGTTCACAAGAGTGAATCTCAGGACATGATGCCGTATTCTCTTGCCAACTACAAATCCGCATCCAAACTCGTGCTTCTCCGCATGGCCGCTGTAGTAGATATCACATAATGCTTGCCGTCAGCAATCCTGTCCCTTCCATCGTATTTCTTGAATTGCAGTGATATCAGCATTATATCTGTCCAAGATATCAATCAGTTGGATAGAGGCACCATCCCAATTTAGGGTTCGGACATTCCAGGTACATATCCGTTAATCATTATCAGTTTTTCGTTTGCGGTAGTCGTCCTCAGATTTGGGGATCATTCTTTTATTCATTCTTAAACTTTTCATTGAAATATTTTTATTACATGGTGGGCTTCAAACCCAACGCACAACCTTTGCTTGATGGCCAAAGGAAGCCCGCCGCTCAGATTCGCCGCCAAAGTATATCGGTATGATAGTTTTTTGACGTTTCCAGGAGACACCACGCGGAGGTTTGAGTCGACTTGAGACGATTTCGACATGGATAATGCTGGCCTCGCCAAGTTGAGGCAGTCAGACACGTTGCCATGTGAAGATTGCCCCCTAATCTCCCAGGCTCCCATGTTACAGCAGGCAAATATAATTTTGAAGTTGTCAAGGAGTTAACAAACCATGGCACCACCGTAAACAGCAACAACAATGTCAGCCTGGATATAAAGCGAAGAATAACAATTGCAATAGGAACTACGAACTGTACGAGCCCCACGACGACATTGACTTAGTTAAGCTTATAATAATTTAGTGGTAATTTTAGCTTATAATAAAAGTGGAGTCCTTTTCTAAATTCGAACTTAGAATAAAGGACACACATGCGTATATTTACATAAAGATACACTCATTTTGTTACAACTTTTGAAACGTGTTTTGTGTTGACGCGGTATGTGTTGATAATGGAGATCATGTAAAAATTCATAACTATTGTGTATGTTTTTTGGTTCAGTGTACAAATAAGAGGTTCTTAAATACAGTTCAAAATATTTTTCATGTACATTTGTCCATAAATGATTTGGACTTAATTTAAGAAAATAAAGAAAAGAAAAAGTAAAGAATCTGAAGATCAATAATTTTTTCGTATATATTTTTGACAAAAATTTTTAAATATTTTCTGAAAAAAAACTTAGAGCACTGAAAGTTACACGAAATCCGTTAAAGCCTTAATGGTTTAACGAGCTTGTAGCATGGCTCAACTTTATTTTGTTGGGTTGAAATTTTAGACGCGTACATCTTTCGTTCATCAAATTAAATTTTCTAAACTTCCGTTCTACTCAATAAATCACTAAGAAATTTTACCCATACAAAAAAGAGCCACTCGTGTGTACTCATAACAAGGGTTTTTTGTTTAATGTATTGATTTAAAGTTTTTCTTAACTGTTTTTATATATTATTTTTTCTTTTTTTTTTAACAAAGGAGCCCTTCTCACTGTCTAAACATGACTAATTTTAAAGCACACTTTCACATTTTCCTAAATAGAAAAAAATAAACATAGAAAAAGTATTGAAATGTTGAAATTTATACAAAGTATTTTGACTAGCTGTAATAAAAGCCATTTGTTGTAAATTGAAAAACCTTAAATCCTTTTTTTCCTTTTTTTTATTTCAAAATTATACATGCGATTTTTTGCTGAGTCAGTAAAGTCGAGCCTCTTTGTAATCGTTTTTTAAGAAATGCGTGCTTTATGCTTAGTAAAAAAAACACCAAATCACAGCAAAGCATACGAAACAAAAGCTTTTGTACGTAAAGCACAATAAATAACATCGTTAAACCGTGTCACCTAAACATTTTATTTTTTTCTGCTTTCCTCTGCTTTATGCGGCCTACAATAGCTTTATGTTTGTAACTTACCTTTTTGGTATTGTGTTGGTTTTTTATTTATTTATGCTCTACATTTGTTATATCTGTTTCCGTCTCCTTTTCCGGTTTTGTTTTAAAATATATTTTTTAAATTCATTGCTGAGCCCAAGAAGTCGTCGTTCGTTCACGTTTTTTCTTAAGCTCTCTAAATGCTCATTTATCAAGTGCTTTAATTCTTCTCATTTTGTTTTTGTTTTGTTGTACTTGTTGTTATTGTTACTTTATGTAGTTCTTAACATTTACTGCTTGGCTACCGTTAATTTTTTCACTTGCACAGCTATTTTTATGCCGCCAGCTCTTCTTTATGATATTCTGGACAAATTAGCATTTTCTTAAGTTAAACAGTAGTGGCGAAAAAAATGGAAGATTATAAAAAATAGCAGCTTAAAGTTACATTGCGTTGAAGTAGCCAACTAGAAGCCAGCTTAAACTTCATTTGAAAAATGTTTGGAAATATTTTACAGTTCAAAGAAATTTGCCTTGACTGTTGTTGCTGGCATTATTTATTACTTCCGCGTTTATTTAAGCACTTGCAATTTATTATAGTTATATTGAGCAGTTCTACTGCTTAAGTGCTGTTGACGCTATCGTAAACTACTTAGTGGGCGTGCCACCAGCATTATTAGCTGACATTCACTAAATTGCCCGCCTCACAAGGTCAGATTTAGTGTAAGATTTGATGAATTTGCACGGTATGCATGTAACAAAAACAAAAACAAAATAAGTCAAATTAAAGAGAATTAAAGAGAGAGAGAGAGAGAGAGAGAGAGAGACAGACAAATAAATTAAATTTAGCAACTAGCTAATGAGGCGAGAGTTGTTAGTCGCACTGTTTGAAGCAACATGATAGGAACAATAATTAACTCAAGTTTTTATCATCTTGTTGCAGAGCTTTTTTGCGTTGCTTCTTTAATACTTGAGTTGTAGCAGTTGTTGTTTTTTTTTTTTTATTGTTGTTGCAAACTGGCCGCTTCACTTAATCGTGGCTTTAACTTTGAACCACATAATTTATGCTGACTCTTGTTTTGGTCCCACTCGACATGTTTTTTGCAGATAAATACTTTTGGGAAAAGTTTTGTCCTTAGCGAAGCTTACTACGTGCTTTCATTTCTACTGTTGTTGTTGTTGTTGTTTGTTTCTATTTTGTTTGAGGTTAAATGTCACGTATACGCTTATATTAGAGCATGGTTTACATGACTTGCACGTTACGAATCTGCAACGTGAAACGTTTAGCGTGCCGTCGAAAGAGCTTTTAAAGTGTTGAGCAGTCACAACATAAAGTTTTCTCATGTGGTGTGGGAAAAAATTGTTACGCATACGTCGTGTAGCACTTATTTTGCATTGATATAAATTTAAGTGATTTATATGCATCATACGTAGTTTAAAAATAGAAACAAAAAATCAATGAGTTAGTTTTATATGCAAAGTCAAAAAATATTTTGAAGATATTTGAATTCTGTACTTTTCTCTGTACTTGTTTAGGCAAAGCTAATCTCTAGTCGAGAGAAATTAATCTCTTTCTAGAAAAGTTGGAATTGAATTAAATTTTTAATTTTTAACAAAATTAATGTATTTTATGCAGTCATTTAAACATTTAAGTACGTTAAAAGCAGGAAAGAATATGAGTATTAAGTGTGTGGCGTAGTTCTTGAGAACATGTACTTTAGCCGTTCGGAGTCGGCATAAAACATGTAGGTCCAGTTCTCGGTCAATTGTGTGCAAACATTTAATAATACATACAACACAATTGGTCATAAGAAGCTCGGCCAAAGTCCTTTCAAGGGCTGAAGTGGCCAATTTGTTTTTTTTTTTTTGTTTTTTGTTTTAAGTTATTTTAGTAAGAAGCCTATTAAATGTTGTAAGTTATACTCAATCAGGCAATGTTTTGAGTAGTAAATTAACATAGAGTTATTAACTGCGATCAACAATATATTTTTAAGGGACGATGAAATGAATTTGAAAATTTAACTAGTTTTCAAAAGTGGGTAGCCTTTTAAAGCAGGGACCGAAAATAACTGTTATTTTAAAAATTTAACTGTTATTATTTTTGAAGGAAAAAAATTATCATGTAAAAGGCACTGCAGAAGAATTTCACGTATACCAAATTGATTCTTTTCTCATTTGCTGTTCAAAAATATTAAGCAAAGACCAAAAATAACAGTTATTTTCGAAATTTCAGTTCAAAAAGTCAGACAGAAAGTATTTGTTCATTCGATATTTGAACATAGCAGTGCGATGCTTGTTAGCAAGGGAATAATTATCTTAAAAGACTTTTATTTGTTTGACTTTTTTGAAAAGAGTCAAAAATAATAGTTATTTTTTGACCGATTTTTTTTCGGTCCAAAATATAAATTAAAATTTTACTTTTATTTTTTCAGTCAAGAATAAAAGTTAAAATTTGACTTGCAAACTTTTTCTGCTTATAAATATACGGTGTCGAGCGCTACCTCTCAAGTTTTGAAAAGTAAATGAAAATAGAAAAACTGAACGAAAAATTGCTTGCGCAGAACTTGGGCGACTGAATATATTGGTGAGCAAGTACGTTCTTTTGCTTTCTAACTTTTGTATGCTTACGCATAACTTGGTTGAGCCTTAACACTTATTTCTTTGGAGTTTTATTTCATTAATCAGAAAATAATAACTCATTTTTGAGTGATATTGTTTCACTCTGATATAAAACTTATTTTTTGAGTTTTAGTTTTTTACTCAGAAAATAACACTTATGTTTGAGTTTAATTTTTTTGCTCTGAAAAAAAACTTATATTTTGAGTTTTTTATTTTTACACGGAAAATAAGTCTTATTTTTGAGTTTTATATTTTCGTTCTTAAATAAAACTTATTTTTTGTGTTTTATATTTTTACTTAAAAAATAAAACTTATAATAGAGTTTAATTTTTTTACTCCGAGTAAAATTATCAGTATCATTAGTATCAATAGTATCAATAGTATCATTTTTAGTACTTAGTAATAACACTTATTTTCTAGTTTTATTTTTTCGCTCTGAAATAAAACTTATTTTTGGAGTTTTGGATTAAAAAAAATATACTCTGAAAATAAAACTTATTTTTGGGATATATTTGTTTACTCAGAAAATAAAACTTTTTTTTTGAGTTATATATTTTTACTCGGAAACGTAAACTTATTTTTTTAAAAGATGGCTTACAAAAAGAGCCATAATTAAAGCAGGGTCCAATTGAAGAGTTGATATAAAAATTACAAGAGTGTTATTTTGTTATCTAAATAATAAAACTTAAAAAATTAGTGTTGTTTTCTAAGAACAAAAATAAAACTAAAAAAATAAGTGTTTATTTGAGCGAAATAAAACTAAAAAAAAAAATTTTATTTTCTTACAAATAAAATAAAACTCAAAAAATAAGATTTATTTATAAAATTAAACTAAAATAATTAGTTTTTTTCAGTTTTTAAAAGTCAGTTTTCTTTTTAACAAATAAAATAAAATAAATAAAGTGTTATTTGCTGAGTAAAAAAACAAAAAACTCAAAAACTAAAAAAAATAAATGTTAAAAACGGATTTTTTTAAAAAATGTCATAACAGTTACGGTCCCTGTTTTTAAGCCTTTACCTCACAATAAAAATACAAAGTCATATCAGCGAAAATTTTATTATTATTTTTCAAAGTATTCTCCAATAAAAACATTTTTGCTATCATTCGAAGTAATTTTCAGTCAAAAAGAGGCTGTTGAGGGCCTTTTCTTACAAGGAAATCCCCACACATTTTTTTTCTTCTTAATGTGAAAGATCATGTAAAAGTCATGGGGTGCCAAGTCGGAGTTGTAGAGAGGATGACTCATCAATTCTACGTTTTGACGTAGACGCATTGTCATGGTGGAGGATGAATTTCTTTCGGTGGTTGATTATTCTCGATACTTTGAAGACTTTCACCAAAAAAATGGTTGTGTACCATCCTGACGCCAAAATGCTCATGGAGAAACGAATGTATTTATGACTCTACCACACGGTATATCACATTACGGTCTTTTTCATCAGTTCCCCCACAACACTGACGTTTAATTGCACAAGAGCCATTCTTGGGCGACTTCCACGAAATTCATCTTGGAGAGAACAACATCACGTTCGCGTTATAGCCTGAACAGATTGACCGGCGTCAGCGGCTAGCGTCAACAAAATTGAAGAAAATGTATGAAATCAAGGTAAAACGCTTGCCGCTCGCCGTCGGCCGCCGAAATAGAATCTTAGCCTGAACAGATTGACCGGCGTCAGCGGCTAGCGTCAACAAAATTGAAGAAAATGTATGAAATCAAGGTAAAACGCTTGCCGCTCGCCGTCGGCCGCCGAAATAGAATCTATCTCTATTTTCAGTTCGCCGCTCACATTGCGCTCTCTTCTGAGCAAGATTACTGGTGGCGAATTAATTGGAACAGTGAAAATGATGCCAAGTTTTTATGGAGAAACATATATTTTTGACATTCCTTTGTGTCTACTTTTATTTGAATACATTTAAAAATTATAATTTGATATAATTTGATAAAATGGAAAATTGTACTTTTGAGTATCAACTAATTTTGAAAATGAAGCAAAATCAATGCTTATTCGATTTGTGCTCACGCCATTATAAAAATAAACTGATAACGGACAAATACATATGTGAAAATGTATGCTAAAGGAAGAACGTTGGCAGACTTCGAGCGGACGCTGCGGCAGAGAGCGCCGCTAGCCGCTGACGCCGGTCAATCTGTTCAGGATATTATGCAGTCATTGAATGTAGTGCTTCATCACTCAAAAGTCGAACTCAATAACTATTTACAAAAATCTTTTTTATATAGAAATGTCCAAATTTTATAAAATAACTGTGCTATTTAAGTCCATGGTGAAATAATTTAAGGGTGTTCTCGTTTCATGATATTTTTCATTATTTTTTTTTTGACATACTGTCTTATTTTGACAATTACAAGGGTTTCAGATACATGTGAGTCTTTTAAGTACTCAAAATAAGTACTTTTTATTTTTGGTAAGTATACTAATTGGAAATATATGAGATGCACACTTTAAATGTATACATATATTTTAAATCTATATTTTATGTCGTGTGTTCATATAAAAAGATTTTTATAAAGCCAAAAACTCGGAAAAATTTCAATGAAAACAAATGTTTTCTGCTATGAGACGGAGTGACTTTCGCTCTTACGCTCAAGCAAGGGTCTCTTATGATAATTACAGTGACGTTTCAAATACAATTCAAAAGTTTGATTTTTACATGAAGATGCGCTAGAGTACGTTGCCTGTTATATAATGAGAAATCTCAATTTAGAAGATTGTCAAGAAAGTGCTGATTCGTGGGCTTGTGTTGACCAAGTGTCGTGCGGTTCTCTTCTAAAACCGAATACACTCTTCATAGAAAAGATCAAACTTCTCGAAATTATCTTTCAAAATTATAATAAAAGTATAATAAACAGCCTTCAAAATGTATCTCTAAATATGAATTTTTCAGCAATATGATATGGAAATAAATATATTAAGGTTATTGAATTCTGTTGTATTTTTAAACAATATTTTTGGTTAGAATAATGAAAGATAATTATAAAAGCTAAAATTTACTTATTGCAAAAATAAGTATCTGAAATTTAAATGTGACATGCATAATAGTAGCGCCGACTTCGAAGCTTTTATTATCATAAAAAAATAATATATTTATTAAAGTCTCACGCCCTATTTTGAATCCCGCCTATGTACTTTGTTGATCATACTTTATAATAATTCAACCTTGACCTGCACCAAAGTTCAGTAAATTTCAAATTTGTACCCAAGTTTCAATATGTACTGAAATGCAGTGTTTTTCTAATTGTAACACGCCTCTTTGTTGATTCTAATCTACTTTCTTGATTGTGTTTTGTTAAACTCTAAATATTCTTGTATTGATTTCAATACCCTAGTGTCAATATTGGCTGATATATAGTGTTTTTTCTAATAGTGACACGCCTCTTTTGCGAAATTCGATAACGAGGTGTTTAATAATTCATAGTGTTTTTAATAATTCTACCCATTCTTAAAATGAATTTTATCACCCTTGTGTCAATATTATGCAATTTTTTCAAACACTGCCACATCCTTTAGTCGAATAACGCCCACTTCCTTGGTATTAATTTGTAAACAATGTGTTTCAAATATCGCCACACCCCTTTATCAAACAACGCCCACTTTATTGTAATTAATTTTTTATACTTGTGCCTACCTCTGTTGTAAACTTTAGTACTCTAGTGTCAATATTATTTGAAATATAGAGTTTTATAATATTGCCACACCTTTTTGTCGAATAACGCCTACTTAATGGACCGTAATTTTTTTATAATTGTACCTACCCTTACAATTTTGCTGTAAATGTGTCAATATTTACTGAGATACTCAATATGTACTAAGTGTTTTTCTTATAGTGGCACTCCCCTTTATCGAATACTGCCCACATTATTGGCAGTAATTTGTTATACTTGTGCCTACCTCTGTACTAAATTTTAGTATCCTAATGCCAATAGTATTCGAGATACAATGTTTTTTTAATATTGCCACACCCCTTATCGAATAACGCTCATTTCTTTACAAAAATTTGTAATAATTGTGCCTACTGCTGTAATAAATTTCCTTGTGTCAATATTATTCGAGACACAATAATTGTCTTATATTGCCACACCCCTTTGTCGGATAACGCCCACTTTCTTCATTGTAATTTTCAATAATTGTGCCTACCTCTGTACTAAATTTCAGTACTCTAGGGTTAACTTTACTCGAGAAACAGAGTTTTTCCAATATTGCCACACCCGTGTTTAGAACAACGCCCACTTAAGTGATTGTAGTTTTTAGTATTTGTGCCTGCCCTTCTAATTTTACAGTGAATTTTATTTCTCTTGTGGCAATATTTACTGAGGTACAGTGTTTTTCTTATAACGACACGCCCCTTTGTCGAATACCGCCCACTTTTATAGACGGGCACCTCCGCGTCTTGTCCTTCTGCTCAATTGTTTCGATGTTGTTATTGGAGCTGTCCAAGATACTTTTTTATCAAGGCACAATTTCCTAAGAACCGCCTTGTACTCCTCACACTAAGACGATCGCGCTGAATTCATAAATCCCAAACGAGTAGATTGCCGTTTAGCTTATTTCAATATGAATGGCGTTGCTCTTGTGGTGACAGCAACTTTTGACCTTCTGGGCATATAGATTCGATGTGATCATCGTAAGTTTATTCATATATCACTGTTGTAGTTTTTGGCACGAAATTTTTGGTTCTGCGACAAGACCTACCTTTTCGGATTTGGGGGAGTCCTCCGAGCACAACTGTGTCCTGGGTTTAGTTAGATTGGCTCAAATTTTTAAGAAAACCGTGTTTTTTTAAATGGTCGATTTTGGCCTTTTGCCACGTCTATTCCTAGAGATATCTCGCAAACAAGTTGTACGATCTTTACGACCAATAGAAAAAACTAAAGGTATTGGAATTCTTCGTCAATTGTTCTCATGCTACTTTTGGATCCGAGGATTAATTTTTGTGTAATTAACCAATTTTTGAAAACTTTTTGTTTTTTTTAAAAGAAAATTGGAAATTAAGCTCATGGAACAAAATTTGCTTGCCTGTTCTGGCCTTTTCTGGTACAGGGTGCAAAAATTGTAAACTTTAACCTTCCTAAAAACTAATTTACATGTAAACTTTCAAAACGATAACACACGTGTAACTGTTTTTTTGTTTCTTCTAACAGCACATTTTTAAAAATTCTTTAACAATTATAGAAAACCTATAAAATTGTCGTACCGTAAAATTAATTTGAATTTTTCGTAAGAAAACAATAATTTATGGAAAAAATTATTAATTATTCAAGAACTACCTCTCGGATCCGAAAGTAGTATACACTCAAAAAAAAGTGTCTCGGAATATGATAAAAAAGACATCATATTTAGAGAAAAATGGTATAGACTTTGCTCCAGAGAATGCTATTCTCTAATTGCGATACTAAAAATTCTCTAAAAATGATAAAAAGCTCCCATGAAATAGAAAAATATATCGTTTTTAGAGAAAAATACTTTTCATTTTTGAGAAAACATTTGTTTTTATTGAAGAAAATACTTCTCATAGTGAATTTTTTATCAAAATATAAGAAAAGTTTTTCATTTTCAATAAAATTTCTCTATACATGAGAAATTTTTTGTGCGAGAAAAATACTTATCATTATTAGAGACATTGAAATATTTCCATTTCCTAGAAGTAAAGAAATATTTCTTCGAAAATGTGAAAATTTATTCTAATTGAAGAACATTTTATTTGAAAAAGAGAAAATTGATATATCAAAAATTGAGAAATTTTTTACCGGAGCAAGGTATGTGTTGTTTTCTCAGTGTAGGAACTATTGACATAGAATTTCACGACCTTTTGTTTTCTTCATTGGTTGGTGAGACCGTGCAACTGGTTTGCCAGATATCTTTATAAATTGACATGGCAAAAGGCTTAGAATAGATCAAAATCGACCATTTGGAAAAACTTGGTTTTCTCAAAATTTTGAGCCAATCTAACTAAACCAAGGACGCATTTGTACTCAGGGGACTTCCCCAAATCCGAAAAAGTTGGTCTTATAGCAGAACCAAAATTGAACTACAACAGTGTATTCGATGTGTCAAAAGAAGCGGCTAAGTGCCTAGGTTTTTTAAACGGTGCAAGAAACGTTGCACTCCAGGTGATCCTCGCAATATCTATGCCTCATATATAAGGCCAAAAATGTAGTACAATTCGAACATTGGGCAGGTATTTTATGATCTAATTTGGTGCATCTGAAATCAAAGTCGTGCGATATATTTGATAGGGGATAAAACCATTTTTTCTCTTTCCACTCTCTTAGGCATCGAAGTAACATTGGTTGCATAAGCCTCCTGTACAGGCTCTACCATGGGAAGCGTTCAAGGGAAATTCAAGGTCTAACGCCACTAGCTTGTTTGTTTTCTAGATCCACTCGGGAAGCTCTGAAAGTCCATCCCTATGACATTGCCTTGATGCCAAGCGGAACATAACATCACCAAGACAATTTGTTCTTAAGTCGCTCAGTAAAATTGTGGAATAATTTTCCTGTACGGCCATTCCACGAAAATGTCAAATATAGGGAAAAAAAACTAAAATTAAATTTATCTCGGGATAGAAATACTTTTTCGTCATAACAACCATACGGAAGTCATTATTTTATTTAAAATATTTTTTTTTTCTCAAAGCAATCTTTAATCAAAATAAAGTCGCAGCATTCTTTTGAGCGTTCAGACAACAGCCATATTATCGAAGGAATTACGGCGTTGTCGGAACTAGGGATGTCAGTGGGAAAAATATATCGATGTATTTCTGTGATTCGATACATCGAAATGTACATCGATATTTTTCGATGCATTGGAGGGCATACATCGATGCATCGATTTGCAGACGATTTTTAAGATTTTAGTAAACAGCAATATATGTTATTAGCCGAATTGAACATAATTTCTAATTAATTACTATACTTGAGTTATTTATGTTTCTAATGCACTGTCGAATCAGGTCAAAAACGTTTTCGTTAAATCACAAAAATCATAAGAATTCAAATTTTTAAGTTCTCCCAAACTCTCCCTAAATTTTAAGGTTTTTTATAAATCTATCTATAAATCTAAATTTTAAAAATCTATCCTCTATTTGACTTGGAGAGATTACAATTGACAACCTGTGAATACTCGCTTTACTTTTTTGCTCAATTGAAAAATAGAAATGGCGGTTTGCTGTAATAGTGATGTCAGTTTTTGATATTTAAAAAACATCGATGCATCGATGCATCGGCTATTCAAACACCGAAAGAAAATTTTTCGATGCATCGAATCAAAACATCGATATTTTCGATGCATCGATGTTTTTCCGACATCCCTAGTCGGAACGCAAGGAGTTCTACGTAAAGAAATAAAAAGAAAAAAAAAACAAGCACGTTGAAGGAGCCCAGGATGTACAGAAATTAAAATATTAGGACACATTTACTTCTATAAATGGTGAAAATCTTAAATAAAAGCTATACCCAAAAGGTATTTTTTCATGTACCACCCGTAACGTCCCAACCGAAACGCTGAATATATGTTTGCTTTAGTTAAAATTAATAAAAAAAAAATTTGACTTAAAAAACGAAAACAATGAAGATGGGTTTATTATTATTTTGTCTTTTCACATCAATAAATTTCTTTTTGAAAATATGCAGGAACTCACAGAAATTTAATCATTTTTGAATGAATCTCTTAAATAACATTTTGTACGGTCCCACCCGTAACACTATAAAAAAGGAACATAACTTTTTTATTTATAGTGTAAGGAAAAAATGTTGTTGTATAATAAGTTCCTGCAATGCTACATTTCTGTGAGTTCATCAAAATGCTTCAAATTCATTTTAGTTAAAAAGTTATTTACATTTTAAGTGTTCCATTGTCCCACCCGTAACATATAGAATGGCCGTGTATGTCTTTCCCGGAAGTTTCGAGCTGTTCAACTTTCACACAAAACTATACCGACACTACTCTTTTTTCCAAACCTTCCATGAATCTATTTCCCTTCTTCAAAACTAACACAATGATAACTCATTTATAGGGGCATCCCCTGAGCGTTAGTTCATTTTAAAAACCTTCCGTTTGTTCATTTTTTTGCATCTTAATAAAATTTGTTCTCAATTTCTAACTTATCTGAAATATTTATTTTTTTAGAAAAGCGGTAGCAATTATTTAAAATTCTCTCAAAATTATCAATGTTGTCGGTTTTTTTTTAAATATCCCTATTTTAGCTAAATAATGTTTGACTCATTTTAAATTGGTAGCAAACCAAAAGTGTGGAGCTTTAAAAAATTAGTCAGTTTTCAGCAAAACCGATATTAAGAGAAAATATGGAGCTCGTTATTGGTAAGGCTGTAAGTATTAAAAAAATTTTAAATTTCTCAGAAATAATATCCGAAGTTAGTGGCAAAATTGAGCTTCTGAAAATATAACTCGTGTAATCGAAAAACTCCAAATCTTAATCGATCTTTGAGCTTAGTTTTTTCGATGTACTTTTCGTTCATTATAAAATTTATTTTCTTTTCAAAATAAATTTATAAAATTTATTTTCTTTTCAAAATAAATTTATAAAATTTATTTTCTTTTCAAAATACAGCAAAATACAAATCAGCTTATTGCTTCCGAAGTATCACTGAATTAATAAATTTTGTACATACAAGTTAACCTTGAATATGACAAAAGAAACGACTTTATTGTATTTTTTCTCAGAAACTACTGTAACATAATTATTGAATTTATTTCAAACAGAGAGCATTGAAAAAAATATCAAGAAAATAACAAAATTAATTTTCAATAAGAAAAATTTGTGTAAATGTTTCTATATATAAAGTGGTCTTCACGTGCTTTAAGTGTATTTATTTTATTGCTAATAACAAACAAATAAAAAAAGCAAATCCAGAAGAATAACAAGAATAACCACAGTAACGGTAATAAAAAGTAATTGCCTTACACAAGCATGAGTGAAGACGACAATGACGGCGATGCCATCGGTTGGCAACAAGCAGTCCGTGAGCAAGCAGGAAGGCGAGTTCATATTCATTTGCCAGGTGCTCAGCGATAATGAATATCTGCTGATGACAATAATGCAGCTTCTAGTTATGGCAAAAGGTATGCTGGTCTGCAAAAAAATGAAAATGACGAGGCTGATGATAAAGGAAGAATTTCAAATATTGAGCCCTCTGGATACTGCAGTTACTCCAAAACCTCCACTTATATTCCTTTCCAATGTTAGTGACGTAACCGGTATGATAAAATATCTTTCTAAAATTATTTTTTGTTTTTAATGAGAATAAGGCTTTATAAAGTGGCCATATATGGGTTATGTGTAAACAGTTCACATATATGAAGCTCTCACTTCAGGCCTCAAAAGTGACAAAACCAATTTTCATACCTACCATCTTAAACAAGACATTTATAGAAGTTCTTAAAAATGTACATCATTTAATGTGAATTAAAGTCATAATAAAAGATTAAGAAGAATTGGGCCATAAAATGACAAACGTAAACAATATTCGTAGTCATTTAACTAGAGAACCATAACATTAAGGCAATGCAATAATTAGTGTTGAGTCTTCACAAAAAGTAAACGACACTGTACAATGCTATCGATGTCAAGAATTTTATTATTCCAATTCGTATTGCACGTGTAAATGCGAAAATTGCCTTCAAGATCATACAGCTAGATACAAGTTGATCAAGAGCTCGTAAGGATAATAACCGTCAAATATTATCAGCAAAACTTGTCTTAATTTTATTCAAAAATGGATGGAAAATAATGCTAGATTGAACGTATCACTCAAGTCTGGTCAAAGCATGAAGCAGCAGTGTTGTTAACAACATTAAAACACGAAGCAGCATTCTTATTTACGCCAATTTCAAGAGAAACAAAAATAAATAAGGTCGTAAAATATACTGGTCGTAAAGTCATAAATATACGTAAAATATAAATAAGGCCTCTTGTAAGAGAAAAACGTAGATTGAGACGGACGTGGCATATAAGTAAGAGTCCTAGTGACAAAAGACAGTTCAATAATGCAGTAAAAAATTTGAATCAACGTGTTCTGAACTTTGATCCATTGTCAAAATATATTGTTAAAAACCTTTGGAGAGTTACAAAATACTTGAAATATCCTACAGTACGAAATGTAAAAGCATTCTGTACGAAAATAAATCTTCAACTGAATTTTATATAGAAATTCTGCAATTAAACCAAAAAAAGTCTCCAGGATATGACTATATTGATGCTAATATGCTTCAGTATCAGCTATGAAAATATTTTGTGTTTTCAAACCAATTAAAATGCACTGAGGTTATCATTATTCAAAGCAACCAAAAAAACCTGAAAATATGATTTCATCCAACTATCATTAGTTTACTGATAGTCTTCTTGAAGATATCTGAAAAAGTATGCTTGCAAAGAATTTAACCGATCTTGGAGGAATACGTTGTTATACCTGAACATCAACTTAAACTCAGAAGTGCACACGGTAGGTACTCCTGAACAACGCTACAGAATAGTGAACTTAATAACTGATGTCCTGGAAAACAACCAATTTTGTAATGGTGTGTTCTTAGACGTTTAGCATGCTTTTTTACTTTCTTCTTCCTTCCTGTTCCCTACTTCTTGATATTAAAATATAACTTAAGTAATCGTTACTGTCACGTTAAAATTAATGAAGTAAATTCTAATAAATGCCCAATTAATGCTGGTATCCACAAGAAAGCGTTTTACGAACAGTTTTCTACACTTTTTTCACAGCTGACCCGACAGGAAACGATGATGTCAACATAGCAACTTATGCAGGTGTTACGACTATTATAACAAGGTATCTTCAAGGCAGCAACAAAAGCATCTTCTCTTATGCAAGCCGAACACAATAATATTGAAGAGTGATTGAAGAAATGGAAAATCATAGTCAACTCAATAAAAGTGTACAAGTAACAATTGCCTTAAGAAAAGGTGGCTGTTCACCTGTCACAATTAATGGCTTGCAAATAATGCACAGCGATAGTGTAAAATATCTGGGAATTCAACTTGACCACAGATTTACCTGATATCAAGACAAAACAATAAAAACAAAAAATCAAAACAAATAAAATTTATTGGAAAATTAGTATAAACTTAAAGCTAAAATAGGAGAATTAAAGTTTATTTTAGAAAGAGTTTTTAAAACCACAGCTGAAATATAACGATTCTACAACCTTATAAGTCAAAAACATTTGAAATGGAAGTTGCGTCGGCGCAGTACTTCGGTGATATATTAAGAAGTGCGTTAAGATTTTCAACTTGCTATAAATCACATAGAGCTATCTTAAAACGGATCTACTAAAAAATCGTTGTAATTATTTATAGTGTCATGTCTTAAAGATTTTAATTTAATTTTTAGATCCAAATTCGGTAGATTTTTTTTTAAAATTGAATAAAAATAAGTTCCCTTCAAAACTATAAAAATCACTTTGAGCATTTGAGCAAACAATTTCGAGACTCTGAGTTATCTAAAAATAATTCGGGATTACGAGAACTATACGTTATGAGTGTTTCTTATTTTAAATACAAAATTTTATTTTGCGTTTTTGCAACATTTTTAAATTTTTTTACCTTTTTTAGCACTTTTAAAAATTTGGTAATATTTTTTAATTGTATAATTTTTTTTTGTGGCAGCATTTTAACAAAAAGGCAAATCCAGCGTGTCGGACGTTTCATTCGGACGTTTCTTTTTAACAGTTTTCATATGATCCTGATATATATCATCTATTGGTATGATAAATAGAAAATAAAACTATTTTTATTTCACTTAAATTTTGATACAAATTCTTAGTTTAATATGCGTTCGGACGTTTCACGCAACGGAAGTAGCTTTAGGCTTAAGTTAATACTATGCTTAGATCTGCAAAATTATCAGGCATACAAAAAAAATCAGAAGACAATACTTTTTATAAATTTAACAATCTTTCAAACAAGTCATACCGCGTCTTTATTCAGCGCATAGTGAGGTCACAGTAAATTCTCTTATTTGTTCGGACGTTTCAGGTTTTTCCTCTTAAAAAATATGAGTATTTTTAGGCTTAATTTTTGAAATTTTATTGTTAATATGTGAAATGATTAATTAAACTTAATATATATTACAAAAACATTTTTTTGTACTTTGAAGCTAGAGTTTTAGATACTTTTATAAAGTTTTTTTTTATTTGAAGTGGTGACAACAGTTAAGGTTTGGAATTGATTTGACATTATTGCAGATTTTATTAATGAATACAACTTAATTATCAATTTTTATTGTTGAAATATAAATTATTTGTGTACCGGAAATATATTTTTTAGAACAGGTATAATAACCTTGAGAACATGAACTTTAGCCGTTCGGAGTCGGCATAAAACATGTAGGTCCAGTTCTCGGTCAATTGTGTGCAAACATTTAATAACACACACAACACAATTGATCATAAGAAGCTCGGTCAAAGTCCTTTCAAGGGCTGAAATGGCCAATTTGTTTTTTGTTTATAAAAATCGTAGGCTCGTTCTGCTTTTCGTACAGCTTTACCCAAAGTATGCTTACAAGTATATGGCTGTAATGATGAAAGTCTTGCTTATTCTTTTTTTTTCTCTCGAAAAGATTTTAACCTTTTATTGCTTTTTACTTATATTTTTTCGCTGAATGAGCGGTTACGTGCTGCTAGCACTTCAATTTCTGCCTGTAAAATCGCTTTCTTTTAGTTTCCCTTGGTCTATATTCTTCGTTATTTTTAATTTTGTTTCTCCATACTTTGGACTAGCTCCTAATGAATAAGACATCTGCATAAATAAACACAAATAAATAAAAAAACACAAGTAAAATCTATTTATATTATGAATGGGCCAAAATACACTGTAGTGCTCAGTCTGCGTGAGCAGTCAGTCATTCAAAAATACACTGTAGTGGTCAGTCTGCGTGAAACCAGTTTTTTTTTGTATACATGAACATTGTTTGATTGTATTAGTTTCGTAAATTTTTTCAACTGTGAGAGTTTTCAAAAATTATATCAAACAATTTTTTTTAAATTAAAAAAAAAAATAAATTTCAAATATTTTGGAAAATAATGGACGGAAACCATATGTTGCTATTTGCTGCTGCTAACTCAGCAGCTTGGAATATAATTGCGGCAGCAGAGTCTCTGCGAAACAATAAAAAAAAAAATAAAAGGAATGGTGGACGGTCTTGTTGGGTGAAGCCTTGGAGACAAGAAAGGGCCTCATGTGGAAATATCCAATTCCTCCTTAAGGAATTTAAATTGGCGAATGATTTCAAGAGCTTCAAGTCATATCTGTTGATGGATGAATATTGTTTCCAGGAATTATTGGGATATGTCGAGGAACATATAGCCAAAAAGGACACACATTTGCGAAAATGTATTCCTACAGCGGAGCGATTAGCAGCTGTACTTCGGTTCCTAGCTACTGGAGAAAATTATAAAGAACTTGGAGAAAACACTATGCTTTCTCAAAGTTTTTTACAACGAAATATAGTAGATATTTGCGAAATAATTTATATAAATATGAAGGACAAATTTTTAAAGGTAAGTTTAATCTTTCGAAATAGGCCATCTTTCAATTATATTTGTTTATAGTTTCCAGAAAGAAAGAGTGAATGGCTCCAAATTGCTGAGGAGTTCGAGAGTCGATGGCAATTTCCGCTTTGTTTGGGAGCTTTAGATGGCAAGCATGTAGCCATGACTCCACCCAAAAAAGATGCACCGCTGTACTACAACTACAAAGGGTTTCATAGTGTTGTTCTTCTAGCGATGTCGGACGCCAATGCAAAATTTACATTTGTAGATGTGGGTCGTAATGGACGCATAAGCGACGGTGGCATATTCAGGCGTTCAGTCCTAAGGCAAATTATTGAGGAACCGGACAAGTTTTTTCCGTATGAAAAAATCATTGGCAACAACCGAATGCTTCCATACGTCATCGTTGCAGACAACGCATTTCCCTTATTGCAAAATGTTATGACGCCATACTCTCGAACCAGAACAGAACCAAGCATTATAAACTTCAATTCACGGTTAAGCAGGGCCAGGCAGTGCATCGAGCGTTCTTTTGGAATACTGTCAAATAGGTTTCAAATTTTACAACACACCATAAGGCTTGATGCAGAAAAAACAACAAAAATAATTTTATGCTGCTGCGTTTTGCACAACTTTTTAATTGAAAGAAGCATCTGGTATCAGGACAGCGCTTCAAGAAACTTGCTTGAACCCGAAGGGATTGAAATTCCCAGCAACGAAGATGCAGAACACACTATACGTGAAAACCGAAGAAGTGAAGAAATACGCCAAAGTTTCGCTGATTATTTTTTCAACGAAGGGAACATTTATATGAATTGCTAAATAAATTAATTTTGTAAAAATCCAAATTTTATTAATTTTTTCATTAAATATTTCGGGATTAAAACAAAATATGAATGATGGAACATTTCAATCTTCAGTGAATGCTCTCATGGCTTCCGATAATATAAAATTGCCCTGTGATTGGTTCGGAGGCACCAACACTTCCACATTTTCGATATAAATTTGTTCTCTATCCAACAGCGTCGAATTAAAAATATCATCATCCTCATCATCAAATGAATAGCGCTCGATTTCTTGCGAATGAGTATCTGACGAGGAGCTGAGTTGTTCAGAACTCGACGACAAATTCGAGTCAGGATTTCGAGTCCTATATTGGTTTCCAAAATCCATCAGTACAGAATTTTGAGTTCTGTACTGGTTTTCTAAATCGATAGCGGCGCTCATAGAAGACATACTTGATGCGCCTTCCTTTTTTTGTTTCACTGCTTTTTGTTTTGCTTTTGCAACAGTCACCAAATGGAGAACTTGTTCCTTTACGTTGTCGAATCCTTCCTCAAGTTCTTCGAGCTCGGAACGTAAATAATTGCAAAACAAAGAAATTTTTGATGATTGCTGCTTCTCCTCCTCCTTTCTACGAATATCCTGCATAACTTGGAACGATTGCTCAGCAGTTTTTAGAAGTGCATCAATATTTGATGGAGCTGGTCGTTTCTTTTTCTAAATGCAAAAGAATAAACAAAAAATAGGAATCAAAATAGTGCTGAAATATAGCGATATCCAATACAATAATATCCAATAATAATCGAATCCAACAATAACTCCAAGATAATAATATATAATTATATATCCAATATATAATTTAATGACTTTTTCGATATACCGAACAACTCAGTACATTATGTCTTTCTTTAAATTGGAGCACCACTATATTTATTCCAAAACAAATTCTATGTTACCTGCAAAACTCGTGAACATGTTGCTTCTACATCTTCAAAACTTCTGTTGTTGGAAACTCCCAAGACGTTAAGCTACAATAAAAATGATGTATTTAGTCATGATATATTAAAAATGAAAAATAATGCTTACATTAACGTTGCTCACACTTTCTGAATCATCATTTATGTTTTTCAAAAAAGACAACAATTCATAACACCACAATTTTGGCGTATAAACTTCGTTGGTGCCCATGCCGCTCCTCTTAGAACTTTTCCGCATCTCGGCGGCCATTTGATTTTTTAGTGTTCTGATTTTATTTTTGCAGCTTTTTGCAGTGACGCCTGGCTTAATAAGCTGCATTTCTGCTGTTATTTGTTTCATAATTAGTTCCTTTTTATTTGTTTTAACAAAATCAGCATGTCTGCAGTCATACAATACAGGATTTTGTTCATATAATTTTATTAAATATTCCGCTTCGGCTTTTTTCCATATTTCATCCAAATTTTCTTTCTTCAACGCCATTTTAATTTAAATTGTTTGCAGCTTACTTTTCTTATTTTTTTAGATGTTCGCATCTTCGATGCCGACAAACGAATGAGAGCGTTGAAAATCAAAAATTGAAAACAACCCCTAATATAAAATGTGATGACTTTGCTTATGTGTGCGTGTCAGTCAATCGTCACTACAGCTTTTTCGGTGAGTGAAATTTCACGCACTTCACGTCGCCTGCCTCACCTCCCTTGCCTAAGAAAACCGGTTTCTAACAGACTGAGCACTACAGTGTATTTTGGGCCAATAAATTAGCTCCTATAACGACTTACCGTTCGGACGTTTTCAATAAAAAATTAGCTTTAAAAACTAAATTCCGTTAATTTTTTCAAATATTTCTTTTTTATTTTTTATTCCGGTTCTGCATCCAAATCTGTATATACATCACTAAGCCTAATTCGTTGATCCTTACGCTCATTAAAAGCCAAAGACCGCGCCAAATTTGACTATATGACTGGCCTATTAGGAATTCCGTCGAGGCCAACGACTTTAAATAATGATTTAACTAGATCATTTTAATCTTTACTAAATTTGTTTTCTTATATGAATCCGGATTTTAATATAATTTTTCTCTATCTTTTTTTTCATACGTTCTCTTAGGGACGGCTTGCATTTTTTCTTGATGTTTTCGTCATCTCCCAGCTAAATCTTAGCTTACATATAATCGAAAAAGTAGTCCAGAAAATTTCATTCATCGCTTACCCTCTCGCTTACGGAACCCATTATTTTAATACAGGCATGTCATTGGTGGTAATTGATGAAGCTATCGCTTGACATGGGAGTACTTATGTAAGCACTTATTAAACTTGATGAATAACTTCTTCCAATAATCACTTATTTAATAACAACTAAGAAGTTATTGTATAAGCTTTTTCTCTGCACAAATTAGAAAAGTGGTTCAAATATTGAAAAAATCAATTTTTTTTCGTACATCTTTTGCTTAACAGTGCTTAACAGATCAACAACAACAATCAAGAGTTAGAGAATTTCTTCTTTACTATGAGAAAAATGCTTTTATTTAATAGATATATGTATCAGTTAATTAATTAATGTTATGTAATGTAATGTAATTAACCTTAAGCACATTTTTCTGTATTTCATTCACAATCTGGCATTTTTTTCATATTCAAAATTATAAAATTTGACACTTTTGAAGCAAAAATAAAAGTCAAACAAAAAATTTCAATTATCTAAAAACAACGAACAATCATTTCAAAATCAAAAAGGGCTGACAATATTAATTGCATTACGAGTAATATACAATATAATGCATTATTGGTCACCAACATTTATGTAATGGGTTTTATAATCGAATGCAAATCAAGGCTATACGAAAAATTTTGCTGGGCTTCTTTCATTTCTAATACAATAAAAAATTAAATGTCACTCACGTTTCACTTCTTCAAATGCTTTTTTAATGATAAATAATTGCGTCTGCTTGACTAAAAAAATTACAAAATTTACTAATCTTATATTAAAAGTTAATCCGAGACATAAATTATGCCAGACAATTATTATCTAAGATAATCCAATTTATCAATAAAAATTGTCACTCACGTTTCACTCTTGAATCACTTTTTAAAATTATATTTTTCGATAGAAAATAAGTTTGTTTTTAAAAATTTTAATATTCACTTTTCATTAGAAAATGTTTCAATTGTGAGTATTATATAACGGTGATTTAATATTTAAATCGCGAAATACCAAATTACAAAAAATAAAAAAACTTAAAATTCTTTTAACTTGGTACAGATTAAAAATGCATTCAATAAAATCAGCTAAAATTTAAGGATATAATATGTTTTTTCAAAATGCTTTTACCGTAGGAAAACACAAACAATATCCTTACACTCAGGGAAAATATGCTGTTTTATCAAACAAATCATGAGTTGAAATAACAGATTTCACTGTTAAATACCATCGAACAAATGAAACTTTCAAATCAACAGTCGGTTGACTGTTGGTCTTTAGAACACGAAACCCATATAAAAACGTACTTATTGAAATTTGATCACTGGTTTGAAAGTGTGCTAACGTGTGCGTCTAGTACTCGAGTGTACACGGTTCAAGTACCGGCAAGGCCATTAAAAATTTTTTTTATTTAAAATATTTTTTTTAAATAAAAAATGAAATTTGCAATTGTTTTTTTTTTTTTGCAAGATTGTAAGCATTTTATTTTGAAGGTTATTTTTGACCAAACAATTAATGAAACAGAATTATTATCAGGTCTGTTCCCGTACTCTAAAGTTTTAGTCCAATTTACCAGTTTTTACCAGTTTTAGTCCGAGAAGCGTTCCCGTACTCGAAAAAATGGTAAAAGAGAGTGCAATCGAGAGAGTAAAACATTTCCCCTCCTTGTCAAAAGTTGCAAGTTTTAGTCCGAGAAATTTCTTCGGTTAAAAATGGTAAAAGTGTCAAACAGCTTAAAATCAGCTGTTTACAAGTTAGCAAAGAAATTGCGATACATCAAAACTTCCTTGAAACTATTAAAATGGAACTCAAAAACATGGGAAAATATGTAAAAACTTATACAAATTCTTAACTTGCGAATTAATTTCAATGTTATTAAAAATCTTAGGCATTTCGTCTACAATGCCGATGCTCCACATCAAGCCAATGCTGGACAAGCTATCTTATTTGACAGTTTTTATAATTTTAGTCCGAGAAGCGTTCCCGTACTTTTTTGTGTTTTTCTCTTTTTTTCGAAATATTTTTTCTCATTCTCAGGTTTTTGACAGTTTTACCATTTTTAGTCCAAAAAGTACGGGAACAGACCTATTATTTCAATTATTAAATTACAATTTTTGATACTTACACAGCTAGGGTTCGAACCCACGTCTCCCGCATGACAGTCTAGTGCACATCCACTGAGCTACTGGCAACGATAATATAAATATAGCAAAACACATATAAAAACTATTGCTTAGAAAAAATTGACAATTCAATATAAGCACAAAAATATTTCAACAGATGATTTTGACAGCACAAAAATACTTTGAAACGTTCATTCAACAAAGAAAATTGTTTACTTTAACGCAAATCATTCAATCGAACAGTGTTTTGAAATAACAGCGGCCGACTGTTAATATTACAGTTGATATTTTTCTGAGTGTAACGTAGCATATATTTTTATTGAGCTTAAAACATTTTTATTTTTTAAGGTTTAGGTTTACTTTTTCTGGATTTGCCAAAATGCCTTTTTCCTATTTTCAATGTCGATTTTGCCTTTTTTGATTTTTTAGTGCCATAATATCCGGGCCCTGGATATAGCATGTAAGTATTCAAGAGCTCTGAACTTTATTCATGTAAGTATTCAAGAGTGTTGTAGGATGATATTTAAAAACAGCATAAGATTGAAGCAATCGATATCCAATAACAATCGACCATCAGGTAATCGAAGCGACCTTGAAATAAACCAGGCTTTCATTTTCATTCTCAATTCTCGTCCAAATATCGAATCGCCGCCTAAAAAGTTTCACTTTAAAAATCTTGTTCTTTTCATCAGACCTGTTAATTCTTATGTTTTTTCGATGCTGAAACCGAATCCAATATTTCTGAATTCATAACTCGCCTATCACCTTTCATTAATGACAAAATCTTCAAATAATTTTCATAAAAATTACATTGTTTTCTATAAAACTTTAAAAAAACTGTTAAAAATACGAGCAAACGAGACCATCTAACTGTCTAACTGTACAGAGTCTGAACATTAAGTTGATGTGAACCAATCACCTACGGTTTCTGGCATAAAAACAGTTTACAAAAGGCTAAATTTTAATTTTCCAAACATATTATTGCTTTTACATGTAACCAGGCACCTCCACGAGATTATGCTGGGCAACAAATCCCTCTGGCAAAGATGCTGGTATACAGATCCACTGTGAAATTTGAGAATACAATTTGGAATTTGGACTAGAAAACAAGTATAGCTTTGAGAGACAAAATTTAGAAAAAACTATAGAAAATGATTAACAATCGTTAAAGATTTGGTCGTGATTGTGCAGGTAGGTGTGATACCTCCAATACAGCTGGAATACTTTGTCTGCTTTAATTGAGAATCAAGTTTATTTAAGATACTCCAGAAATCAAGAAAAATACGGGATTCATTTGGTAAATGGGCGGGGTACTATTCACATAGCTGCCGTTTGCGACATTATAATGGATTTACTATTTTACATTTTAAACTTTCTTGACAGATTTCTAAAACAAAAAAACAAATTATGCAAAACACACCGTAATGCTCTTTTTAGAATTACTCTGATAACAACATTGCTGTAATTAGCTTGTCTATTTTTTATTTCTTTATACTCTCCACTTTCCTCTAGCCATGATTTTCATAAGCAGCTTAGCGATGGCAAAGCTACTCGGCGCTATTCTCTTAATTAAGTGCAGTTAAAAAAATAAAAATAGAAAACTTTTATCACGTTCAACAATTGCTGCCTAGCTGTTTAGCTGACCTAATTGCTGAGCTGATGATATAAATGGCGCAAGCTATGTAACCGAAAAATAAAAGAACAAACAATTTCTCGAAATTTGTAGCAGATACAATTTTTCTGCCAGACAATCGAAAGCAAAACGATTTGTAACGATTTTTACCTTGTAGCATAGAATTAATCTTAATTGATGGCAAGAATATTTAAGTTGAGAACTCAAAAAATACATTACCGTGATGTAGATTAATTGAGTAGCGTGTCGTATGCGTAAGTTACAATGTTTGGAAGTTTAGTTGAATTTTGTTGTAATTAAGAAAGATTATAAGTTAATTTACTATTCTTAAATCTTTACTCTGAAAACAATGTTCCACGCGCATACTAAGTTGTCTTAAGTGCTTAACACTCATACTCAGAAGTAAATATTTGTGATAGTATTTTCCATAACAAAATTACCGGTCAACATATGTCTTGTGAATCACTTACGTTATCCTGGCAACGGAGAGCAGAGCATATTTCCTGCGATTTATCGCATTTGACATTAAATGCACATGAATATGTTATACAATGTAACATAAATAATACGCTTATAACTACAAACACAAATAAACAAACTGTAAATGTATTTATGTCGGTATTAATGTATGTGTGCATACATTGCACACCAACACTGAACTAATACTGAACACAATAAACTATACAAATATGAAAGCTACTAATGAAGACAAATAGTCAGCAGGAAAAACTGAACATCTTACTTGAGACATTCTCTAGGCATCACTGACGAAATAACACAACTTCAAGACTTAATAAGCAGCCATGACTGGAAGCAACAGTTCCGTCTGCTTAGAATAACTAAAAGTTCTTGCCCGCCTTTGGAGTTCTATCTTAAAATTCACTCACACAAACATTACGACTTCGTTGTTTACATAAACTTCATCAAATTGATTGTAATTGTTTGCAAACAAGAACTGAAAATGTACATCTCCTGCTCCCCCCTTATTGTGTTATTGAAACGCTTTATATATGACAAGTTAAGTTTGAGCAAAATTACTTCTGTGACCTGTTTAATACTGTCATCATAGAGAATATTAAATGACTTGGCTGTTGGCATTCAATTCTACAAAAACAACAAATTCAACAATATTCTTGTCAATTCTGTTGTAATCAAACATAAATTTCTTCACCCAAAAGCATTTGCTTCTAGCTAACACTCGTAGCCAAAAGCTGTCACTTGTTATGTTCACTTATTGTGTGTGTGTGTGTCGTTCTTGGTTAGTAAATATCTGGCATCTGATTGGATTTACGTGCGGTTAATAAATGTTTTGGTCAACCTTGTTTTGACAAAGAAGAACAAGGAATTATTTTGAATTTTGCATGTAATAAAAGCAAATAACTAACAATATGTTAAAATGTATATAATTTTCAAATATATGGTGTTCATTTATTTTTCTAATGAATTATTTTAGTATTTTTTTTTTTTTTGCCAAATATGTAAGGCAAAAGAAAGCATTTCTTAAAAAACAGGCATTCGGTCTTCATCCGGACATGGATACGTTTTTTCAAGAGGCAATCGGGGTAATAGTGCAGTGGGGTGACATATTATTTACAATATTTAAACATATGTAAACTGTCATTTATTTTTGGGTGACAGGGGAAAAGAGCGTAGCGTTGGACAGGCACTGCGTCTTGATCGAAAAAACCACATTGCCCGCAACTGGCACTATCAAGGCGAGTCGGAGCCAACTCAAGAGCTCCATGTTCAGAACTCGCTGTCTCCCCTAGACTACTAACTTGAGGGTCTCTACAAGACCTTAAAAATGGAATGTGCCTAGGATTTGGATCCCAACCACATTAATCATGCCCAATGAAATCTAAACCAGCCTCGGAACCCAAACCAGCCTAAGAACCCCCCACTACGTTCACGACCACTGCAAACGAAAAACGGACAATGATTTACGGATATGCACCTGGAATGTCCGGACCCGTTATAGAGAAGGTGCCCCTGTCCAACTGGCGGAAGCCCTCGAAGAAATAAAGACTGACATCACTGCCATCCAGGAGATTCGATGGACAGTACAAAGCTGCTCTTAGTGATCAGACTTCGATATCTACTACAGCTGCCATACAAAGCGCGAATTTGGATGCGGATTCGTCGTAAGTCGGAAACTACGCCATCTTGTTTCTTCCACATAAGCCTAATTTGCACGCACAGCCCGACGGAGGAAAAGAACGATGCTGTCAAGAAAGCCTTCTACGAAAGTCTAGAGCATGTGTATGATCACTAGGGTGTCCCAAAAATAATTTTTTTTTGCGAGTTTCATAGTTGCTCAGCCTTTGTTTAAATGCTTATACTGTCAAGTATTTTTGAGAATATTTTCAGATTTTTTGGAGGGCGTTTACAGGTCGCGCTAATCGGATTTTCCGTAAAAATCAGTTTTTTCTGAGATTTTTCGAATTTCAATCATAAGTTGATCAATTACAAACATTTTGTTTGTATTCGAGTCATCACTTTGAAAGAAAAATGTCCAAACTTTACTTTACCGTACATAAATTAGAAGTTTTGGCTTTTTGTTTTGTAATTTGGATGTGATACATTAAATTTTTTCGTGAAATTTTCGTAATTTTTTTTAAAAATGCTTCATAACTTTTCAAAATTCTATGAAAACAAATTAAAGTAAAGATGCAGTTTGAAAAATAGTAAAATTCTTAGCAATTTAAAAAACAATACTTGATTTTACTCTTGCCGTTCCAGAGTTATAGCCATTAAAGCTGTGTTGCCATTGTTGAAAATAAAATAAAATATAAGTTTTTCGTATTTCTACAAACATAATCTTTCCTTATATAAAGACTTTACGAATTCTTATAAGGCATTGGTTTATTTTGATTACCACCGAATCAACAAAAACACAAATAAAAATAAGAGGAATCTGTACATGGTACAAAATCATTTATTTGATTCCGTACGATGTAGCTCTATGCCCTGTAAAAGATTTCGAAAGTCCGTTTCAGAAGTTGTAACACCGATGCAAGTGCTTGCCAAGGCCACACCACGTTCTGCGACATCATTTACCACTTGCAGTTGTTGAATTATATGCTTTGTTTTCTGGAATGATTCATTGCTTATCTATTCTTCTGGGTCGGTTTGCAAAAAAGCAATTGAGATATTGCAGGCTTCAAAAAAAGTATGGCTGGATTTAGAAATGAAATCTTGAATTTTCATACTTTTTATCATGTTTTGTGTTATATTGGCTTGTTCGGTTTTATTATTTGCCGTATTAATATTTTTTACCATCAAACGCAAAGTTTTGGGTTTTATGCGTTCATCACATAAAGCTGAGGGAGCTAGTTTCCCCGGATAGGTACCACTGATGCCCCAAAAAAGTTTTCAGCGTGGCGTTTGCAACGTGTGCAATTAAGTGCTTGTAGCTAGTCAATTTTATAATCAAATTGAGGACATTAAGAGGAGCGTATCGAGGGCACTGACAGAGGTACCAATTTTTTATGTACACTCTTAAAATGAATGAGCTAAACTCAAACAAGGCATCAGTCTTTGAATTGCCTACAAATGATCGCAGCTGGTTTTGAAAAAAGCATATTTTTAACGAGTATATAATTTTCATCATCCAGCGAGCCCTATTAATAGCTCCTAGATTTTTGATTGAATGACCGGTTTCTTAATTATCACCCAAAAAAATAAAACCCAGTAACCAAAATAAACCAATGCCTTAAAGAATTCGTAAAGTCTTTATGTATGTTTGTAGAAATACGAAAAACTTATATATTATTTTGTTTTCAACCAATGGCAACACAGCATTAATGGTAATAACTCTGAAACGGCACAAGTAAAATCAAGTATTGTTTTTTAAATTGCTTAGAATTTTACCATAGTTCAAACTGCATGATTACTTTAATATATTTTGATATAATTTTTAAAAGTTATTAAGCGTTTTTAAAAAAAATTACGAAAATTTCACGAAAAAATTGAATGTACCACATACATATTAAAAAAAAAAAGCCAAAACTTCTAATTTATGTACGGTAAAGTAAAGTTTGGACATTTCTCTTTCAAAATGATGACTCTAACACTAACAAGATATCTGTATTGACCAACTTATGATTGAAATTCGAAAAATCTCAGAAAAACCTGATTTTTACGGAAAATCCGATTAGCGCGACCTCTAAACGTCCTCCAAAAAATCTGAAAAAATTCTCAAAAATACTTAACAGCATAAGCATTCAAACAAAGGTTGAGCAAAAAAATTTTTTATTTTTTGGGACACACTAATGATCACTGCCCAGCCCATTGAAAATAGTTCTCAGCGATTTCAACGCGAAGGTCGGAAAAGAAGACATTTTTGGCTCAACTGTTCCCAGTTTCCACGTGACTTTGAAAAACGTTCTAAGACTGATCGACTTCGCAGCGGCGCGAAACATGGTCGTTAGTAGCACCAGATTTGAATACCTTTATATCCAAAAGCAACCTGGCTGTCCCTAGATCAAAAAACGCAAAACCAAATTGATCATGCTGTGATCGACGGAAGGCAAGCTTTAAGCGTATTGGATGTGCTCACATTTAAGGGAGTCAATATTGACTCTGACCATTATCTTTTTTTTTTTTTTTTAGCTTTGAACCATTGAACCAAGGATTTCAGGTGTCAAACTTATTCAGTCAAGTCTGCCTTGGTTCGGAAATGGGGAGATAGATAAGTAGGAGAGAAAGGGAAATCAAGAGAAACAAGTGTAGAATGTTCTAGTGTGGTGGAGTGCTATATAAATATTCGAATTTGAATCTGAGGCAAGTGTTATGCCTTTACCTCAGTCAATCCGAGGTATCAAGCAATCTCATTCCACAAAAACATCTCTACCACCAACTACAACTTCCAAAGTCGTATATATTGATGAAGTTTAAATTTCAGTTGATTAGAAATGAGGAAAGAATTAAAGAAAGGTAGAAGCGTAGGACCATGGCTAGACCGGGATTCGAACCCGGAACCTCTGGGTTGGTAGTCAAGTACGCTAACCAGTCGACTACCGAGGTCGCAAACATACGATACAGCGGCTATGCCAATATTGGTTGCTATTTGATGGTTATATGCGACGATTGTATTGTATGGATGCAACCATGCAATTAGTTGGTTGCATATTGCACGGTCGATTAGTTGAAACTGCCAACTACTGCACAACAAGCGATTGTACAGCCATTGTATCGTGTAGAACCCCCATTACTATTGCCTCGATGTTGCTGGCGGACTTTGGGAACATATAGCCATGCACACTGCTATTGAGGAAGTAATTGTTTTTCAGCGCCCGCAACTTTGTAACCAATGTTATGACCAAAAGCGTCGCCACACGACTGCAGCAAAATACGCCGCATATAAAAAGACGCTGCAGTCAGCTGCAATGCGAACCATGTATGAAAACTATCGCGATAAGAGGAAGAAAGAGAGATGTCTTAACAGACGTAAAAAAAGCGAGCAGGAAAAGTGTGAGCGTGAGAAAATAAAAGTGAACCAGTTCAAGAAGTATGCGTAAAAATTCAATCAATCAATAGGTTAAGCGTGTCTAACTTAAGGTTTCAAGCCCGGAGCATCCACTTAAAGAGATGAGAATGGTGATCTGGTTACAGATACACAGTGCGCATTGAGATTACGGAGACAGAATTTTTCCAAACTGCTTGCAGGCGACGATATCAACGATTCCGCCCTTGAAGAATGCTGTCTGACACCACCAATCTACGATAATGGAGTGGAAATTCCCACACCTAGCCATGACGAGCTTAAAGTTTGCTATCCAGCGACTCAAAAACAACAAAGCACCAGTTGTTGCTGAATTGTTTAAAACCGGCGGCGGTGAATTGATAACGTGCATGCATCAACTCTTCAGCAAAATATGGCTAGCGGAAAGCATGCCCGACAATTGGAATCTCAGTGTATTTTGTCCTTTACTTAAGAAAGAAGACCCGACAATCTGCGCCAACTACCGAGGTATCAGTCTTATTTCCATCGCACACAAGGTTCTTTCGAGTGTAATGTGTGAAAGATTGAAGCCGCATACCAAAACACTGATTGAACATCGACTCCCACCATCTTTTTGTTGATAACAAAGCTGCGTTCGATAGCCCGATTTGGCATTGCCTGTACGTAGCAATGTCTGAGGTCGGTATACCTGCAAAGTTGATAAGACTCTGCAGGATGACGTTGAGCAATACATGAAGCTCCGTCAAGGTTGGAAATTACCTCTCTGAAACCTTGAATACTTAACGAGCTTTCAGACCGGGCGACCCGCTATTATGCGATCTCTTCGATTTCATCATGGAAAGAATCCTACGAAAAACAGCAGTTCATCGTAATGAAACCATATTCTACAAAAGTGTCCAGCTCCTTGCAGATTGGCAGAACCAAGATAGATGTAACTACTGCTTTCGCCGCTATCGAAAAGAAATCAGCCAAAGTGGGTTTGACGGTGAACGAGGGCAAAACAAAGTATATGCTGTTTACAAATATAGGGCAACGCGGCGTCTAGACTTCCATGTTACAGCAGGCAAATATAAATTTGAAGTTGTCAAGGAGTTTACATTCCTTGGCACCGCCTGGAGATGAAGCGAAGAATTACAATTGCCAATAGGTGCTACTACGGGCTAAATAAGCAATTAGGTTCCAAAGCCCTCTCTCGATCGACAAAACTAACACTCTACAAGAAGCTCATCATACCTGTGCTTCTCTCTGGCGCTGAGGCATGGGTGTTTGCGCAAACAGATGCAGCCGCTCTTGGGCTTGTTCGCAAAATTGTTGGTCCTGTTCGAGTTGGCGACGTCTATCATATTCGAATAAACCACGAACTGTGCGAGCTCTACGACGACATTGACTTAGTCCATTGTATAACAATTCAGTAACTACTTTGGCTGGGTTACGACTTTCGTATAGATGCTCGTATTTCGTTTGATTTTGCTCCAGCGAAAAAGGTGTTTGAGGCGAAAGGGTTGACGACGTAGAGGAAGACCATGCCTTTGATGGATTAACCAGGCTGAGTAATCCCCAACAGCGCTTGGTGAAAGAGATTGGAAACGGCACGCGCGAAGCAGAAACGTCTGGCAAGAGCTGATGAAGTTAGTTGTAATCCGACCACGGATTGTCATGGCCACATAACAAGTATGTAAATAAGAGAAACATAAGCTTTCCAACCAGCAAAATAAGTCCAAATTTAATTATGAGTTCCCCTTAAAGCTGTTTAAAAGGGAAAAATAAGTTCCATGGTACTTCGTAGCTGCTTTATAGTCCGTTGTAGAACTTGTCACACCTAAAGTGTTACCTTCAGGCAATATTGTGCAATGTGCTACACCTAAAGCTGCTTTATGGTGTCAATTTCAAGCAAAAGTCAATTTTGTACTCATAATTTTGCACTTTAAAGCTGCTTATTGGTACCTACTACAGAATTAGCTGTAGAAATGAAAAAAATCTTCGTATTGATAAAAAGCGATATAGCACAATGGCTGAAACGTCGGGCTACAAATCGGCGAGACAAGGGATCGAGCCCTGGCAAAGGCAAAATTTTAATAAAAAGTTTTCGAATTTGGACGACTATTTTAGATCTTTGAAAATTTACGAAGTTCGATAGGAAAGCTGCTTAGCAGTCTATGCAAAGTATTAGTTTGTAACTCAAAGTACGCAAAATTACTTACACTGCTAAGCAGCTTAGAAAATTCGCTGTAAAAGCCTAATTTTGAGTTCAAAATCGTTTCTTTTTTCGCAAATTATGAAAATAAAAGTTATTATCAGCTGGCCCATCAAAATTTTCCTGCCGTTCAGGGTTAAGTTGTCACAATATACTCAAACCACTTTTATAAATTTTTATTAGTACCGATTTTTATGGAACTTTGACGAAAACTGAAGATATAAAATATGAACCAATTCTAATGACGCATCAAAAAGTGCATAATTTTGTTATGACAAAGCTAAAACAACAACAGAAAAGCAACGGTAGCTTTATTTACACTTTCTCTTTACATAACTTTTCATAATAACACACTTAAGAAAATTAACAGAAGTAAGTTTTCTGTTATGCTGTATTTGTGAGGAAAAAAAATCATTTTTATCTCATTGAAAAGTGAAGGGTCCGTCATCTAACGTTTTTTTTTTTCAACTAGTGCTTATTTCGTGAATGGTAACACTTAGCACATGTCTGATTTTACAGATCATTAGTAATATCCTTCCGCTGAACGAATATGGTTGTGTACACGCTTGAACAACGCTGGAAAATATTGCGACATTACTTTGAAAATCATGGTAATGTTGCAGAATATGTGCGAAAATTGCGTACGGATTTTGGAAGAACAGAAGCACAGTCAGCTCCGTATGTTCGTTATCTTGTGAAAAAAGTGAAAGAAACTGGCATCCTCATCGATAAACCAAAGCGTGAATAGCCAAAAACAGAGCGTACACCCGAGAATATTGCTGCTGTGGCAGAAAGTGTGCGTGAAGCGGCATCAACATCAATTCACCGTCGTTCTCAACAATTGAACATGTCGGAGACATCATGACGAATTTTGCATAAAGACCTTGGTATGACGCCATACAAAGTACAATTGGTTCAGGAGTTGAAGCCAACTTACCATCCAATGTGTTTTCGCTTCGCTACGTGGGCCTGCGATTGACTTACAGAAGATGCCGATTTTGCCAAAAAAATCATCTTTTCAAATGAAGCTCATTTTGATCTTGGCGGGTATCTAAACAAGCAAAATTGTCGCATTTGGGGCACAAAAAACCCGCACGCATACATTGAAAAGCCGATGCACCCAAAACGAGTTACTGTTTGGTTCGGAATTTGGTCCAGAGTTATAATTGGGCCATTTTTTTTCGAAAATGAGTAAACAGTGGCCGTTACAGTCAATGGCCATCGTTATCGGGCCATGTTGAACGAATTTTTGTTCACAAAAAATTGAAGAGAAGGATATTGGCAACATTTGGTTTCAACAGGACGGCGCTACTAGCCCAAGCTTCACTCGATGTCTTGCGCCCTGTTTTTGAAGATTGCATTATCAGCTGCAGAGCTGATGTCGTTTGGCCACCTCGGAGCTGCGATTTGACACCGTTTGTTGGGTGTCCTCAAAGATAAGTGTTACGCCGACAAGCCAGAGACAATTGACGCTTTAAAAGACAATATTCGTGAAGCCATTGATGAAATACAGCTGCACACAATCGATAATTTGCCTAAAAATTGGACCGATCGTGTAGGCTACTACATGGCCAGCCGAGGCAGCCATTTGAATGAAATAATTTTACATTATTAACCGGAAAGATTGTACATTCAAATAAAAAAGAAATTTGAGAAAATATTCATTTGTTTTTTTATAGCATTTTCAAAAAAAAAAAATTAATTTGGCGGACCCTTGGTTTATACGATCAAAAAATCAAGCCTATCATAAAAATTTAAGATTTTTTTTTTTGTTTATTATTATAAATTTTGTATTTTTGTATGCATAAAAATTAATGGTGACGTGAAAGAATCGTAACAGTTTCTAAATTCGTTTCTGAGTTATAATTCCACTTATCCCTTTAAACACTCCCACAGCAACAACAGCGCCACCTACCGGGTCAAACTTTAAATATTAACCATCTACAGACCCAGCCACATGCACTCACAGGAATTCAGTGACAAATCCATCAAGGTTTATAAGGATTATAAATCCATTAAGATATTTTCAGTTGGACGAAAATTGCAAAAATATGAAAAACCCAAAATATAAACAAAATAACCAAATATATCCTACACACACACAGCTACAAAATCTTATAAGAACCACAATAACAACGACGTCCTCTAATAAGAACAACAACAACGATCGTGTTGACTATACCCATAGTATAACTAACGAAGTAATATCAGGGAGGAGAGCAGCTTACCGTGATTGTCAAAACGAAGATGAGAGCTCATACAAAATCTACGAACGAGTAGAACGCTAAGAATAGGCAAAATGTAAACAATGATCCGCTTCCAACTCTCGCGTGTTTATGTAAAATAATTGTAGAAAATTGTGATTTGTCGCTTTGTATATTATTTTTATTGTTATTGTTAAAGTAATAAATAAAATTAAAAGTGCAAATTGAATAAACTGCAATTCATTGGATGCTGTTTGCAGTCACTGTTGCTGCTGCTTAAACTCGGACCTCTTAGAACAATTCGCTGCAAACACCTTGAAGTCACTGTTATTCCTCAGTTATTGTATTATATTTATTTTATCTAGTTTATTTTTATAATAAAACAATATCACAACGAAAATATTAAATGTTATTTGCACTTAACACAACACGATGTTCTATTGAATTTAGATTTGTTTGCTTGCTTTGGCTTGTTTGCTTTGTCTGCATTCGCCAAGATGGCCGATTTTGACATTAAGGGTACTGACAGAGAGAGTACGTTCACTCCTGATATTACTTCGTTAGTTATACTATGACTATACCAACAACAACTGCGCTCTCAGTTCTGCCCTCTGATGCTGCCGATTGTGCCGATGAGGGATGGCAAGGGGCATGGGTAGAGACAAACAAACTGGTTTAGAGACTCACCAAACATCAGAAAATAAGCGAACAGCTGCCAGAATTTAACATTTGCAGCTCATGTTAACAAAGGTTTCATCACAGAGAGTATGTTATAACTAAAATAGGTAGAATAAAAAGTTCGTCCTCTTGGCGACATCATGAAATTAACATTAACAGAGCATTGTTATTCTCATAAAACCTCTTGTTATAATATACTCTCTGTGGTTTCATTTCCACTTGGTCCGGACCCATCTCGGCGCCTTGACAGAATTTGGTTCTAGACGAACTTGGTTTGATGAAATGTCTTCATAATATATGGTTTTTGACGAGAAGGAGACAATTTAGTTGCGACTGCGAAATCGATTGATTATGTTGTGCTGATTTGCGGCTGCGCGCTGTTTTAAAAATAAATAGAGCAACATGTTTATGTGTTAAACATTAATATTTGCTTTATTTAGATATTTGCATTATCAGTGTCTTTGCTTTATTTTTTTCAATTGGAATTTCTTATTTTAGAAATTCTTATGAGTTTTTCGTTTGTTGCTGTCTCAACGTAATCATTATGTATTTGCAGTGGGAATTTTTTCTGTACAAATAAAAACAGTAGAATTGCTACTCACTCTCTTCTGTGTGCAGAACAGTAAAGCTACAGAAAAATGGGAATCGAAATTTTTGTTAAATTTAAGCCTTCTGCACAGTACTGTTTAGCCTAAAATAAAAGAGCATGACGTTTTGAAGACCATTTCCCTTAAAAGGATACAATACAAAGATTTACTTAGGTTTTTTGTACTATGTATATTCACAAGCATTTCATGGGTTTTGACGTAGAATTACGTCTTACAGCGCGGTTTGTATGGGGTCGTTTTAACAAATTTTTTCAAGGTCATTATGCAACGTTTTTGGCGAATACTTTAGGGTATACCTACAGCCTTCAATACTTTTCGTTTAAAGATAATATATATACTAAAATATCAGATATATCCTGCGCTGAATGAATATCTAACTTTGGATTTTGTCACTATTATATTAAAGTCACAAAATAGTAAAATATAAGAAGAAAAATGCATGTTTTTATATGAGGAAATCAATCATCAGCTGTTTATGTGCCTGCTGCTTTCTTTGTTTTTCTTTCTTTGTTTATGCTTGTATGCTTTGGTTTTGCAAAATGATTGGTTCGCTTTGGCAGCATTGTAAGCAATAGTTCGCATGGGCTTATGTATGCACTGCTGTTCTAGTATACTATTTTGAAACCAGAGGTCATGAACCTCTCTTCAACTCAGTCAATGAACTCAATCTGTCAAATTTAACGACATGGGTCTG
This sequence comes from Tetanocera ferruginea, assembly GCA_958299015.1. Lineage (NCBI taxonomy): Eukaryota > Metazoa > Arthropoda > Insecta > Diptera > Sciomyzidae > Tetanocera > Tetanocera ferruginea. The sequence goes on along the minus strand of OY282640.1, from coordinate 56,710,451 downwards.
TGATCCGGTTAGATTTAACTCTTATGAAAAAAACGAGTTGGATCATATTTCTTTTTATGCTTTTACCCAATAGATGGCATTAAATTTTAATTTTTGTTTTTAATGCAAATTAATTTGGATTCCACATCCCACTAGCACTAGAAAGTGTAGTTTGTAGTGTAGTTTTTTAATATCAGACAGAGACGAGAGGAAAAGACATGTGCTCAGCGTGAAATATAGTAACCATACGATCTTTAAAAAATCGGGGTCTTAATTTTAATTTGAAAATATTAGTTAAACTGACTGTAGCTCGCAAACTATATATCGGGCAGAGACGAAAGTGGCACCAATGGAAAGTGCATTTGCTTCGCCTTCTTTTCAAATAAGTCAATGAACTCAACCTGTCAAACTTAACAAAATGATCGAAAAAATTTGAAATTTTGCTTGTTTCTTTTTTCTTTTTGCTTGCTCATTTAATCATAAAGGGTGATTTTTTTGAGGTTATGATTTTCATGCATTAGTATTTGACAGATCACGTGGGATTTCAGACATGGTGTCAAAGAGAAAGATGCTCAGTATGCTTTGACATTTCATCATGAATAGACTTACTAACGAGCAACGCTTGCAAATCATTGAATTTTATTACCAAAATCAGTGTTCGGTTCGAAATGTGTTTCGCGCTTTACGTCCGATTTATGGTCTACATAATCGACCAAGTGAGCAAACAATTAATGCGATTGTGACCAAGTTTCGCACTCAGTTTACTTTATTGGACATTAAACCAACCACACGAATGCGTACAGTGCGTACAGAAGAGAATATTGCGTCTATTTCTGAGAGTGTTGCTGAAGACCGTGAAATGTCGATTCGTCGCCGTTCGCAGCAATTGGGTTTGTGTTATTCGACCACACGGAAGGTTTTACGCAAAGATCTTGGTGTAAAACCGTATAAAATACAGCTCGTGCAAGAACTGAAGCCGAACGATCTGCCACAACGTCGAATTTTCAGTGAATGGGCCCTAGAAAAGTTGGCAGAAAATCCGCTTTTTTATCGACAAATTTTGTTCAGCGATGAGGCTCATTTCTGGTTGAATGGCTACGTAAATAAGCAAAATTGCCGCATTTGGAGTGAAGAGCAACCAGAAGCCGTTCAAGAACTGGCCATGCATCCCGAAAAATGCACTGTTTGGTGTGGTTTGTACGCTGGTGGAATCATTGGACCGTATTTTTTCAAAGATGCTGTTGGACGCAACGTTACGGTGAATGGCGATCGCTATCGTTCGATGCTAACAAACTTTTTGTTGCCAAAAATGGAAGAACTGAACTTGGTTGACATGTGGTTTCAACAAGATGGCGCTACATGCCACACAGCTCGCGATTCTATGGCCATTTTGAGGGAAAACTTCGGAGAACAATTAATCTCAAGAAATGGACCGGTAAGTTGGCCACCAAGATCATGCGATTTGACGCCTTTAGACTATTTTTTGTGGGGCTACGTCAAGTCTAAAGTCTACAGAAATAAGCCAGCAACTATTCCAGCTTTGGAAGACAACATTTCCGAAGAAATTCGGGCTATTCCGGCCGAAATGCTCGAAAAAGTTGCCCAAAATTGGACTTTCCGAATGGACCACCTAAGACGCAGCCGCGGTCAACATTTAAATGAAATTATCTTCAAAAAGTAAATGTCATGGACCAATCTAACGTTTCAAATAAAGAACCGATGAGATTTTGCAAATTTTATGCGTTTTTTTTTTAAAAAAAAAGTTATCAAGCTCTTAAAAAATCACCCTTTACTTACTTTTTAACTTTTTCTTTGTTTTGGCCTCAATAAGTAGTCCATAATTGAGTGTTATTCATTTGTTAATTTTTGGAAGATCAATAAAAATACGTGCAAAATGAACAAAACAATCGGACCAAAGAGACAAAGTAGAAGAGGTTACAACTTAGACGGAATTCTACGTCTACACTTACGATACTATCGAAACTGTTTCTTTTTTTAATATGTTTATTTGTAAGCATTTTAAGGGATAAAGAATTATTTTTGTATTTATTTCCCAAAAGTTTATGAGTTATGAGGTATTAGTTTGTTCGTATTACACACATTATTTTTAACACATCTTAGTTTTGATATAAAATATAAACCAAATTGTGTCTTCTTTGGCCAAACATAAGCTTATGTATGGAGTTTTAAGTATTTGGGTTGTAGGGGAAGTAAGCGTGTCCATGGGTGAATTCCAAAAATATTCAAAAGTGCAGATCTTGGATCCACTTCAATATGTCTACCAAAATGGAGTTATCTCAACTGCTTCTTATCCTATGCTTATGGACAACACACAGGCGGACGGATAAACAGACATAGATAAATCGACTCATGAGATGACACCTGATCAAGAATATATATAATTTTCTTTACAGGAATCGCTTATTTCTATGCGTTACAAGCGTTTGCAGAAATTTAATCACATCACCTTATATTTTTATGGTATAAAAATGGTTTCAACTTGCAGTATAAAAGAGCTTGAATATATCTATAGAATTACATAAAAATTAATCTCAAAGATTCGTTTTTTTTTGTTTGTTTAATAACTCATGAACTATATCATTGATTTAAATAAAATTTTCAGTTTGAATTTTAAATTATTAAAAAGTGAAAATGACTTCTATCTACGATTTTAAACAATAGTTGAACATATAACATGATATCTCATAAATTGCTTTATTTTTCATTAGGATTCTCTTTATTTGAATTGATGTATAGGTAGTCAATACAATATATATGAACAAACTGAAGATCTTTTCGTACTATAAAAAGAAATAAGAAGTAAAGTCATACTTCTTAAATAAATGATTCGATACTTATCAAAGTCGACTTAGTCTAACGGTTAAAATTTTGTACAGTTTTTGCTAAATCAGAAACGATTAAGAAATAATTATTATTGAAGAAATAAATTATCGATATTGTCATTCATTTTGTAAAAAACCACTACAACGAGTTTTATTTCAAAGGCTGAGGTATAAAATAAAAAAGAGTAAAGTTTTTCAAAGTTGCTCTATTTGGTTTTCAGTAATATTTAAAAATAAAACAGAGTCCCTTAAATTTTTCGCGGCTATTTCGTGATAAAATAAAATATGTTTCCATAGAAGTGGAGTTAGAAGAGTATAAAAGTTATAATTAATCAAAGACACGCGGATTTTATGAGCAAATTTCTAATCGCAAACACACAATAACTTTTTTTACACAGGGTCGTTAATAGTTATTTTAAAAAGCTATGTAGGTTATTTTTAAGGTTTCTACATTAACATTACTTACATATGTAAACCGAGAATAATAAGAACGAATTAATGTCCTTAACGAAAGAGATATTCGTTCATTTCATGAAGCTCGGATAATTTTGTTTTTTCCGGTGATTTCGGGCGATTTTAAAGAAGCTTCTTTAAAAGCCATTATTTTGGCATAAAGAGCAAGTTGCACAATTGTGCACGAATCTTCGAGTGCAACTTCGCGGTAAATTAAAACTGGTACGTTTGCTTCAACAGTTCTGATAGTTGGATACTGTCATAAAGTTTACTTCATGCTTGAGCAATGCACTGAAAACAAAAGATGACTTACTTTCGAATTTGTATGCAATGGAGTTCGGTTACGTGTTAAGGGTTTTATTCTGACTGGTCCAGCAGAGGAGAAAATATTTTAATGCTTCGAATCTCTTTGATTCCCTCACATTTAAGGGGATTTAAGTTTATAATTCTGTACCAACGAGTTTTACTTTGACAAAAAACCAAGCACAACGTCCATCCTTTTAAATGTCCGTGATTATCTAATGCAGAACTGTTTTTCCGTAATATTTTGGTCTTTTTAGGATAGGAAATCCAACCAATAGATTTATTCTACCTGATTTCAGAAAACAACCGAAAATAATGAATTTATATAAGATTTAAAATAATTTTAATTTTGAATACATATGACAATACTTAAACAATAATACAACAAATTACATAAGACATTGTTTTTTATATTAAAACATATCGCGAGCAAGGCGGAGGGTTGCTAGTAAAATAAAAATTATAAAATAATTTTATAAAATAAAGTTATAAAATAAAAATAGTAATTTAAGAAATTTATTTTTCGCCGTCGGTTTCAGTTAACGAGTTCTTTTAAAGGATGTTTTGAATTTAAATACTCAATTGATATTTGGATGGAATACTATTTGCAAACATAAATTTTGCAAATCTTTAAATTTGTTCGAGGAGATACATAAAGGCTTATGGTACAACATTTTTTACAAAGAAGTTAAAGTTAAGTTTTTCATAGATTTTTTTGGTGGAATTTTCAAAATATCCATAGGTTAGTTTAATTAATTTTGTTTTTTTTTCGAATGAAGCTATGCGAGTGATTGAGTGTTTCACAAAAACTGCTAGTCTCATTTATGTTCATGAACCCAAAAACAAAGCATGCGAAATATTTCTCTTAAACCTTATTATTGCTGTACTTTAAATAACGGTATAACGAAGAGAAGCCTGTTACGAAGAGGCTACATAAAGCGAGCAATCCGCTTTACATTCTACTTTTAAATTAAAAATATGTAAATATAACAAAAACTAGTATGTATATTATATTTTTGTATGGCACATACGATAATTTCGCCCTCAAAAAAAAAAAAAAATCATTGTAACATACGATAAAATATACACTAAATTTTTTGAGAACCTACAGGGATTTCAGCTAAGATATTTTACAGGATAATGCGTTGTAGGATGTAGAACAAATTTGCATCAAAAAGTCAATTTCGAAAAAAATGGCACACACGATAATTTTGCGCAAACGGGTCGCTTTTATCTCAACTCCTTCTTCTAGCCTGTGTTTACGAACAAACGACGGTTTTAAAACCGAATATTGAACTTTTTAAATGGTCATATATTAAAGTAACTCATATAAAAAAATAATTTCGTGGCAACTATTTTATAACTTTTTTTAAGTACTTACATATATGGTTTTAGCACAACCATCACAGAGTAAAATCTTAGCTTTATGGTCTTGGCCAGATACGCCGCATAATTTCTGAAATTTCCTACAATTCAAATTTCTGTAATTTATCTGTAAATCATGTCTGCTAAAATTTAATATCGGGTTTCGAATAACTCAATTATACAACAAAATAAAACAGTCAAACATTTCAATTAGCAGCTGTTAAAACTGCGTTTAGTCAAATTGAGCTCCGAACAAAGTTGCATTTATTCTTGCAAATTTCCCATAATTATTATTGATTGTGTTGCTTGGTTTTTATTATTCTGCATAAATAAGTAAGCAATCAAATTTCAAACGAGAAACGCTGTAAATAATTTAATAATCATACGAGATACCAGTTTTTAATACTTTTTTATAAGGAATTCAAGTTGAAGAGAGAAGTTAATTTTATATTTGCATTTAAACTATCTCCTGAGATTTAAACTAGGGACATTTGTTATTCTGACATTAATATAACGAATTGTCAGTATTGAAAAATTGTTGAGATATAAGCAAAGAGGATTTTTAAATAGAAACAGCTGTGGCATATATATATAAAATGATTTCAATTGAACCACTTAAAGAAGTAAGAAGTAATTATTTTTAATTTTTCATGCTTGAAATGGTGTCTTATGACATTTTTTGTGATAATCAGATAGAAATAATTATTTGATTTGAATTGATGTTTAACGTGAAGACCCGGTTCACTTAAGGCCTTCAAAGATATTTCTTCACATTTTAAGTGAAGAAAAATTTGGAATTTTATAATAAAAAACTGCTGTTTTTATTGTTATAGAATGCCTTTCAAAAGTCTAAATAAAAATATAAAAATCAATAATTGCTCTCCATTTAATAAAGTTACACAAGATAACCTTTGAATTGTTTTAAATAGCTCTGATCGCAAATATCCGGCATACTTTTAATTATTATTTTAATTTTAATCTCTTAATCACTTAATACAACAACAACAACAACAACAGCAACAACAAGAACAAAAAAATGTGGCAAATTAAGCGTTTTTTTTTTATTTAAACCACATCAATGCAGCTGCTGTCAAGCGAACTGACTTCCGGTGGGTGCTCACAATTGTATAAAAGCGGATTTGCACTTTTATAGCCGTCTTTGTGGAGACATGTGGCGGCGTGTTTGTGTGTATGTATGTGCAAGTTGTGCACATATGGACGCATTTAAATTGTCGTTCACTTACTTATTCCACGTTGACGTTTTGGCTCATTTGCCGCATTTTTAGCATTATATTAATTTTTTAATTTTTAATATCACACTGGCAACAATAAAAAAAAATTAAATATAGTAAAAAGCAACAAAAATCAAGCAAGAATTTTAATAAATTTCAACTTTATTTGAGAGCATAATTAAAACACATGCACGCCATTGCATGTGTGTTGGTATTAGTTTGGTAAGCACGTCAGGCGCGTACTACATGTGCAAAGTTTATCATTAATTTATGAGTTTGAATATGCTTGAATTTTGCCTTTTGCTGCAGCTTAAGTAATTCTCTTTTATCTTAAATAGTTAAGATATTTTCATTATTCCTGCTTCTACGAGAAAGTTTAGCTACTGCAAGCGAATAGTTTCTTATTTTGTTGTTATGATATGTATATAAAATATTTGCTTATTATTCGAAGATGTTTTAAGTTTTCGATATGATTCTTGGCACAAGTTCTGTTATAAATTTCATGTTAATTGTCCCTAATGGTTATCAAGTGCTATTATAAGATTTGTCCTGTCTTCCTCTATTTTAAGCTGCTATTGAAACTTCTGCTTTTCTTTGGATGTTCAAAATGTTTAATTGAAGTAGTCATAAACTAATTAATTATATTAACATATTTATTGTTGTAAATATTTTTGGTAATTTAAATATAGGTCAATAAATTTTTAAATTCTAACGGGTCACATCTTGGTTAATATCAGAGTATTTTGAAAGTTGGTGATGTAAAACTTTAATTTGTCTGTTAAAAGTTTTTTCTTCGTTGTTCTTGGAATAATTTTCGAAAAACTGAAAAATAACAATTAAAATTGGGCGTGACACCAAAGCTTATTGGGTAGAATAGGACAAACTACAACTATTTTTTTGCAAAAGCGATTATGACGACATCCAACTTTATGCAGTTTATTTCCAAACAAAAGTCAAATTTTAGTAGCTTGTGGGCCAACGAATCTTGGCAGACCAGTGTTTGAATCACCATCTGACACAGAATTTTTTGTTAACAGAAATTAGTATTTCTGATCCGACGGTCACCTCTCTGCGGACTCTGGCAAATCTCAGAGAGTCAACAATGCCATGTAAAGGTTCTTGAGAACATAAACTTTAGCCATTCTTATTCGGCATAAGAAAGGATATATAGTTTTCGGTCAGTTGTGCGCAAACATTTAAGAATACACACACACAATATAAATAATTGCCATAAGGAGCTCGGTCAAAGTCCTTTCATGGGCTATAGTGACCAATTTGTTTATTTTTTGAAAAGATGGAGCTTTGATTTGAAAAATTGCTAAAACAATGGCGTGCCCTCCTAAAAAGTTATTCAGTGCGATTCACCTCGTTAAAATTCAAGAAAATAAAGTAAAACCGCCAAAAATGTCTGGTATTAACAAAAAAGTGTTGCGAAGCGAAGGCGCCATTTTCGTCTTTCAAGGATCTCAAAGCAGATATGCACTCACTGACGTGAGTGCCAAAACTATTTGCCCAATATTAGTAAAAGCTAAATTACATGCCCGAGACCAAAAATATATAAGTTAGGCATTTATGGAAAACATTTAAGTAGTACGTCGTTCTCCAGGTGAATGCAACAGTCCAAAATTCACTAGCTCAACTGTTAAACATCGCAGTGGCAGCCTTATGATATGGAACTATGTACCTTGGACCAGGGCAAATATGCTTTTAATTTAGAGATTCCATTATGACAATGACCCAAAAAAATCAGCAGATTATACCAAAAAGTAGTTAAAGGATGAAAAAAGGCATGTGTTATCATAGCCTTCTAAGTCGCTGGACGTTTACTCCATCGAAAATCTCTGACAACACATAAGCATAGAATTAGGCAAACGGGTTGCCTAAAAAAAGGGTTGCTCATGGCATCCTGTGAGCTAACAAAACTCACGCTCTATTAGTCAATAATCATGGCCGTCCTACTATATGCAGCACAAACGCACAAACCTGAACGTTGAGTAGCGCTAATGAAGGACTTTGGAAGCGTTCGAGAGGAAATTTGGGCTAATCTGCATCAATGGTAACAAATTCGATGGTATACTGAACTGTATGAGCTGTACAACATCTAAGGTTAGGTTGATACGGCCGTCTCTTATGAGACACACTTGGGCCAGTTAGGTCCGCTACGATACCAGGGGGTTAATTATTGACCTATTCTGTTTAAACCAGTTGGAGCTATTAATAAAGCTTAGTACACTGAGAAAATTAAATTTTTCAAAACTAGCAGAAACGTGCTACTTTTGAAAACGTTTAACCCAGATTTGCGCCTCTAACGTTTATTTTTATTTTAACAAGACGGACATTTTAACAAGAGCTTCTAAAACGTTCGTTTGATTTTCTATAACAAACATTTTAAAATGAGTTTTGAAAACGTTCGTTTGATATTTTAAAATGAACATTTTAAAGAGAGGTTTTAATGGCCTCTCTAATGAAATTTGGGCACATTTTACGAAGGTCAAGTTTAGCCGAGCTTGCCAGCGGTCGAATTTAATACTCAATCGTCCAGGGTTCAAACCTGCAAGAAGTTTTTTAATTTAAAACAATCCATTTATTTGAGAGATTATTCTTAAGATATAAAGTGCGAACTTCTTTCGAGGGTTTTTTCTGATCAATGAGTTAATGAAACAATAAGAATTAGAATTTAAATTATTAAATTAATGCATTTGATACTTGCATAGTCAGGATGCGAACCTACGTCCTCTGCATACCAGTCTAGCACACTTCCGCTGAGCTCTTGGTAACGATAATCTTAGTGTAGCAAAACATATTGAAAACTGCTTATCTTAAAAGGTGTCAGAAAATCTAGAGAAAAACATGCATTTTTTATAGTATTCTGGTAAAACCGTTTCAGTCAAATTAATAAGTTAAATCGTTCATTGCTGTTTCCAAAATGTTTCGTATTACTTTTGTATTTTAAAATGCGCGTTTTTATTTTTGTGTGGCGTAGAATGGTTTTTGAAAATATTAATTTTAGCTTATTTTAGCATTTTAAAATGGTCGTTTTTGTTTTTAAAACGTTTCATTTTACTTTTCTATTTAAAAGTATGCATTTTCATTTTTGCATGGCGTAGAATGTTTTTAAAATATTCATATTATTAATCGTTTTTAAAATGTGCATTTTACTAATTTTTGTTTTTTTCAGTGTAGTCTGTAGACCGTAGATTTTGAGAGACCTCTAGATCACTATAAAACCAGTTACCCAGAAAAAGGTTGCGGTGTCGTGGATTCCTCCTGCTCCTCATCACTAAAGCTTTTACTGAAATCGTTATGGAGGATGTTTAACCTTCGGACGTGGTTACCAATTAAGCAGTGCCCTGTTAGAACGTCGATAACAGTATTTATTTGATCTCTTCTGAGGTGCACACACAATATCTTAGAAAAGGCCAAAACCAATCTTCGTTTATAAGCGCGAAATAAGATAGTAAGTAGGTAAGCTGTTTTTTTATATATATTTAAATATTATAGTTGATTATGGGTATTTCATAGTCGGGCTAGACCGAATTACAACTTTTCGCACTATTTTTAATAATCTGTCTATTTAAAGAGACCCAGTTCAAGCGCCCGTTAATTAAAGTCTTTTGTGGAATTTTAATGAAAATAATTAATGATGATTATTTAAACATATTTGTAGGGATACAGGGTGTCTCAAGGGTGATCAAGGGAAAGAGCTGATGAAGTACCTCTTTCATTCCACTACCATTTATTATGAATTGCTCAACCGTGGAGTTGGTGACAATGGCCTACGAGTTCGCAAAAAAGTTGGGCGTTCGATATCTTCCAGTATGGAAAGTTCATGGCTAAGCATCAAAGGACTGGCATCAAAAGTTGTGACTGTAATGCAAAGTAATACAATATATTATGGAATATTATTACTTTTCCCATAAACTGGTAATATAACATATTACCGTTAGCGAAAGTAATATAACCAAGTAATATTATTACTTTTTTGCCATTTATTTTTAAAACCTTTTTTCAAAGAATCAATCAAATCTTAAATTTATCTCTTGTTATTAATGAACATCTTGTGGTTGGTATTCAATTTCTTTTCTGTTTGGTTTGTGTATGGATATCACTTTCACCGGGTAAACACCTTTCTTTTGGAGATCAACACATCAATGTTAAAAATTAAAAAATACAATAAGGCTTGTCCACGAAATAATTTTTACAAAAATATTAAAGATGACCAAAAGTTTGCAGTTTTTAAATTTTGAATGTGCCGTACTTCTATTCTAAGTGATTCAGTCGTGATTAATTTAAAAGCCTTTAACATCAAAATGATGATCAGAGAAGAAAAACATCGTAAACAAATTAGTGCGCAATATTTTGAGAAGCCTGTTGCTTTGTATGCCTCTAAAGCAAGATCAGCTAATGTTTCCAGGGCAACTGCTAGAAATGTTAAAAAAAAAAATGAGAAAAGGGCGCTGGCCGCAAAAAAGGGTTCGTAAAAAAGAATAAAGCTGCTAAGGTTCCTTGATAAAAAATCTAATCTAACCAATCTCTTAGAGATTTAGCCCAAAAATTCAAAATTTTCAAGTAAATCGTTGCCAAAATAAAATCGCACTATAACTTCATTTCTTCAAGTTATTTGTCGTCAAAAAAGTTCCAAATCGTAACTCTGAGGTGGAAGAACGTGCAAAAACTCAAGCTCGAAAGCTTTTGGACAACGATCTTTTCTTATTTTCAAAAATATTAAAAAAAAACAAATATGTTGATAAAAACCACAATTTTCCAAATGGTCCTCAACTCAGTCCCAACGAAAGGTTTTGGTCTATAATTAAAAGGAACCTTCTTAAGAACCAAAAAAGAGCCAGGCATAGACGTGATTTCATACACAAGTGTGTTAATATGGTCAGGAAAATCGGAAAAACCTGTGTGCAAAATTTGACGAGAGGACTAAAGAGAAAAGTAAGATCTTTTGTAAAAATTCCAATTCAGGACTATTATTTTTGATGTTTATATGTACTTAAAACTTTTTGTATCAATAAAATTTAAAGGGTTTTCATGTATGTGTTTTTCTTTTTGTTGACTTTTTAGCAAAAAAGTAATACACGTAAAAGTAAGATAGTAATATGTACCTTATTACTTTTATTTTTAAGTTATTTGTAATCAGAGCTGTAATAGAATGCATTCAATTTGATTGCTTCTACAAAATTTTGAATCAGTGAATAACGAAATAAGAATACATTCAATGAATGCAAAATTGATCCATGAATAAAATTGTAAATTCACAATCAATTCTTGAAAATTGATGAATTATTCATTTCTATTATTTATTTGTCGTTATTCTGAATAATGCATTCATTTTGTTATTCAAATGAATGCTATTCATAAAGAATGCTATTCACAAAGAATGCAATTCACAAAGAATCGTTATTCATTTTGCATTCATGCATTCATTTTTTATTCATTATTCATTTTTTATTCAGTATTCATTTTTTGTTCATTATTCATTTTTTATTCATTATTCATTTTTTATTCATGACTGTGGTGTTAAATTTACAACCAAAGTAGTATATTTTTAGTTTGGTGCAACAGCGCAATTACCGGGGCCTTGAGCTAATTGTTTTATATTTTTAATTGAAGTAAAATTTCAATTTTAAGTTCGCAACTGGATAGCTTCGCGTGAATTGAGTGAAAATAGTGTTCTCTCATGATTAAAAAATTAATAAATGAATACTGAATAAAAAATGAATAATGAATAAAAATGAATAATGAATTAAAAAATGAATAATGAATAAGAAATGAATAATGAATAAAAAATAAATGCGAAATGAATAACGATTCTTTGTGAATTGCATTCTTTATGAATATTTGAATAAAAAAATGAATGCATTATTCTGAATAAAAAAAAATTAATAATAGAAATGAATAATAAATCAATTTTCTGAAATTGAATGTGAATTGAAAATTTTATTCATGGATCAATTTTGTTTTCATTGAATAGCATTCTTTTGTCACTTTATTCACTTGTACTTAGAATTCTGAATATGAATGCCAATTTTACAGCTCTGTTTGTAATATAATATTATTTCTTTTAGCAACCGGTAATATGGGCATTTCCACAGAAAGGTCTATCGGAACCGAAAAAAAAAAAAAAAAAATGTTAAATAAACAAATAATTTTTTTGTTATTATTTAAAAAACATGCTTGAATTTTTAGAATTTACTGCATTTACAACTTATTTCAGTTTTTATTCTGAGAAAATTGGCTTGATATCTGAGAAATATGTTTTTCTTGCTTTTTAGCTGCTTTTAAGGACTTTTTCTCTTTAGTATTTTTCGTTTATTTATCAACGTTATGTTTGATAAATATAAACTACAAATAAAAAATAAAAAAATACCAAACAAAGCACGATTTATGGTAAATTTTTTATATTGCTTTAATTACTATTCGAATGTCGCGTTCTTGTACCTACATCATCATTTGTGATCAGAACTTCGTGATCGTTCTAAGCAAGTGTCTGAAAATTGTAACTTAAATGAAATTTGGTCGCCTCACTTTAAGAAAAAAGTTACTGAAGGTAAAAATCATACTAAACATTTAATATTTATCATCAAAATGTGTCGCGTTTGCGATCATGCGCCGTTTTTTTGATACACTTTGTATGGGAAGGTTCCACCTTTGTGTGGAAAGGTTTCATTCGATTTTGCTGAATTTTTTGCTAAGTGTTAATAGTTCAAATTAAAGCTCATGAGCTAATTCTCAAGTAATTGGATTGATTTCTAGTATATTTTTAAGAAATTTTCCTATTTGAGAACGTCAATTTGTATGTGAGGTATACGTGGTTTTCATCCTATTTGGATTATTTTCGAACATGATCTTTTTTTTACGATATAAGCTTAAATATCGAATTTCATTATTATAACTTAATAATAAATCATGTCAACAGATGGGAGGACATACAAAAACAGGGATGCCATGGTGAAAACAACTTTGAAGGTGATACTGCTGTATTATATATGCACTTTTATATATCTGTCACGCCTCCTAATGGGCGCAAAAAAAATTTCATAGAGTAAATAACCACATGCGTAATATACCCACGCGTACTGCGTAAGGGTATAATAATTTTGTCACGACGTGTGTAACGCCCAAAAATAGGCGTGGCAGGTATAGAAAAGTATATATATTCTTGATCTGCATCACCACCTGAGTTGATTTAGCCATGTCCGTCTGTCTGTGGACACGATTGCAGTCGTATTTTTTAAGCTATTGAACTGAAATTCGCTATTAATCGTTTTTCTAAAAACTAAGATTAAGTTTGAGAATGACCTGAATCGGATGAAAACTACGCCTACCTCCCATAGAAACTCTATAAAGAAGCTAATACAAAAGTTATAAAATTGAAACTCGGTATTTGTGTGTTTTATGTCAAAAATGAAGTGTGTTGGAAAAATGGGCGTCATCCACCTACTAGCACGCCCACCTCCCATACAACCACAAAATTTAAAACTATATAAAGAGGCTTCTGTTGAAGCTACAATAATAAAATAAAGTATTTATTCATTGTACATCAAAAATAAGACATGTTAGAAAAATGGGCGTCATCCTCCCACGTACACGCCCACCTCCCATACAACCTCGAAATTGAAAACTCTATAAATAGCCTTTTCTTTAAGCTACAGGTAAAAAATTTAACACTTTTGTACTTTATATCAAAACTAAATTGTGGAAGAGAAGTAGGCGTCATCCACCACTCGGACACACCCACTTCCCATACAAACCACTATAGTGAAAACTTTATAGATAGGCGAATATTTAAGCTACACAACTAAAATTCGGTATTTTTGTATTTTATATTAAAACTGAGGTGTGTTAAAAAAATGGGCGCCATCAATCACTAGCACGCCCATCTCCCATAGAGCCCATAATAATGAGCACTTTATAAAAAGTTTAATATTTAAGCTACAAAACTGAAACCACCACGAACACGCCAACCTCCCATACAACCACATACTTGAAAACTTTATAATAAGGCTTATATTTAAGCTGCAGGAAAACAATTTGATATGTTATTAGTTTAGACACATAAAAATAATAAAACCTTTTAAAATATCTCAAAATCGGCAGTGGGGGTATTTTATCTTCGGCCAAGTCGAAGATATTATAGATCTAAAATATCGCACACTAAATACAAAACAGTCACAACTCAAAATTTTATATATAGAATTTTTGTTACAAATCAATTTATAAAACACATCTGACTATATTTTTCGTTATTTTCTTCATTAACTGGAAGAATGAAGTTTTTGTGTTAAATGAAAATTGTTTTTCTTCTGCAGTTTCAACTAAAGAGTTTTATTTTTCGCTTTTCCTGAAAAGTTATGTTTTTTAAGTTGTGACTGTTTTGTATTTAGTGTGCGATATGATAAACAATTTATTATTTTGCTCCTCAAAGGCGTATGAATGTCGCGTTCGCGACTATGGAAATGCCCATAAGTAAAAGAATTTTTAATTTTTGGGAATACTGACGAAATATGATGAAAAATTTAAATATCTAGTCAAAGATGGAATCGGGGGGTAAAAAAATTCTTACTACAAATTATTGTTCTTTCTGAGATCTATCCAACGACATAGTTTTTTTTACAATCAGATTTTGGGCCCAGCTACAAAAATATTGTTTGGCACCAAAACCCTTTCAACATTAGCTTTCAAATGATGGGTGGTGACTCCCACAATTTCATCACCACCTCAAATAGAATCTGACTCTGAAGAAGAAGAACATCTGTAAAGGTGCCATGCCGAAAAAATTTACCAAAACCAACGCAGTGCCTTACAATGAATGTGACCGAGGAGTCATTTGAAGTGTGCTCGTGTATTTTCCGACGGTAATAGTTGCGTACATTGCGAATCAGAATGATTGAGCAACTTGCCATTTTTAATTTTTTTTCGATTAAACTTTAATTTTTTTAATTTTTTCTCAATTTCTTAACTCTAACACAAAATAATCATAATAATTTATCATTTTCTCCGATACCGATAATGAATTTTCACAATTTTTGTTGGGATTTTTAGTCGTGCTTCACATTTCCCTACAATTTTTGAAAACTCCAAAAACCAGTTTTTGTGGCTGGCAGGCAAAGCTTGTCGATGATTTTAGATTTAATGCAAATCTTTCAACCAAGAAGTGTATTTTAAAGTTCTCTAGATAATAATAATTCGATAATATATGAAAAAAATTTTTTGTGATCCGAACCAGAGAATTAAGTAGAATAATTTATTTGAAGCATCTTTGAATATTTTTACAAAAATTTAAGAGTATTTTCTTAAAAGACTACATGCTCTTTGGAATATTTAAAAACAATATTTTTCGTAAATTTTAGACCACCGACTTCACTTAAGTTTGAAGTTTTAAATACAGTTGTTTAAAAGTTCAAAAGATTTGGCAAAAGTTTTAGCTGCTTTTTATGGGGCATCAAAATTCTAAAAAAAAGTTATAATAATAAAATTATCTAACAGCTCTATGTATAGTAGAAATCTAATGAATGCATATAGCATATGTACCGCTACAACACGTAGTTTCAACAAAATGCTGAAGGTAACAGCTGAAAAAAAACCACCAGCAAAATCAACAACAACACACCACAAATTAAGCACAACAGCTATACAAAAAAAGTCCCCTCTTGAATGAAAAATAAAAAACAACATTGAATTACATTCAATTACGTTATAACGTAGCACAAAAACGTAGTCAACAACGTGCAGCGAATGCAAAAAGAACATATTTTTTTTAATAAATTAAATATAAGAGGTCGTTAAGTAATAAAAGTTGAAATAAAAAAATACAAGCAATATAAAAAAATCCAAATAGTGTTGGCATTGCTAACTAACGACGACTCTTAAGTTAGGCCTTGCGAAAATTTTAAGCTACCTCTAAGGCGATGACGTTTAAAAAACTGCTAAAGGATTTAATTTTAGAACTTGAAAAATGGCTCAAACGTGATGGCGGAAAAGGAAGTAGCAGTTAAACTTTGACCAACAACAGTGTTAGGTATGGCATGCATGCTTTGGTTTGACTGACATTGGCGTCAGATCCGTTTCCGTTGAAAATTACGAGTAGTTGCACACATACAGACATGTGCAGTTACTGACAAAAAATCAATGAAAAAATAACAATTTTCAGCAATATTCTAAATATAGAACATACATTTTTTTATTTATTTTTTTAACATGCATATCAAATTAGCGTGGGAAAGTTTTGGGGGTAAAACTTAACATAAACCGACTGACACACAAATGTAGCAAAAAAGTAAACAGTAACAAGAAAAAATCAATAAAATGAATAAAGTAAATAAAATGATATAACAGTAAAGCTTTAGTACTGTGGATTTTATGTCGTTGCACTCTAATAACTCTTGACATTTAAGCAGGCTAAAAAGGACTCAGGCTGCCTTTATTTTTATCGACCCAGAGCTTATAAGCTTTTTATAATATAACCAGCTCAAGGAATGTGTGAAAGTATGAGCTGCAAGTTATAAATATTTTAACAATCTATAAAAAGATATCATAATAAATACATTCAATATTCAAACAATGACCTTTCTCATTTGTTTTTATTTCACCCACTGAGTAATCACAGTTTTATTGATTTCCTTTGCAATTTTATATTTGCCTTTTTGAGTCAAATACAGCCACAGGAGAGGCAGAAATGTCGCGTGCTATAAATTACTTCCAGTTAATTTATTGCGAATTTTGCAAAAAGTCCTTTTTTTACCATTTATAAATATTAAATTTTTAATTCATAATCAAAAGTTAAAGATTTTCAGTTGATTAACTTAACGGTAATATTTTTTATTTCATTGATTTCAGAGTATTTGCTACTAACTTGGCCAACAAGCAAAATGTAGTCAACAATATCACGTACGTGTGAGCGTGTTTGTGTGTGAAAATCACACAGGATATACAAATTGTATAAAACAGGAAATGGCGCTGAATTATGCTGGGCGCTCAGAAAAGCTTTTTTATTAGCAGGCTTCCAAGTTGTTGTGAGAAAAAAAAACTGAACAAAACATGTGGCTGCATAATAAATACGAGTAAGTAACAAGGAAGTCGTAGTGTTTTGGCATGCCGCCAAGTGCCGGCAGTGGAGCAAATATCGTAAAATTGTAGGTAAAAAAATATTTTCTTAAACAAGGACAATTATTCCGACTTTGCATGTTACTTCAGTAAAGTCGGTTTTTGATCTCTAAAAAAAAATCATTCAGATTCAATAACTGAGTACTTTAATTTTTTTATTGAATTGAATTTTTAATTCAAACCTTAAGAACTAAAAAAAAAAAATAAAAGTGGGAAACTTAGATCCATTTCTTATGAGAAATGTTAGTGTTTTTTTAGTTAATTATAAAATGCGTTTTCATAATTGCTAATATTATAGAATCAAAATTATCGAATTTTTATTTTTTTTAAAAAAGTACTCATGGATTTTATAAGGACAAGAATTTCATGTCACTTTTTTTTTAAAATTAAATACTTCTTTAAAAATATGCAGCAAATTTTAATACAGCATCTTTAACCATTACTACGTATTCCGCTCATTTAAAACATCTTCATTCTTCATAGAAATGGTTATAAGTCCCCTTAACTGTAAAAAATTATAAATATCGTATAGCACAAATTCTCTTGAAATTTAATCTGTCATGATTTATAGTAACTAACAACTAGCAAAAAATTTTCTTAAACAAGAATTTTAACGTAACTCACGTGTAACACATACTAAGAGTACCGAGATCTATCAATACTTACAAAACAAAAATCAATAAAAACCTAAAGCACCTCGTCTATCACGTTCTCCTTCGTATGCATTTATTTTCATCTTTCTAAGCCGCATTTATAGTGAAAAACGCTTCATGTATAAACATAAAGAAAAAGCTCACAGTTTATACACTGAAGGAAAAAAATGCTGTTCAAACAAATCATGGAAGGGTTGAAAGAACGGATTTCACTGTTAAATATCATTTCACAAATGAAATTTTAAAAACAACAGTCGGTTGACTGTTGGTCTATAGAACACAAAACCCATATAAATCCATACATACAGCAAACATTATAAGTCTTTTATGATTCTTTTAAGACTCATATTTATGAGTCTGAGCGTAACAATGAGCTCATAAAAGACTCCATTAAACATACAGATCTGAGTCCGAAACAAGACTCCTATAAAACTCCAAAATATGTGTGTTTTAAGAGTCAGAATGATAAGTGTTTTCGGAGTCTTATAAGAGTCATATTTAAGAGTCTTTTCTGACTCTTTAAAAACAAAGATTTTTATGATGCTTTAATGACTCATAATAAACAAATATATGAGTCACTTAAAAGTATTTTAAGACTCAAATTTATGAGCTCATAAAATGCTCATAAAATAATCTTATATGAACGTGTTTCCCTACCTGGAAGAGCACACAGATCTGAGTCCAAAATATGACTCTTATAAGAGTCGAAAATATGTGTGTTTTAAGAGTCAGAATTATGAATGTTTTCAGAGTCTTATAAGAGCCATATTTAAGAGCCTTTTATGACTCTAAAAAAACAAATAGAATAGACCTTTTTTCGTTTTATAATTATGTGTTTATTCAAATTCTTAAACCATAACTTATCGTCACTCATAATTTTTCGAAATAATTTTTTTTTGCATTTTCTGTTAGAATACCCTCAATGGAACCAAAAAAAAAAATTAATGATGGTTTTAAATACCGAATTTGTTGACGATTTTCATAACAATCTCCATAAACATTTTAAGAAGTAATCAAGATTTTTGTATCTTACTGTAAAATTATGAGCTACGTCCTTTCTATATTAAGGTGACGATATTAATATAATGCAATAACTAAAGAGGTCAGCTACTACGGCTTTTTCGCTTTTTCGCACTTTCTCAGAATTAACCAATTTAAAGCCACAAACCGTATCATAAAAAATATAATGATTTGGATATACAAGTGGCTCAAAACAAAGTTTGGGTTGGGCTCAGGGACAACACTGGACGTAACTACTAACCATGCACACATAGATCTAATTACAGAATAGCTTTTAGTCTAATTTTGAGTTGACCTTTGACAAGTTAAAATCAAAACGCTACAATTGTAAATAAAGGATCAGTTAATATATAGTTCATTCTACTAAAAGGTAAATAAATTAAAATGTTAGCGTTTCTACAGCTTCAACGGTTAGAGTTAAAATTAATGAAAGAATTTTCGGAGAATCAAAAATACCGGTTATGAGTTGGTGTAAATATACGTTTTAAACGATTCTCATAACGAGGAAGGTTTGAAATGTCAGTTCCACTTAAGCCCCTTAGAGCAAATCAAACAAAACGCTTTTGGATCCTCTCTATTCATTCAACATGCACATTATAACTTGCGGACCAGACTTGACTTGCGTACGCCAAGTGAGGATGCACAATTGCATAATACAATGTTGTAGTTGTACCTAATCATGCTACTGAATTTTTAGGCCCAGCGTTTTATAAATCCAAGCATTGAAGACGCTTGTTTACTTATATTATCAATATGAATGTTGAATGATAACTTAGGATCCATGCATATACCAAGGTCTTTTACAACATCTACACGACTTAAAGCAGTATCTTTAATATTGTAATCAAATATTTAATTATTCCTTTTCCGCGAAAAGGTCATTCTTATTATTTCATCTTTAGTATTTATTTTTCTGTATATTTTCATATCGTCTGCATAAATCAGCAGACGAGAGTGTTCAATGACGTGTGTGACGTCATTAATTGCTTAAATAAACAGAAGTGGACCAAGGTGGCTGCCTTGAGGAACACCTGATTCAGAAATAAATTCAGAAGACAACACCCCTCGGAAACGTATTTGATAAGATCGCTCAGACAAATACGATTTTATCCAGCAAACAAAATATTGTGGAAATCCCATTAACTTTAGTTAGAATAAGATTAAATCATGGTAATGTATCAAATTCTTTACTATAGTCAGTGTAAATACAGTCACTCTGGTTACCAGATTAAATTGAATTTAAGCAGAATGTTGTAAAATCGAGAAGACTAGACACTGTGGATGTTCCATTAACAAAACCATGCTGACGAGTTGTTATGACTTCTCCACAATGAATCTTAAAACGATCGTACACAATTCAAAAAACTGAAAAATAACTTTCTGTAATTGATTTGTTAAATAATAAAAAAAGTGGTTGACATAAAACGAAAGCGTATCGAGTTAGCAATGCGGCAGCAATTCCATCGGGTCCAGCGCCAAAGTCCTCATCGATTGTACCAATATACTCTAAAATATCCTCAGATGTGAAAGATATATGTATTACAAAGAGACCCTGGGTGAAGAGTTCATGTAGTCTTAGTATCCTTCATCAGGGTTAAAAGAATTTGAACAAAAATACTCCTTGAAAAGATTGGCAAAAAGGCCAGAAATTATAAAGGGATCGTTCGTAAATCCATCAAGAGTTTTGAAGAATGAAGGAAATCCTTCAGATTTTTTCTTAGTATTTATGAACCCCCAAAATCTCTTTGGGTCAGACAATATGCTCAGCTTAATATTGTCTTAATATTCATTATATAATACAGCTGAGAGATTCTGAAATTCCAAGTAATTGATTTAACTTCAAAAAGTCAGCATTTTAAAATGGAATTCATAAACTTTGTCCATTGAACTCGAGTTTATTATAATCTCTCTATCCGATTTAAACCAAATACTCAATGGTGGATGATATACATCAATTGTAGTAAGAGCATGGAAGGCCCTCTTAACAATGACACTGTTACTGTCCGTTGTTAAGACCAGGTCAAGAAGTCTTTCCAGGCTATTATAAATACAACTCACTTGTTGTAAATCAGAACATACTCTATCAACGAATATATGCTCCCCGAGAGTCTACGCATTAGATGCCCTAAAAAATTTATCATCGTCAGAAGAAGGCCATTTTAAGCTAGGCAGATTAAAATTGCCCAACAATAAAATGTCGTCATTAACTTCGTCATTAACTAGAATATTGAGAATATAGTCTACACCATCTGCCAGACATGTATAGACCTCTGCACTACTTTTTTAAGGAAAATATGCATTAATTAGTATACATTTGAGCTACAATGTATAATCTCAACGCATATTAGCTCAATATTAGAAGCGCAGGGAATATCAACAAAGGAACTGACAAAACAGTTCCTTACGGCTATAAGAACACCACCACCAACAGAAGAAATATTGTGGATTGTCTGTCCTTTCTAAATACTTGGAAACTATTGTCAAAAAACTCCAAGACAGTAATGCCTTCATTCAACCACGTTTGAGTAAACGCGATAATACCTTCAGAACAATTCTCAGTCGACAGATATATGTGCCGCGTTGTAGTACGCAATCCCTTTACATTTTGATAGTAAAGGGATAACCTAGTCTTTTTGGACTCATTATTATGTGCGCTCATAAAACGTTCATCAATAAGAAACCTTTCGGACTCATAATAATGGGCACTCATAATATCGTCAGAAACTATCCTCTTTTAAGAGTCATAATATGATCGCTCTTATAAATGTTTATTGGATAGTACTCGTCTGCACTAGGTTCAAACACAAGAAACAAAGAATATTTTTTTTTTTGAAAATATTTTTTTTTAAATATAAAATGAAGTGCCAAATTTTTTTTCGAGATTGTAAGCAAATTTATTTTTAATGCTATTTTTTACCAAACAGTTAATGAAACATAATTCGAATTTTAATTAATAAATTAAAATTTTTGATACTTACATAGCTAGGATACGAACCCACATCCTCCGCATGACAGTCGTCTAGCACTTTTTCACTGCGATATTGGTTACGATAAGATAAATATGCAAAACCCATGTCAAAACTATTGCTTAGAGAAACAGACATTTCAACTAAAATACTGTTAACTGTAGCATAAATCATTCAATCTAATAATGTTTTGAAATAATAGCGGCTGACTGTTTGACAATATCATAACATTGCAGTTGATATTTTTCTGAGTGTAGTACTGCTTTGTTCATAGTTTCAAGCTTCAAGCTGCTTGTGCGATGGTATCTTCTATCTCGCTTGCTTACATAGTTAAAAATGTTTGCATAATTTTGTGTTTTGTTTTCACGTGCTTTATATCTAAGGTAGTTGTCATTACTTCTATCTCGTTTTTTACATATTTTTCTTTGAATTTGTTTCTTTCCTAAGATATGTTCTTTGCTGAAATGCTTTGTGTTGTTAAATTCTTTTGAATGCATTAGTTGTTGTTTTGAAATTTTGTAATTGATTATCGTGGTGTTCATGAAATTATTGGACCAAATATAATTTTGTTGTTTTTACTTTGTTAGCTGCTTCGATTAGGTTTACTTTAACTTATTGCAAAATTCTTAAATAAATTAATAATTCATCATATTCTCCACATTTATATATTTATTACATTTATTATTTATTTAGTTTTTTTAGAAAGATTTCAGTTCTGTGTACCAACAAGGACAAATCCACGGTGGTAAAAATTTTATTTTTAGACTTCATTGTTTATTAAACTTCTTCCCATTCTATTTCTATTTGTATATCATCTATAATAAACCTTATTTTCCTGAAGGAGATAAGCCACTCTAGTGGTAAAAACTTTGGGAATTAAAAACAAAACTTGCAAAATATTGCGAAAAATCGAATACAAAACCGCACAACACTCGTCACTATATATTACACTATCCAATATAACAAAAAATTTTTACATTTTTGTTCAACTGACTAAAAATTTTTTTTTTTTTTTTTGAGAAAAACTTGATTAAAGTTATAAGAACGATGACAACAGCTGCAAAAAATTACAAATTGCTGAAATTTCATGAGTGCTTTACCCCCTTCAAGCCCAAAAAACAGCATTAAACAAAGCTCTGAAATAAAACTTCTTCGAACATGTTAACAACAAAAATATCGTAGAAGTCTCTAACTCGATTATAGAACACATAAGGAATATTTTAGGTAAATTTTTGTGATTTCAATTTTTTTATGGTACACGCTAGTGTCCGACCGAATGTGATTTTTTGCCAAAGCCGAAGCCGAAGCCGATTCTTCGGCAAAATGGAAATAATCGGCCGAAGGCCGAAGCCGATGCCGAATAAGAAATGAGAAATGTTTTCAAGTAAAATAAATTATAAAATTTATTCTTTGCTTTTGTTATATGGGCATTTCCACGAAAATTTCAACCACAGCTGAAAAATTTAATGTATTTCTAAGTCCAATTTTTTAATCTAGTAAAATACTATTGTAACATGGTAGAATACTCGCAATATTGTGGGTATAAAAAGTTATCAATTCTTTTCGTTTGTCGATAAACTTGTATTAAAGACGTTAAAACGTATTCATCGAAGATGTATACAATTATAGTATAGACTTTTCACCTTTAATTTTATGTTTTTTTTTTCATTTCTTTTTAACTCTTTGAAATCAGAATTGATTTGTTGTAATCGAATTCATATTTTTTTATATCTTCTAATATATAAAAATCTCTTGTCACGGTGTTAGTGTTTGAACTCCTCCAAAACCGCTAGATCGATTTGAACGAAATTTTGTTTGTGCATTTGGTAGGTATGAGAATAGGTCGTAAAGTATTTTTCACTCTTTTGAAAAACACAAAAATTAATTTAACTTTCGACCCATGTGTCCCACATCAATGAAACAAAGTAGTGCCCTTCGACTAGCAAAATTGAGCGATCTATGAAAAGGGAGGCATGGCACCGCCCATACAATTAAATTTTTTGATTTTTTGAATAGATTTGAAACTACATTTATAACAATGAAAGTCGATATGAAGTAACTTATTGGCCAGGTTTTTTATTTATAAAACTGACACGGGTATTGGAAAACGGGGCAAGGATCCGCCCATACAATTCAAATTTTCAATGCAGAATAGCTATGGAAGTAAAGGAACAGAACATTTTTCTCAGAATGAAGTTACTATCTGGTGGTGGCCTGCTACTGAAAAGCTATAATGGGTATTCTACAAGGTATCACAAATCAAAGAAACTCGATTTGGAGTTACTATTTGATGATATCCTACTACTGGGAAATATTAAAAAACGAGAACGGGTATAAGACAAGGAGTGTGGCTCCACCCATAAAAGATAATTTTTTATATTGGAGTGGAGTTTTTATTTGTTGATGGCCTTATATTGGCAAACTGGAACAGGCATTGGACTAGGACGGCAGCAACGCGCCGGGTACCAGCTGGTTTAATAATATAAAACTATTTTTAAAAGCCTTAGTTGGACTTCTTAATTACACATTTTCTTAACGGATATTTTGTCGCGTGGGCTATGTCGCGTGAGTTACGGCAAAGATTTTTTGGAAACTCTACATATTTTTAAATTGGCAAACTTCACTGTTTTTCCGTTGAGAAAATTCGCTGAATTTTAAAATCTAAACTTGCTTGTAAAACACACTTCTGTTTTTGTCGCGCGAGTTACTCCCATATTTACCACTGCTTTTCTTAGTTAGTTACAGGAACGACAATTTTGGTAAATCATACCATTACTATTTTTTCTAATGTACTATGATACATGTACATTAGAATTTTTTTCATTGATAACATAAACTTCTGAGAAAACGAAGCTTAATGACGAACGCATGTCGCGTGAGTTACCATGGAAATGATATTCATTTCAGTACAAAAAAACTTACTGAAATCATTAAATTCGAGTAAAACGCAAGAATTTTTCTGCAAAATTCGGATTTTTCTGTTATTGATATACAGACGTCAAGATAAAGTTGAAAAAAAATTGAATATATTTTCGATCCAGTGGAGAAAAGCTTCAGAAATGTAATACTAACTGAAATCTGGCAGAAAAGGGTTAACTCGGCTTTTATATTTCAGTCCATAACAAAATCAAAAACTTAACAGTCGGACTCGCTGCATTTACCATTTGAATTAGATTTTCAAAGAGTGAACACCATCTTATGAAAGAACAGAAAAGGAGAGAAACACAAAACATGCAATGTTTCAAATGTGGAATATTTAATGGAGTTCCTGAATAATTAAAAAAAATTCTAAAAACTTACAAAAAAAAATTGTTTAGCAAAGCAGAACCATTCGGCAAAAATAATCGGCTATCTCGGCCGAAGCAGAAGCCGAAGCCGAAGGTCAAAATATTGGCCGATTATGCCGATTACCGAAGCCGAAGCCGAATAATCGATCGGACACTAGTACACGCAAAGAAATTTTTCGCTTACCGCAAGTGAAAAATTCACCCACTATACTTCGTTTGCGAACTGTATTTGTCGCAAGCAAATATTCATTTGTCATTAACTTTAAATGGAAAAACAACGAACTTAACTAAATTTTATCATTGTTTTGGAAGTTCAAGTTTAGACGAGTGAGCTGTCGTGGGAGTCTAGAACTCGATTGACCCGGGTTCAATCACCGACAAGAACACCAAAGTTTTTTTTTTATTTAAAACTAGCGGATGTAACCCGGTGTTACTCAGGGTTGTGCTTCGAGCACAGAAAGAGGACGATTTCCAAAACTGCTCTCATTTTTACGGTTTTAAAATTATCAATTCAATTTTAAAATTTTTTAAATTATTGTTTTTGGAGTTTTTCCCCCTCCTTCCGCCGAAAGTGTTTAGTCAAATTTCCGTAAAAAGACATGATTAAAACAAAAAATGACATCTTCAACGTCTCGAAACTTTAAAATTCTCATTTATACAGAAAAATTTTTTGAAAATGAAAATTTTTTCATATATTTTGATAAAAAATTCACTATGAGAAGTTTTTTCTTCAATAAAAACAAATGTTTTCTCAAAACTAAAGAGTGTTTTTCTCTAAAATCGAATTATTTTTGTGTATTTCTCTTTTTCATAGAAGGTTTTTATCATTTTTAGAGAATTTAAGGATCGCATTTAGAAAAAAGCATTCTCTGGAGCAAGGTCAATACCAATTTTCTCTAAATATGATGCCTTTTTTATCATATTCCGAGAAACTTTTTTCTGACTGCAGTTTGAAAAGTCTTTTCGAGAAAAATGCGTTTAAAGTTTTTTTTAAGCATGCATTTAATATGCAATTTTATCTCAAATAAATTTCATTCGATTTTTGAATTGTTTTCGTTCAACTTCGGTTTTGGTCGATACTGTTCGGTTAGTTTTTTTTCATCTTTATATAGCTTCTGCTGATATTCGTTAAACTCCTTTTTTTTCGTTCGTCTTTGGTTCTTGACTTCGTTTGCCTTCGGCTCATTCCTTGTTTTTTGTCGAAAGAACTTTTAAAAACATAGGATCTATTTCAGTAACAGATACAAATGCTTACAAAGTTTCATCAAAATCCGTTCATGCGTTTTGACGTGAATGAGCCGAACATAGTTGATGGAATAAAGTGCCCTCTAACGGAAGTTTTCTGAAATTTAAATAGCCTCAATTCTGTTGCAGAGTCAAGTTTTATCATGTACCAAATTTTAGTAAAATCAATCAAATCATTTAGGAGTTATTGAGTCTTAGCAATGGTGGTGACCGTGGCATGCAGGTTAAGTGTGTGGCCTAGCATGCTCGGAGCCCGGGTTCGATCCCCAGCCGTGGCGAAAAGTTTTTTTCAATAAAAAATTTTTCTGATCGGTCACCACCTCTCTGCAGACAATGGCAAACCTCAGAGAGTAAACAATGCCATGTAAAGCTTCTTGAGAACATGAACTTTAGCCGTTCGGAGTCGGCATAAAACATGTAGGTCCAGTTCTCGGTCAATTGTGTGCAAACATTTAATAACACACACAACACAATTGATCATAAGAAGCTCGTTCAAAGTCCTTTCAAGGGCTGAAATGGCCAATTTGTTTTGTTTTTTTTTGAGTCTTAACAATGCACTACTTAAAGCGCCCTCTTTTGGAAGTCTTTGGAATTTTTTTATGTTTTATCTTGGGTGCAGTTGAACGTTCATACCAAATTTCATTGAAATCGGTTCAAGCGTTTAGGAGTTATTGAGTCTTAAAAACGCACTACTTAAAGCGCCCCCTTACGGAAGTCTTTCGAATTTTTATAGCCTATGTTATCTTGGGCGCAGTCAAACCTTCATTCCAAATTTAATTGAAATCGGTCCAGGTGCTTAGAAATTATTATGGAGTGCCACGCCCACATAATTCCGCCCAATTTTTTACCTTTTCTTTATCTTTGGTGCAGTTGAACCTTCATACTAAATTTCATTGAAATTGGTCCAGGAGTTTGGGAGTAATTAAGTCTTAATAAAAACGCACTACTTAAAGCGCCCTCTTGCGGAAGTTTTTGGAATTTTTTATTACCTATGTTTTATTTTGGGAGCAGTTGAACCTTTATACCAAATGTCATGGAAATCGGTTCAGGCGCTTAGAAGTTATTACAGATATAATACAGCTTATTACAGCCCACATTACAGATTCCGCCCAATTTTTAACCTATGCTTTATATTGGTTGCAGTTGAACCTTCATACCAAATTTCATTGAAATAGGTCCAAGCGTTTAGGAGTTATTGACTTAAAGCACCCTCTTGCGTAGGTCCTTGGAATTTTTTATAGCTTATGTATTATTTTGTGGAGCAGTTGAACCTTCATACCAAATTTTCATATAGAAAGTTTTTCGGTTGGACTGAAGAGTTAAAAGAAGGTCTTGAAGGTCTTACATCGATGCATTAGTTTCTCGTATAAGACTCCAACAGTAGTCACCCATCATGCTTTCGTTCCAATTCCCTTGATAGTGCTTTTCGATTCTAACCATGTCTTGATGGAAACGTTCCCCTTGTTCATCGCTTGTTGCACATAAATTTTCTGGAAAAAAATCTAGGTGCGAATGCAAAAAATGTATTTTGAGTGACATTTGAGTGATTTGTCCATTATAATGAACACATCAGCAAATATTTTTTTTTATTTACCAAAGTTTTTTTTTAAATTAAATAGGTTGGCACTATGAATTAAAATTTATCAACATGACAAAAATAAATTTAGAGAGATATACAACGTCTAATTTAGTTGGATATTCGATTTTCTGCCCAACAGAAGTTTAAAAATTTTTTTTTTGCGTTTTAATAAGTGTTGCAAAAAAGTGGTTATTGTGATTAGTATGAAAAGAATAATATGTTTTTTTAATAATATCATAAATAACGCATTTGCATTGGTCTCCGGTTGGTTTAGTTGAACTTAAATATTATAATACAACGTTTGAATGGATTTGTCCATTATATTAGACAGCATGTCAAAAGCTAAGCAGCGCATGTAAAAATCAGAGGGATGTTTTTTTTAATGGCCTAAGTGATAGGAATCATTCCCTCAAAAAAAAGAAACAGTTTCGATAGTATCGTAAGTGTAGACGTAGAATTCCGTTTAAGGTGTAACCTCTTCTACTTTGTCTCTTTGGTCCGATTGTTTTGTTCATTTTGCACGTATTTTTATTGATCTTCCAAAAATGAATAAATAAATGAATAACACTCAATTATGGACTACTTATCGATGCCAAAACAAAGAAAAAGTTAAATAGTAAGTATGATTAAATGAGCAAGCAAAAAGAAAAGAGCAAAACTTCAAATTTTTTCGATCATTTTGTTAAGTTTGACAGGTTGAGTTCATTGACTTTTGAAAAGAAGGTGAAGCAAATGCACTATCCATTGGTGCCACTTTCGTCTCTGCCCGATTTATATTTAGTTTGCGAGCTACAGTCAGTTTAATTACTAATTTCAAGTTAAAATTAAGACCCCGATTTTTAAAAAATCGTATAGTTACTATATTTCACGCTGAGCACATGTCCTTTCCTCTCGTCTCTGTCTGATATTTAGTTTGCTAGCTACACTTTCGTCTCTGTTCGATGTATAGTTTGCAAACTGCACTCGCTAGTGCTAGTGGGATGTCGAATCCAAATTAATTTGCATTACAAACAAAAATTAAAATTTTACGCCATCTATTGGGTAAAAGCATAAAAAGAAATATGATCCAACTCGTTTTTTTCATAAGAGTTAAATCTAACCGAATCGCAGACCCATTTCGTTAAATTTGACAGATTGAGTTCATTGACTGAGTTGAAAAGAGATTCATGACCTCTGGTTTCAAAATAGTATACTAGAACAGTAGTGCATACATAAACCCAATGCGAACTAATGCTTACAATGCTGCCAAAGCGAACCAATCAGTTCGTGCAAAAACCAAAGCATACAAGCATAAACAACGAAAGAAAAACAAAGAAAGCAGCAGGCACATAAGCAGCTGATGATTGATTTTCATATAAAAACATGCATTTTTCTTCTTATATTTTACTATTTTGTGACTTTAATATAAGAGTGACAAAATTCAAAGTTAGTTATTCATTCAGCGCAGGATATATCTGATATTTTAGTATATATTTTATCTCTGAACGAAGAGTATTAAAGGCTGTAGGTATACCCTAAAGTATTCGCCAAAAACGTTGCCTAATGACCTTGAAAAAAAATCTGTTAAAATGACCCCATACAAACCGCGCTGTAAGACGTACATCTACGTCAAAAAATTTTTCCGAGATTATTCTAGCCAAGCCATTGAAAGGGTTAAGGACGACAAACGAAGTTCGTTTGCAGCAAACTGTCGAGACACGTTTTTTTCTTTGCGTGCAGTTATTCCAAAATTCTAAAATACTTCACATTTTTAATACTTTACATATCCACAACTTCGAGGCTCTGAAGACCTTTACTTAGCTTCCTAGTTTTGGGTAAGTATATCACCTTCATCGTGAATTGTTTCGTTGAAAAAGTGTTAATTTTTAAGGAACAATTTATTTTTCAAATCAAAACCGCTGGCAGACGGTTTTATAAAATTCGAAATACATTTGGGTTGAAAACCATTTTGAATACAGTTTTCACTAGTGTCCGACCGAATATTCGGTTTCGGTTTCGGTTTCGGCCAGTTTCGGCCCTTTAAATCAGTTTCGGCTATTCGGCATCAATATGGCCGAAACCGAAACCGAAACCGAAACCGAATATTTGATCGGACACTACTAATTCGGTTTTTACATATATTTCAATGGTAGATGTGAGTTCGCTTTCATCAAAATTTTTAATGGTGTTAAGTAAAACAAAAACGTTAAATTCAGTCATTTGATTGACCGTGTGAGTTGAGTCCAGCACAAAACGATAAATGTAGTTTTTTTTTATTCTAATATTAAGTTATTTAACTTTATATACTAAAAAGTTCCTTAAAGTGGTATTAAATGATCTCCATATTTATTATTTTAAAGTTGAACATTAATATTCAAACGGTCATATTCATAAAAATATTTTGGAATAGATTTAAAGTGCTCAATAGTCAAAAAGCTTTTTAGAGATAAAATATTTTTTAAAATTTTGTTATTCATAAAAATATTGTCTCAGCTTATTTGTTAAAATAGGAACACTCTCAATTTGAAATGGGAACAGTGTCAAGAATGGTTCGTGAATTTGATAAATTCAATAATTTTTTGTTTATTTGTCACAATTTTATCAATACTTTGACATGCAAACAGTCAAAAAATTGTTTAATCTATGTTCTTCTGTGAAAATATTGTCACTTATAATTTTTATTTTCAATATTTTGAAATGTTTTGCCATGTTTTCAAAATTTTTGAAACAGTTTGAAGTATTTTTGACAATATTTGTGCTCACATTAGAGTAAAAATTTTAAAAAGGCTTTATCAAGGGTTTATTGAAGGTTACTCATTTAAGAAGCCTTTATAAGAGATTTTTGTCGTTATTGGACGTTTATGGATACTGTTTTTGAAATTTTTTTTGTAAAGGCTTTATAAGAGGTTCGTAAATTTTTATGAATAAAGGCAAAAGAATATTTATCGAATATATACGTTATTATAATCTGTTTCAATTGTTATGTTTTTGAAAGCTTTTAACTAAAAAATTAACATAAATAAATTGTTTTTAAAACAATTTTCATGTAGACGTTCAGTTTCGGTTTCGGTTTCGGTTTCGGTTTCGGTTTCGGCCGAATATTACAAAAATGGCCGAAATTCGGTTTCGGTTTCGGCCAAAATTTTGGTTTCGGTCGGACACTAGTTTTCACAATATGAGTGTCGAAAAAAACATTTTGTTTCGAGCCACCGTAGATAATGTCATTCCATACTATGTTTACACCAAAACTTGAACACGTTTTATAGTTGTTATGTTTTATCTCAAAACACTACTGTTTACACCACCTGTTTCACGTTTAAGGTTCACATTTCTGTTTTATCTTCTTCCATTTTCTTTTCCATTTATAATTCCAATCTAACTACTTAAAAATAAGTGGTGTTTGGCTCTCAAAGTCGGTAAATTATTAAAACCAGGGACCATACCGGTTATGGTTTTTATCAAAAAAGTCAAATATTAACTGTTATTTTTTTACTTCTATTTTTTCCGACAAAAATAAAAGTTATTTTGTGCCTTATACTTTTTCGGGCAAACATAACAGTTACTTTTGACTTTTATTTTTTCGGTCAAAAATAACAGTTATTTTCTGCTTTTTATTTTTTCGGTGAAAAAGTCAGGCACTTTGTGTTTTTTCAAAGGCCATTTTACTAACTAAAAAACTATCGATACCATTATTTTGGTCTCATCGGTGATCACGTTTTACATATGGTATCAATAGTTTTTTAATCGGATAAGCACCCTTTAAAAAAACACAGATTGCCTGATATTATTGACCTGCCTGATATATTATTGATTGCCTGATATATGTCTGAAAAAATAAAAGGCAAAAAATAACAGTTAATTTTTAACTTTTATAAAATCAGTCGAAAATTTAAAAGGCTCTAAATATTCGTGAAGCTGAGGCCATTTGTATCATAATGGTATATTTGAAAATGTCCTTCGACAATTTTTTCATTGTGTCTTTGTCATTCGAAAATTGTAAAATAACAGTTATTTTCGGTCCCTGATTAAAACACGTTTTGAAAGTTGAGTGCAAACGTACTTCAAAACGTAAATTTATTTTTTAAAATAAGAGTAGGTACTACACATATCAATAAATATTATTATTAAAAAAAAGACTTATTAAGAATTCCCGTACCATGAGTAGTTTCTAGATCCGCCGCTGGTACCAACGTAATGTCTGAAAATGAAGGATCACAATAAATCATTACTTAAATGTTTTCTAATAAAGTATTTCGATTATTCCAGTAAACATACTCTGAGGCTAATAATGGAACACTATATCACTCAAATGTCCCTCTGCTTTTTTAAGGAGCATTTGAATCATTACTAGATCATCACCCTAGAACTCATCTTTAACCCATTTGAACCCACTGAAATCACTTGGGTAAAAAAAAAATTATAAAGTTATTTAAGCTACCATTCCTTTTTTTACGAAGATTAAACACATTTACATCGTATGAATTTGTTGGTCAATTGTTGTTTTCACATTCAAAGCATTAATTTCATATATAAAAAATTTAACTTTTTTAAGTAACGCAATTTATCTATTTAAGCGTAAAGAAAGTTGCAATACCTTCACAAGGAAAACATTTATAAACACTTATTTTTGCAACTGTCAGTTTAACTGTCTAAACTTTTAAGAAAACAGCTCGGACAGTAGGTAAACAATTTGAACAGCAAGTGACAAGCACATCAAAATTTCGTAGCATTTTCGCTGATTGCTTTGAGAGTTTAGGCGACTGTCTACCAACTGTCTGAACGCATACGTCATACTCAGCACTATCGTATTCTTTATCGTCTTAATAGTAGTGTCTAGTTTTAGCCTTGATACAATTATAAGGTGGACTAATATTTTGCAGCTTGCTCATTTGTCAAATAAACAACAACAACAAATAGGTGCTATAGTTGTCTAAATGCCAAAGTTCATATCATAGAAATGTCAAAATAAATCAAAATATTTGTTTTTTTCCATATATATATTTTCGTTTTAATTGTTAATATACATAAATAAATAAGACAAGCAGGGGCGTAACCAGGAGTTTTTTGGGGGGGATTTTGTATTATTTTGGGCTTAGACAAATGAGAAACTTTACATAATTTTAATGGCTATGGTGTAGCGATTAGTAAGTCCGATTTTTGCAGTAATGGTCCCTTGTTCAAGCTCAAGCCAGTGCAAGGAACATCTTTTTTTTAACGGTTTAGTTCAACAACAAAGATGCAACTTAGTGGAGTAAAAATTGCCTGTAGAAGTAAAGTAAAGTTAACAAAAAAAAAATCTACTGCAAAGAATACTGTTCAATTTTTATAAATAGTGTTTTATAAGTATTAAGAAATAAATAAAAATAGAAATTAATTGTTTATTACTTTTCATAAAAAATTACAAAGTAATTGTGATCCAGATTATCAGAAACAAAACAGACAAAAGCCATTTTCAAATTCAGTTTGTGATTACTTTCAGCAAGTTTATCTAAAAGAATATCCACTGATGGTGTCATATATCTGTAAAGAAGAAGCAATGTTAGATGCTTCTATAGTTCGATAGTTCGTTTTCACACGAAAAGATCGGAAGAGTTGCAAGAATGATTAATAACTTAAATAATTTAGAAAATACATCTTTATTGCACTGTTCTTAGATTTCAAGTACAGATTTTTTTTCAACGTTATTTTTTTTATTATTAACTTTATACTAAACGGTCAGTTCCACTTTTAAATCATCAAAATCCCCATCCAAATCATCTTGAATCTAAAATCCAATTAGTTTTTTAAAAAATTCTAAAGCGTCATCATCTAGCATTTTCGTAGTATCAAGAAAAAGTTTTTGAAATCCCATTTGAAATCCAACTTTATAAAGAGTCTTATATTTGAACTGAATCCAATAAACCACATAGCGTACTCGGTATAATTTCGTATAAATAACATAACCGACAACTCGGATCAGAGATCGCATATTCGATTAGAATTCGTGATGAATCAGAGATTATTTAAATAAGCGAATACATTAGAACATAAAATTTCATGTATCTAACAATAAGAAGAGATATTTCATATCTCATATTCAGCTTATTTCAGATATGGGCTTTTCCAAAAAATGCTCAATTAGAAATGTTCAATCAAAAATGTTTTAATAAAATGTCTCTGTCAGTGTATTAAGAAACTTAATAATTTAAGCGAAGATTAAATTATTTCTTATAATTTATTTTCGTTATTAATAAATATCTAAAAACATTCATGAGAGTTTTTAATATGGAGGGAAAAATGTGTAACGTCCGAACCCATGTAATGCTTATCTGTGACTTAAATATAACGATTTTTAAGATGTTGAAGTTTGATGAACTTTTCTTAAAACTTATTTTATATGTACATAATTATTAGCAATTATACTCTTTCAACGTGTGACCAACCATTTCGCAGAATTATTGTAAATGCTCAACCAAGTTATGCGTAAGCATACAAAAGCTAGAGAGCAAAAGTCTCAAGAGAAAAAGAGCGTAGTCTCAAAAGTACTTCCTTTTTTTGTAACGTTCGAATGGCCGACAAAATTAGGAAATTATATTTAATCGAAAATTTGTTTGCGAGATGTATAAAATATACGAAGAAATGTGTCCGAATGTAACTTCCGAGGATTTAGCCATATCTGAGAAACAAATATTTTTTATCTAGTTAGCATTAATATGTCAACGAAATAAAGCTCAATTATTTTTTAACTAAATTTTAAAACTAATCCATTTAATTATCGCATTCGCTATATTGCATTTTTTAAAAATCGTTTTGAATTCGAAACGAGTTTGAAATCTCGTAAAATAAAATACATTTTTATATTGCTGCAAGTAATCAACGCTACAACGCTTACATTTTAAATTCATGATTCCTTCAGATTAGAAAAAGAAGCAAATAAAAAAAACAAAATACAATTTGCTTGCCCCAGCTGGGAGTCGAACCTAAGTCCCAAAGCGCTTCTTTTCATAATGAAGCAAATTTCGCAGTTATAAAATCACAACTGAAATAGGCTTGTGGATAACGTTTAAGACTTGCACCCAGGGGTCGTGGATACGGTTCCTGGAAATATATTTTTTTTTATTTAAAACAACAACAATCTTATAATCATGAATATGTGGATGAATATAATAAAAAAAATTTCATTGCTAAAATTTCAATTGCTTAAATTATTCGACAACGATTTTGTAATTTTGAAAATCTCGTTTCGAGAATGATAGCCTAGACACATTGACTGCGGCTGCAACATAACAACACGAGGTGAAAACGAAAATGTTGGCATGTTGTCTACAACTTGATTAATTTGGATGCAGCGCGATAAGCCGTATTTTCATATATCTTATATATTAATACGTGAACATTAAAGTTTGTCGTACGCTTTTTTGGTATTAATTAAAACTCAAAACAATTGAAACTTATATCATTTGAAAGGTTTTGTTGTCCAGATGTGCAGAATGTATATATATAAATGATATATCTGATAGAGGGGGTTCCCAACCTTCTAAGAGAGAGTTTAAATTTTTGAGAAAAAATCTGCTCTTTGATTGATATGAAATTTGGTTGGAGTTCTTAAGTCGCTCGAATTTGAATTTTTTTTAAAAGTAACAATTTCTTAAAAAATTGTAGTTTTATGCATTCATCAATTGTTAAATTTGTAAAAAAATGTGTTTTGAACTCAAAAATTTGACTTTCTATGTGAATATCTTGGTCGGATTTTAACGGTTTTTTAATTTTTTTCATTTTTTCTAAAAGTTTGATAAATTTTCTTTTAAATGTGTTAAAAATTACAGCAATATTCTAACCAAAAGTATTTTTAACGAATTTACTTAATATTGTCGTGAGTTATTTAGCGTGTGTTTCAACCAAATGCCAAGAGAGAGAAAAAAACTGTCTCAAATTGAATGTTCTAAATTGGGAAGCCAATATCTCCGCCATCTGTGAATAGATTTTATTTATTTCTTTTTTGTATTTAAGTCTTATCAGTTAACTTAAAAAAACTTTTGAAAATAATACCGTTTTTTGTTTGTTTATATTCAAATTATTCATTTTAAAAAAATACCATAAAATTTGATTTATTCTTAAAATATGGGGTAAAAATGATTTTTGTTGTAAAAACAAAAAACTCAAAATTGCATTTTTGATTTTCTTTGAAAGTCTATACTGAATTTACGGTGAATTTATTTTGTCTTGACACTAAATTAATAAACTGTCCGTGCCATCAAAAAATCAAGGCTACCCCCTATGATTTTTTTGACAAAATTAAATTTTTTTAAAATGTTGTTTTACTGTTTTTGAAAGAAATAATTAAATAAATAAATAATTTTACTGAAGAAAATAGCTTAATATCTCCAATCAATGAAAAGTTATAGCCTCGAACTTATTTTGATCATCTCGCATATATTTATAAATCAATAAATTATCAATAAATTGGTCGAATTTCGACCCCAGGCGATACAAGTTTTTATTATTAAACATAGAATTATCATTAAAAACCAAACATTTAACACAAACACAATGAGAATGAACAATAAAAACACAAAAAAAGCATGAAATCAAACAAAAACATTAAGAAATGCCGATGTTCTTACTCTTGTCGCACGTCAAAATAGAAAAAGTTCTAAATCGACGACAGCAACATTGCTGCAATGACGCATTGTCGTTGCAACATTTTCACCACATTCACCTCCATAAGAAAAGCATGTAAAAAAAATTTGACGTTTGACAATGTGTCTAGGCTATGAAGTGTGCATTTCTCTCGCCCTCGGGTTTATTAGCAAAACATTTTCGAACTTCGTTTTCGAAATAAATGTCCGAGATCTCGGATTCACCTCGAATTCCAGGCAAATTCGTTTGGATTATTGGGAAGGAAAACAATTTGATATGTTTGTACTTAAAACGACATCAAAAAAGTAACATTTTTTAAGATCTCTTACAAAAAAACTACAATTTAAGATTTTTTTGATCACACGTTAAAACGAACGTAACAAAAAACCACGTTACAGGGTAAAGGGTCTAAGTCTAATATATAAAAATCTCGTGTTACGGTGTTAGTGTTTGAACTCCTCCGAAACATCTAGACCGATTTTAATGAAATTTGTTTTGAACATTTGGTAGGTATGAAAATGGGTCGTAAAGTATTTTTAATCCTCCTGCTAGGGGAGTTGCACTTTTTCAAGAGCACAATTTTTCAGTTTTACTTTCGACCTATTAGTCACACATCAATGAAACTCGGTATGAAGTTACTATTTAGTCGTGCCTTTCGACTGTCAAATTTGAGAAACTTTAATATAAGGGGGCGTGGCATCACCCATACAATTAAATTTCTTATGTCACATAGATTTCGAACTAAATGTCGTATAACAATGAAACGCAGTATGAAGTAAATTAAACTACTCCACAAATTTACGAAAACTTTCACCACAACAAATTGCGATAACATTTTCTGTAGTAAAATTTTCCATAGAATCCGAATATTGTAAAGATTTCTTTCGATTCGAGCCAATTTTGTATGTAAATGAAAAAATAAAAAAAAAATCCACTATTGGGAACACATTCTTCACATAAATGCTTATAAAAACTAACATGTTCAGCCAATGAATTTTAATTTAATTGCCAAATATAAAAGGAGTGTGCTCATAAAAGACAATTTTTTATAATAAAAAGGTTTGAAAATAATGGTCACAGAATATTGAAAATATGGATAATCTGACAAAAAATCTTATATATTTTATTATTTCTAAGACACTTTTGTTTTTATAAAGCTTCGAATAAAGTCTACGGTTTTCGAGAAAAAATTTATTCAGCTTTAATATGTTTTACTCTTTAATGTTCGTGGTAAGTTTGGTTTTGAGAAAATATTTTTTTTTTAAATTTAAAAAAAATTTCATTATAGCCATCTTTTTGCCACATCAAAAAATTGTTCGACTCCACCAACCGTATTTATTTTCAATTTAAACATCGAGGCTATGATATATATAGGACATAGTATTACTTTTTAAAAATAAATTTTTTCAAAAATGACTTTTTTTTAATGTTTTATTTTTCATGGTCAGACATTGTTTGAGAAACTTTAAACCATCCTCACTGGAAAGAGCATCCTTAACATACCTAACAGCGATTTCCGATTTTGTTTTTGTCAAGCTTAGTATTTGGCGACACTTCATATGTACTTCACTGTAAAAATTCTGCCCTGTAAGCGTTAATGGTTTAATATAAAGACAAATCAAGTCGTTAAACACATATTTCTCTATTGTGTGCATAAATTATCTGAAGAATATTAAATTCAGCCACCAAAGAATGACCTTGAAAGTTATTCGACCAACAACAGCTGCTTAACTTAAACAAACCAACGGAAAACATTTGCCAAACTTTATAACAGTTACGCCATAAAATTAAAGCCACTCAAAGATGTGGCAATGGTGCTAGAAATAAAATCCTCAGGGAATCAAGTAACTGATACGCAAACAACGAAGTGCCACTTTATGTGATTTTTGCTATTTGTTTTTTTTTTTTTTTGTTTTTTTTTAACTAATCTTAAGTTACTGCATATTTCTTTTAGCTTAAAGCTTATTAGAAATATTATGAAATATAAATCTAGAAATCAAAAGATATATAAAAATATTACATTAAAATATTAAAAATAAAACTCTTCAAAAACAAAGTATTTCAAAATTTCAAAAATATTCGGATTTTAATTTTCAATTTTAAATTTCACTGAAATAAACATGTTAAGCTTCACTTACAACAAAAAAATGAATTGTTATTTAAATTTCAACTACTTTTAAGAACTTGTAATCATTTCTTAAAAGTAGTTGATTCTGTGTATTTCTTTAGAAAATATATATGCGTAAAATTTAACATGTTTATTTTATTGTAATTTAACATTTAAAATTCAAATCCGAATATTTTTTTAAATTTCGAAATACTTTTTTTTTTGCAGAGTTTTATTTAGCATCAAAATAAAAAAGTTATTTTTATAAAAAATTAAGACTTCCGCAAATAAAAACTTACCCACTGTTGCAAGTTCAAAAACCTTCAATTATAGGCTCACTCCTTTTTTTGCTGACGTTTTATTTGCTAACTCCAAAGTTCAACAATAAAACGAGAGAGAGTGTGAGACACACAAGCAGTGTGACGTAGTCGCTTTAAACGTTTTTCTTAAACGGCAAATATTTAACACTGCATAGTATATGTTTACAAAAAAAGTACTAAAGAATTGACACGAACAGAACACAACAAAGAAATAAAACGATTCCGCGATTATTTAAAGATATTTTTTTTTGTATTACAAAAACAAAAAAAAAGGCTTCAGAAAGCAGCACTTGAAAGAGGAGCAACTGATGCTTTGCAGCTTCCTTGTTTTGCTGAACCACAAACCGAACACAACGTCAGAATGTCAGACGCAGCTGTCAACTAAACACAGCAGACGCTGTCTAGTCAGCTGTCAGCAGAGCGTTACTCACACAACACACACTCTCACACACACACACAAACACAGTCAAACACACACGCACACAATAAAAAATCAAAAATAATTTCCATGCATGAAATTTAAGCGCTTCGAGCTTTAAAGCATCATCATCATTCAGATACTTTAATGCGTGTTGATTTGGAAGAAGGAAAAATAAAACTGACACCACCAGCTCTACCAACAAAAGTTGATCAGCACAAAAATTGTATTAAATTGAATTGAATAATTGCGATAGTGAATTGAATTCAATGCATCAGCAAGGTTCAAATCACATGAACTAAAAAAGAAAATCTTTTTAAAATATGACAAGCTTAATATTTGTAGCTCATAAAATGCTGTTTATATTTTCATTTTATTATTTCACACAATCAAATGCAGATTTACGTTCTAACTCACACACACACACATACACACGCAAAAATGCGAACTTATGTTTTGTTGCAGACACGTTGTAGCATTTGCAGCGTGCTTTTGATTCAAAAATAGTCCTTGCTGTATCCTAGCACCGAGCACCGTTAGCTGTGAGTTTCTCGCACGAACTGA
This sequence comes from Tetanocera ferruginea, assembly GCA_958299015.1. Taxonomy (NCBI): domain Eukaryota; kingdom Metazoa; phylum Arthropoda; class Insecta; order Diptera; family Sciomyzidae; genus Tetanocera; species Tetanocera ferruginea. Next base: position 56,670,407 of record OY282640.1, on the reverse strand, counting down.
GGCCAGCTGCCATGGATGCGTGGCTTTTTTATCCTTTGAGCGCGCGCCATCTTACGGCAAGATGCTTTACAATCTTCCTTGCTTTGCTTTGCTCCACATCCATACAACTATGGCATGAGTTGTGGTGTGTCATGCAATGATGTGGTGATATTTTGTGGACCACAGTGCCAGGACTTATGCTGAAAGCCTGTTTCTTGCACTGTGGTTTACAAATGTTTTGTATTTCTCTCGAGGTTATTTTCAGGCCCTTAACAGCCTTAACGCTTATAATGCATGCTCAAATTCTGTGGCTGTGGGTTATTTTGTTAACTTGAAAAAGTGGGTGGTGGCGAGTGCGCAGGTACAAACAATTGGCAACCGGCACAATGGACACTATTAATGAAGTCATAAATAAATTGAAAGGTAAATACAAATGTCCTTAGTTTTAGATCCTTTGAGCACGAAGATAAGTAAAAGTTAGTGCTTTTGAAAGCATATTTTTAATAGTTAAGTTAAGTATCGCTGAGATTAGTTCAGAAATAGTATAACGAAAAAGATTTATAAGCCAATATTATCACTTTTCATTAAATGAAAAATATTAAATTACTTTAAGTCCATGTAAGAACCGACAGACTGTTTTACTTTTTTTATACCCTTAACCTGAAAGGTCAGCGTAAATTAACTTTGTGCAAACGTTTGTAACGCATAGAACGAAGCGAGTCCGGTATAGAAAAGTATATATATTCTTGATCAAGGTCACCTCGTCGAGCTATCCATGTCTGTCCGTCCGTCCGTCCATCTGTGTGTTGTCCGTAAACACAGGATAAGAAGAAGGAGTTGAGAAAATTGGATGAAACTCGGTGCACATAGTCATATGGGCCCAAGGATCTGCACAATTGAATATTTTTGGAATCCTTGAAAATTACGTATTAATGCACCTTATACCAAACCCATGTCTTCGAAAAATGGGTGTCATCCGCCCACGGACACGCCTACCTCTCATACACCGCAAAAATTAAACACTGCATAAAAAGCTCATAGTTAACATACAACAATAAAATTTGGTATATATGTTTCTTATATCAAAACAAAGATGTTCTTGAAAAATGGGTGTCATCCGCCCACGGACACGCCCACCTCCCATATCACCCAAAAACTGAAAATTCAATAAATAAGCTTATGGTTTACATACAAACTTGAAATTTGGTATGTATATATTTTATATCAAAACAAAGATGTCTTCGAAAATGGTTGTCATCCACCCATGGACACGCCCACCTCCCATACATCTCAGAAATGGAAAACTCATTAAATAAGCTTATGTTTTTGCCTTCAGAGATAAAATTTGGTATGAAGTTTTTTTACATCATACCAAAGATGTCCTTGTAAAATGGGTGTCATCCGCCCAAGGACTCCCATATACCTCAAAAATGGAAAACTCCATAAATAAGCTAATGTTTGTCTTATAGAGATACTATTTAGTATGTATATATTTTATACCAAAACTACGATGTGCTCAAAAATTGTGCGTAATCCGTCCATGAACACGCCTACCTCCCATAAAACCCACAATAGCGAAAACACCATAAAGACATTTGAGCTACAGGAATAAAACTTGGTATGTGCAAATTTTCCATAAAAATATAAATGCATATGAAATATGGGCTTCATCTGCCCACGGATACGCCCATTTTCAATGCAATTACTGTATTTTTGAAAAGAAGGTTAAGGGTATTTCACAGTCGGGCTAGACCGACTTTAGACTTTCTTTACTTGTTTATGATTTATTTTTGACATATTTTATAGTATCTAATATATAAAATCAAATGTTTGTTTGTCTGTCTGTCTATCTGTCTATCTGTCTGTTCCGTATAGGCTCGCACACAGTTTATCCGATGGAGCTGAAATTTGGACACCGAGTACCTTTCATAGTGAGAAAGAACATAGGGGTATAAAAAAGTGGGCCGAAGTATATGTGGCGTGGCACGCTATAATAACTTCTAAACGCCTCGACCGATTTTAATGAAATTTGGTATGAATGTTCAACTGCAACCAATAAAAAGCATAGGTTAAAAAAGTGGGCGGAAGTATGTGGGTGTGGCAGTCTATAATAACTTCTTAACGCCTGAACCGATTTCAATGAAATTTGGTATGAAGGTTCAACGGCTCCCAAAATAAAACATAGGCAATAAAAAATTCCAAAGACTTCCGCAAGAGGGCGCTTTAAGCAGTGCGTTTTAAAGACTCAATAACTCCTAAACGCCTGAACCGATTTCAATGAAATTTGGTATGAACGTTCAACTGCACAAAAGATAAAACCTTTATTATAGAAAATTCCAAAGACCTCTTTAAGTACCGCTTTAAGTAGTGCATTGTTAAGACTCAATAACTCCTAAATGACTTGATCGATTTTACTTAAATTTGGTACGTGAAATAACTTTACTCTTCAACAGAATTAAGGCTTTTTAAATTTCAGAAAACTTCCGTGAGAGGGCGCTTTACTCAATCAACTATGTTCGGCTCATTCACGTCAAAACGGATGAACCGATCTTGATGAAACTTTGTAAGCATTTCTATCTGTTACTGAAATAGATCCTATGCTTTTAAAAGTTCTTTCGACAAAAATCAAGGAATGAGCCGAAGACAAACGAAGTCAAGAACCAAAGACGAACGAAAAAACAGAAGTTTAATGAATACGAGCAGAAGCTATTTAAAAATGAAAAAAACATTAACCGAACAGTATCGACGAAAAAGTATCGAAGTTGTATGAAGACAATCGAATGGATGCCAAAAGGGTTTTTTTAAAATTGGAATTTTTTTTGCGATAAAAATGCATATAAAATGCATGCTAAGAAAAACTTTAAACGCATTATTCTCGAGATTATTTCTTTCAAACTGGGTGACCATTTTCCTCAAAAACCAGACGTCAGATCGAGACGTTGAGATGTAATTTTCTTGTAATAAAAAAAAAATGTTCATATGAGAGCAGTTTTGAAAATCGTTCTTTTTCTATGCTCGAGGCACAACCAGTGTTGCCAGAAGAGTGATTTTTCCCCGTTTTTTGGGGATTTTTTGACTCAAAAGGGAAAAACAATCTTAAAAACGGGAAAAATAAGGTTTACAGCAAAAAATTTAATTTCTTCAAGAAGCCTATCAAACATGTATGTTAGTAATTTCAAACACATGAATGTAATATAATGTTTCTGAATCAGTCTGACATCTCATGTAAATGTATTACTATCTGAATCAGCAAATTATCAGCGTCAACAAAATTCAGTGCAAAAAATATATCGGCAGTTGTAAAAACCAGTCACTAGTTTATCATTTAAGTCAGTGATATATTTTAAGTCATATTTTTAACTACTTATTATTATTTTTTGATATAGCTAGTATTAATTTGTTGACGTGTTGTTGAATTAAATTAAATAAAACACTTAAGAAACAAAATAAATTGTAAATTACTCTCTCATTTTACATATTTTGGATACTTTTTAAAAAAAGGGGAAAACGAGAAAACGTGTAGCGAAAAACGGGAAAAATGTTCGGAAATACATGGAAAAAACGGGAATGAGCTCTCCGAAAATCTGGCAACACTGGGCACAGCCCCGAGTAACACCGGGTTACATCCTCTAGTTTATAATAAAAACACAATCTTTCTGATACAAAATTTGTAGTATCCTTAAGCTTAAAATGTATCTTTCACAAGTTTTTTGATTGCATTTTATGACTGTGTTGATTAATCTCGCTATTAACGTTGTTGTTTTTGTAATTTTTTTACTTTTTCTATTAATTTTAAAAAATTACATTTCAGGCTGTTAGGATACTATAAACTTTGTATCAGAAATATTGTTTTCTTATCATAAATATATGTTGAAATGTTTGTACCAATATCTTTCCGCAAAATCTACGTTACGCTCTACAGCAGCAATGGCTTCTTCTGTACGCATTGTACGACGTCTCTGTGTTAGGTTGCGGTTATAGTGAACGCCGAGTCAGACAGGCAGGCAGGCAGGCAATGTGAACAAGCGAGATAGATAGCTATCTGCATAATCGCAGCCTTATCATTTAGAGTAAGCATGGTGAGAACACGGTCCAAGTTAGTCGAATTATTTGATCTGATGGACGATTATGTTGACCGTAAAATGGACGTTTATGCAATATTGAATAGATCCTAGTCTCACTAATCCCCAAATAAACCTCTGTTTTACGGTAGAATACATGACAGTCTTGCAATATAAGTTCACGCACTGCATTGGTGTTTTGTGGCACAACAACCGATTTTGGATGACCTTCACGAAATTCATCTGGTAGTGAAGTGCGACCTTGATAAATTCGAAAAACCTGCAAAAAACGCTCGAGATGGTGCTTCATCACCAAAAGTCGATATGAGCTTATTGGCACAGTTGGCTTAATCCACATCGAAAGTTGTATAAAATCACAGTGAAAATGTTAAATAAAATCGTAAGACAAAACGTTCTGAGTACGTTCACCCTTAAAAATGCTAAATTTTACGATGACAATTTCAAATTTGACATATTCACATTATTGTTGCCTTATCTCAAGACATAAGAGTCAACCTACGCTTTTGAAAATGCATGCATGACTCACCTTAAATTGAAATTTGTAACTCAAAAATAATTTTTGCATGAATGAACTTTTTTAAAAATTGTTCAAAGCCTTCGGAAGGGCGCAATGTTGAGCCCATTCACCTAATGTACAACTGTTGCCAACATTCACCTAATGTACAACTGTTGCCTAAATTATAACAGCCTAAATTATGGTCTGGTGACATCTGTTCCTGCACCAGTTGGACTTTATACGAAAGGCCGAGATCTTTCCTAAAAATCTTCAATTTAATGAACTGGCAAGGCTGAGTTGCTGAGAACGGCGTCAAATCGAGAAATTGGGCAATCGGTCACACAGTATGAACCTGTATTGAATGAATATTGTCCATTAAAGTAAATGCTGATATAAATTGATTCATCGTAATGCATATTTACTGTTCAGGTGAACGATTATATGTTGCAGAGAACGCAAAATTCAAAATAAATTTTAACAATTTGTAATCGTTTCTTCGCTGTGAATTTTTTGCATGATATTATTCCAAAGTATACTGAACATAAATGTCAAACACATGTTATTTTTTTCGAAACTGGTTTGAAAGCTATCACTCTACGAAATTTTATACCTCTAAAAAACACTCTTTAGTGGGTGGCTTTTAATGCAAACTTGTTATTGTTTTATAGAAGATTAATTAAGTTATGTTAATCGCTCGAATTTTTTATCTTTCAGATTCTTCAGACAAGCTAATGACGTTCATAGGTGAACGGTAACATATTGAAATGAAAATTTTGTATGATATGATCCTATGGTATAATCGGTGTTGCATAATAGGTACTATATGACAGGTAGGTATGAGAACAATTGTATGATGGTGAAGGTAGGATGAATATATTCTTGTACTGTTTTTTGTATGATTTTAGTAATTGCACTGTTATGCTTTTAACATTCTCACTATTCTTGGTATAATTCTACCCGGACGCCAACACACAAATTTCCTTTTTCAAACAAACTAATTTAAAATTACTGTCTTGAATCAGTCGATGCGGTGCATACATTGAAAAGAGTCAAAATTCTAATACCAATTTGAACGGTACTTAAACGGTTTACTAAAACGATAAAGTAGATATAAAACATATAATAGTTTATTAACATACACACTTTTATCTAAAAAAAATTCAAACTTTAAACTTAAAATAATTTTGAAAGTACATTCTTCTATTTAACCCACAGTTAAATGCGTATAACTGGTTCAAGTGAATATTTTGTTCCATAATAAATTGAGAATGAGGAATTGCATTGTCCTCACTGTTTTTTTCTCACTTCGCTCGCTTTTCACTAGATTGCTCCAATTTTGTTTCGTTTTTGTACAACTTCATAGAACCTGTTTCTGACTCTTTTTATAAAGCCGGCCGGTAAATCACTAACTTTATTTAACATTTGTTGTTCAAATTCACGTAATTCTCTCTTGTTTTCTTTGTGAGCAAAAGGATTCCAACCGGGTAAAATACACTTTGAGAGGCTGATAAAGAGAGTAACATTGAATTCGCGGATGGTTGTGAGTGGGTGGATGTTTTCAAGCAGGATGTTACAGCTTATGGAAAGCTTATTATTCATGAAGAACGTCACAGAACGTAAAGCTTTATTTATTTAATTGCCGCTTGACTTTGAAAACGGGTTGCCAGAAAATTTTAAAAATTAAAAAAAAACAATTTTTAGGAATAACAAAATATTTTGCGTACGTATAAATGTATATTATTTTTTGTTATTCAAATTCCAACAGAATATAAACAAAGTCAGAGATGCCGATAGATACTCACGTTTATTAACATGTAAAACGCAGTTATAAATTTCTTAGTAAGGTTTTAAATATTTAAATTAGCTAAAATTTCATTGTAAACTACAAAGTAAACTTAACAGTTATCATTATCATTAGTTCTTATATTGTTTTCACTTAAATCTTCTATAACTATGTACTTGATTAGCATTTTAATGTTATGTTATTAATTAATGTTACAAAAAAAAAATTCAATAAATCACATTTTTTAATTCTCTTAAACACATACGATAGTTTCGCGCCCACAAGTGTTAACGTTCTACCTTCAACTACCGCAAAAATATAAGGCCAGCTTTAAAGCTTTTTATATTAAGAAACACGTTTTAAATTTCTGAATTATTGTTATGCTAACAAAACCAAAATAGTTGTAGTTAAGTCGTACGTAAGGCAATTTTTATAAAAACAAAAATAAAACAAAACAAACGCTTCTTCAAAATGTGTTTGTTTTATGCACAAGTAAAAACGTACCAACAGCTGTTAATAAAGTTAATAACAAAGTTATTTAACATAACATTAACAGCGTTCGTTAGTAGCTATGTTATCAAATTTAAGCCTAAAAGTATGCTACCGCTATTTGTACTATGTTTACAGTGCAGCCTAGCTACATGAAGAGAACAGAGTTTATTTCTTTTGTTTATTTTATTTATTTTATTTATTTTATTTATTTTATTTATTTTATTTATTTTATTTATTTTATTTATTTTATTTATTTTATTTATTTTATTTATTTTATTTATTTTATTTATTTTATTTATTTTATTTATTTTATTTATTTTATTTATTTTATTTATTTTATTTATTTTATTTATTTTATTTATTTTATTTATTTTATTTATTTTATTTATTTTATTTATTTTATTTATTTTATTTATTTTATTTATTTTATTTATTTTATTTATTTTATTTATTTTATTTATTTTATTTATTTTATTTATTTTATTTATTTTATTTATTTTATTTATTTTATTTATTTTATTTATTTTATTTATTTTATTTATTTTATTTATTTTATTTATTTTATTTATTTTATTTATTTTATTTATTTTATTTATTTTATTTATTTTATTTATTTTATTTATTTTATTTATTTTATTTATTTTATTTATTTTATTTATTTTATTTATTTTATTTATTTTATTTATTTTATTTATTTTATTTATTTTATTTATTTTATTTATTTTATTTATTTTATTTATTTTATTTATTTTATTTATTTTATTTATTTTATTTATTTTATTTATTTTATTTATTTTATTTATTTTATTTATTTTATTTATTTTATTTATTTTATTTATTTTATTTATTTTATTTATTTTATTTATTTTATTTATTTTATTTATTTTATTTATTTTATTTATTTTATTTATTTTATTTATTTTATTTATTTTATTTATTTTATTTATTTTATTTATTTTATTTATTTTATTTATTTTATTTATTTTATTTATTTTATTTATTTTATTTATTTTATTTATTTTATTTATTTTATTTATTTTATTTATTTTATTTATTTTATTTATTTTATTTATTTTATTTATTTTATTTATTTTATTTATTTTATTTATTATTATCTGCAATAAAAAAATAAAATTAGTTAACTTTAATTTATTATTTTGATTTATGTAATTTAATTAAATAACTTAATTTTTGTGTTTTAATATTTTTTTGAATCAATATACTGTTAAGATAAATTTTTAAATAATTTAAGAGAACTAATAATTTTAAAAAATATTATTAATTTTTTATAACAAATTTTTTTTTTATATTGTTGTCTTGATCGATAGTTTTGTGAAGAGTTTTTTATTAATTATAATAATTTCGGATGTGTAACGTTGTGGATGTGGAACCAAAATGCTTGTCAGTAACTTTATTAAATACAGTTTCTAATTAATGACTTTCGAAAAAAAAGCTCTGTTGATTGAAATGTAAAACTTTCGATCTTTACACATTAGCGCCCACACAAGAGTTCGCAAAAACTTATACCGCAAACTTCTTTATTCAATCAATCATAACGCAAGTGTGGAAACAAATTATTAAATGATATGTAAATAATGGCAATAACAGCAACAACAACAACAACATCATGACTACACATTTACAATAGTTTTGGCATTAGTATAATAGTCGAATTTTGTTTGTATAAAACACTTTCTTTCATCAACTTTGCTGAATTGTGGAATTTTTTTTTTTGGCGCTTTTTATGTTTAGCGGCTAGATTTTGTGATTAATTTTTGTGTTTAATATGAATTATTAAATAATGCGGGGTTTTTTTTTTGCTAAACACATCAATTATCAATAAGTTCACTGTACAAATAACTTTCGCTTGAATCGAAAAAATAATTACAAGTGGTTATTCGAAAAACCACACCAACACACTAACACAAACAAACATAAATAAGTGATTTCTTATTGATTACAATTTCCTCACAGTTTAAAAAAATACTTTAAAAAATCTCAAGACTTAAGAAAAACAACAAAAAGTTATCATCTGCAATTAATGACCAACACTTTGCAACAACAAAATCAATGTTTGTTCGTGCAAATGATCTATCAAACTTCCAGACATTTCTGTTCAAGTTTGAGACCGACATTTGCATGTCTTTGCCTTTAACAGCAACGGCAAAAAAACTTCCATATTTATGGGTTTGTTTAACGGTACATCAAATCCATTAAATGCAACGCTTTGTACTGATTGTTGCACGAGTCTGTTGCCAACATTTCCGCCCAGCTTAAATGAATGTCATTAAAAATTAACATAAAATTGTTTACACGTCTTGACAATGATTACCAAAATATTGATTTGTGAATAACTATGACGGCTTATCAAAGTTATTAATAATGGCAACAGCGGCTTAAGTCATATTTTGTTGCATATCAATATAAGAAGCACATGTTTGGAAGACAGACATATAACGGTTAAGTTTGAAGTGCATTTTTACTACATAACACCTTAATAATTTGCATTTTTTTTATTGCATGTTAAGTATGAACACCTAGCAGAAAACTCACTTGGCAATCGAACTCGGACCGAAACTTAGTCCTGAGTTTCTTTATGATTTTAAATTATGATTATATGATATAACTGAGATTTCCTTTAAATTATTTATTTTGCGTACACCACATAATGGTTGGTCTCGGCGTCTTTTTCCAATAGGTGGCGCTCTACATCAAAATTTAACAAAACTCTATAACTTGAAACTAATGAAGACTAGAATCTTGAAAATGGAATTCTGAAAATTTGAGGATGACTGTCAGGATTGAGGGAGGAGATGAAGAGGAAAGCATTGCATCAGGGTACAAATTTAAAAATAAATTACGTTCGCAGATAAATAAGCCCTTAGCTTCCAAGTAGTTGTCCAAAGAGCGTTGGGTTGTTTTAACAATCCTTATTCAATTTTCAAACGCTAGCATTTCTTTCTAAAACACTGTAAAACACTCTAAAAACACTGTAAAACACGGCAAATGGAAATAGACATGGACAATTTTTTTTGTTTTTATGGTGGTCCTCGAGGGTTGGAGATGGAGAGTAAATGTTTGAAAAATAAATATAATGGAAAATAATAGAATTCTCTTGGAGCACCCTGGTAGCAGGTCAAAATTACACTTTGAATGGAAGTCACCCGAAGGTGTGACTTTTAGAAAAAAGTTGTAAATGAGAAATGTATTGCGGTCAGTCATATAACTCAATACAAACAAACAAATTGGCCATTTCAGCCCTTGAAAGGACTTTGACCGAGCTTCTAATGATCAATTGTGTTGTGTGTGTTTTTAAATGTTTGCACACAATTATCCGAGAACTGGACCTACATGTTTTATGCCGACTCCGAACGGCTAAAGTTCATGTTCTCAAGAAGCTTTACATGGCATTATTTACTCTCTGAGGTTTGCCATTGTCTGCAGAGAGGTGGTGACCGATCAGAAAAAATTTTTTATTGAAAAAACTTTTTTCGCCGCGGCTGGGGATCGAACCCGGGCTCCGAGCATGCTAAGACACACACTTAACCTGCATGCCACGGTCACCGAATATAACTCAATACCAAACGGAAAACTTCCAGGGAGATGAGCTCTTATTTTTCGATCAACCTCCCAAATTTTTTAACTCTAACCTTGAAGCGTGTCACAACATGATCAATTTGGATTTGCATTTTTTGATGCGTTAAGAAAGTGAATTGACCGACAATGGAGCCAAAGCTGCCTTTTCTTTAGACCTTTATGTTGATATCGCCAAGGACTACATTCAAGTCGGCGACTGAGCAGTGATTATGCATGTCCTCGTAGAAAGCATCCTTGACAGCATTGTCCTATTCCTCAGTAGAAAAAGTTTCGCCTTGTTGCGGATAACCGGTGTTGAACAGGAAAACAAAGTGGCATAGTTTAAGGATAACGATGAATCTACATCCAAACTCACGCTACTCCGCAAGCAGCTTTAGTTGATATCGCAGTCTGCTCTCTTAAAGCAGCCTTTTCCTTTCCATCGCATCTACTGGATGGCGGTGATGTCAGCCTTTACTTTCACGAGAGCTTCCGCTAATTGGATAGAGGCAACTTCTCTATAGAGGGTCCGGACATTTCAGGTGCATAATCATATATCATAGAGAGACAAGGGGGGCGATATTCACATGGCAACGTGTCTGACTGCCTCACTTTGACGAGGCCATCATTATTCATGTCAAAATCGTCTCAAGTCGACTAAAAACCTCCGCGTGGTGTCTCCTGGAAACGGCAACCTAACACCCGTTAGTTGATGGCTAATTTGAGCGGAGGGCACCTTTGGCCTACAAGCAAAGGTTGTGCGTTGGGTTTGAAGCAGACCACTTAAAAAAGCATTTCAATGAAACATTTAAGAATAATGAGAAAAGTGAGACCTAAATCTAATGACGACTACGGCAAACAAAAAACTAATAATGATTTACGGATATGTACCTGGAATGTCCGGAACCTAAATTGGGATGGTACCTCTATCCAACTGACTGATATCTTGGAAATCACTGCAATCCAAGGAATGCTATGGAAGCGACAAAGTTGCCAATAGCAAGCATCCTGTGATATCTACTACAGCGGCCATGCGAAGAAGCACGAGTTTGAATGCGGATTTGTAGTTGGCAAGAGAATACGGCATCATGTCCTGCAATTCACTCCTGTGAACGAACAACTTGCCATAATCCGCTTCAAGGCTAAATTTTTTAACATTAGCCTAATATGTGCGCACGCTTCGACTGAAGAAAAAGATGACGAGACCAAAGAAAGTTTTTACGGCGCCTTGAAGACGCATACGAGCACTGCCCCCGTCATGACTTAAAACTCGTGTTTGGTGACTTCAACGCCAAGGTGGGTAAGGAAAACATATTTGGTCCTACAGTCGGTAAGTTCAGCCTCCACGACAACACATCCGATAACGGAATGAGGTTGATTGGCCGCAGCACGGCACATGGTCGTTAGTAGCACTACATTCAAGCATCTCAATATTCATAAGGCCACCTGGTTGTCCCCTGATCAAAAAACATGCAACCAAATTGATCACGTTTTGATTGAAGGCACTCTTCCAGTGTACTAGACGTACGTACGATCCGTGGTGCTAACATAGACTCGGATCATTATCTTGTCGCAGCCAAGATCCGCACACGTCTGTGCGCAGCTAAGAATGCTCGCAATCCTACACAAAGAAAGCTAGACGTCGACAAGCTGCAGTCAAAACGGACGGCCGAAGCCTTCGCTACTCGACTCTCACTCCTGCTTCAAGAAAGCACTCCTCCGATCGACGATATATGCGAGCAGTGGACGCACATATCCCACTCTATGCGTACGGCTGCCGAAGAGGTGATAAGCTACCACCATCCTCGCCGAAACCAGTGGCACGACCAGGAGTGTCGCGACGCCACTGCAGAGAAGGACGCCGCCTACAAAGCCACCCTGCAGTCGGTTGTAACGCGTGCTGTTATGGAGTGATACCGTGAGAAGAGGAGGGAAGAGAGACGCATTTTCAGGCGAAAAAAACGAGAGGCAGAAATGCGTGAGTGCGAGAAAATTGAGACGCATGGCGACAGTTGGCCGATGGTTTTAAGACCGGAGCCTCTTCCTGCAAGGACGAGAATGGGAATCTAGTGACAGATATCCAGAGTACACTGATGTTATGGAGGGAGCACTTCCCTAGACTTTTAAATGGCGACGCTGACAACAATCCCGCCAGTGGAGATGATATCCCGGAAACCCCAATTATGTATGACAGCGTTGAAGTTCCACTGCCCGACTATAACGAGGTCTTAACAGCTATAGCTCGGCTTAAAAACAACAAAGCCGCAGGAGCCGATGGCCTACCGGCTGAGCTGTTTCGGTGGCAAAGCTCCGTTTAAATGTATTCGTACGGGCTTCTATGTGGAATATGCTCGGAAGAATGCATTCCAGATGATTGGAACCTCAGTGTGCTCTGCCCAATCTACAAGAAAGGCGATCCCAACATTTGCGCCAACTACCGTGGGATAAGTCTTCTTAATATCGCATATAAGGTCCTGTCGAGCGTATTGTGTGAAAGACAGAAGCCTATCGTTAACCAACTGATTGGACCTTATCAGTGTGGCTTCAGACCTAGAAAGTCCACCATCGACCAGATCTTCACGCTCCGACAAATCTTGGACAAAACCCTCGAAAAACAAATCGACACACAACATCTTTATGTCGATTTCAAAGCCGACTTCGACAGTCCAATAAGGAGTCACCTATATGCCATCATGTCTGAATTTGGTATTCCTGCGAAGCTAATACGTCTTTGCAGGATGACACTGAAGAACACCAGCGGCGCAGTGAAAATTGAGAAGGACCTCTCCCTTCGGTTCAATACCAAGCGAGGTTTCAGATAAGGTGATTCCATATCGTGCAACTCCTTTAATATAGTTATAGAGAAGATCATCCGAGCTGCTGACCTGAGACGCAGCGGCACAATTTTCTATAAGAGCGATATGCTGTTGGCGTATGCTGATGATATTGACATCATTGGCCAAAATACGCGCGAATTCAGTGCAGCATTCTCCAGGCTAGAAAAAGAGTCGAGTCGAATGGGTCTTGCAGTGAACGCAGATAAAACGAAGTATCTCGTGTCAACAAACAAACAGTCCCAGCGTCTTGGAAACCACGTCACTGTTGACAATACCTCCTTTGAGGTAGTGAAGGACTTTGTTTACCTATGATCCAGTTTTAGCTCCTCCAACGATATCAGTATTGAGATTAAACGAAGGATAACTCTTGCCAACAGGTGTTACTTTGGGCTCAGTAGGCAATTGCAAAGCAGAGGTCTTTCTCGACGAACTAGACTAACGCTCTATAAGCCAATAATCATGCCCATCCTACTATACGCATTACAAACCTAGACGTTGAGCAGCTCTGATAAAAAAGGACTTTGGGAGCGTTTGAGAGAAAAATCCTTCACAAGATCTATGGTCTAATCTGCGTCAATGGCGAGTACCAAATAAGATGGAACCACGATCTATATGAGCTATATGCCGACATCGATATAGTCAAGCGTATTTAAATAGAGCGGCTTCGCTGGCTTGGTCATGTCGAGGTCATTCTAAGCAATTAAGTAGTAGTCATTGTTCACAGCCTGTGTCTTCTTGTTCAAGATTGCCTTGAAAAGGTTTAACTAGCTCCTTAATTCATTGGAATCATGAAAGATTTGAAACATTTCAGAGACTCTACCGAATGCTTAACTCAATTGAAAGTATTTTTAAGATAAGCTCAACGGTATTGGTACATTCATTAACCTTCTCTCTCCGCATAAGACGTTCGAGCTGTTGATGAATTGGAACTTGACGAGCTTCCAATTCCAAGCCAGTGCAAGCTTCCGAAACGCTTTGCTCAAGGATGTGCTTCTCAATTCAAAATACCAGAAGATTCTTATAGAAAAAAGTTTTGTGGGAAAATGAGACGATGTCAATTCCGAAATAAGCTTTTATATTTTATTAAATTATATTCATGGAGTAACTGGAGAAACAGAACGAGGATTAAGTTCGTCGAAAGAGGTTGTTGACTTCCGGACATTATATGCATGGTGTGTTGGCCTCGACACAGAGGCCGTACTTCGGCCGTCTTAAGGAGTATCAGAAGGTTACAATGCCGTTTAATTTCGTGACATGTAACTTAAAATCAATGTGAAAAAATTAATTTAAATATGTTACTAAACCAATTTATAAGAAAGTGGTCCAAAAGGCGTACCATTTTTCTAAAAACAAATAATTGCAAAATAAAAAAAGTAAAACGTGGCTTATGTTTTATTAGCCACACAGTCTGAAGGTTTCTTTTGTGTAGGCGAACTACCCACACGGGGTGAATGCGATCTGCTGGGCCTCTTCAAGAACATATATGAATTTTAAAAAAAATGTTGTCATGATTCTCAGATTTCTCATTGACATTAACATAATATTCTTGGTTTTGATCAGAATCACGCTTTTTTATCTAGAAACGTATTAAAAATATTTCATAAAATCAAAAAACTGAACATTGTATTTGTCTATTCTTAATCGTTACTATTTATGTAAACATAAAATGAAAAATTGTAACATGTTAAAATTAACATATGTATTGTATACACTCAAAACATACCATAAATCCTCATCATTTCTGCTTCCCATCAATTAAAGCCAATGAACGAACTTGACACATGGTCAACGACCAATCAGCCAAATCAATTCCCAGCATGTTAAGCAACAGCAGCTACAAACATTAAACCGACAGCTATCATGGCTGTGGGCTAAAAGGTGATAATGATCGAAACCAATTAAATCCACAGCAGCCGTGGCTTCGGGTGCTTCGGAAAAGCAACGCAAATCACAGTGATTACAACAATTTAGGAAAAATTAAGTGAAACTTTAGTGCAGCCAAAGCAAAAACGAGAGTGTGGGAGCAGGAGTGTGCAAGAGGTAGTGTAGCTATCTTTGCACTTTGCAGACAACACCTCACATACAACAACAACAACAACAACAGCAACGAGAAAAACAACTTCAATTAATACCCAGACAACAGAGAAGCTTCTGCGGTGACCAGCACTTCGCTCTTGACCGGAGTTGTTGGCCTCTTTGTTGGCGTTTTCTTTTCTTATTGTTTTTATTTATTTTGTTTTTCTTTATGTTGTTGTTTTGTTGTCGTCGCTAAATACTTCCCGTTTGATAGAGTTTCCCAGCGTTTTGTTTTCCTTTTAGTATCTAGTTGCTTTCGTTGCTTTACGGTTTTATTTTTTGCGGTTTCTTGAGCGCCGACGTCATGCGGTATATTTTCCTTAGCATAGCATAGCGCCTATAGCAGTGCATGAAAAACCCATTTTACACCCCACCAATCGTCAAATACTTAAGTGCATGAACTGTAAGCGAGGTAAAAATAGAATGAACAACAAAGGTCTGGAACTTTTGCGAACATCAGCAGCGTTTGGTCTAACGTGAATCCGGCTTCTTACGTCTGTCGCTGTAAAACGATACTCAAGCACCCACTAGGAAAATGTGCATCAAGAATTTAATAACACTTCAAAAGAAAATAGATAAACGGTGACAGACACAAGCAGAGGCGGATCTGGAAAAAATCTTGGGAAGGGTAAATTATCAAAGATACACATTTTCGATTTGAGAAAATTTTGTCTTTTTACAAATAGACAAATTGTACTTTTTTGAATTGAAATTATTGAATTGTTTTAGAAGCATTTTTCCCAGACAAATACACGCACATTTTCGTTTTTATTTATTTTTTCCTTTTTCTGGAATAATGCCTTAGCGAAAAGTAAATAAAAACTCTAAATTTAACTTATTTTAGAATCAAGGTTGATTTATTCAAATTCAAAGATGATTAAATTTAAGCAAACTTCGGAAAACCAAAATAACTCTGGTCTGCATTGCCAAAATCTTAATTGCGCTCATTACAAATCAAAATCAATGTTGCTTTTTCAATGATTTCGTATAAAGGGCATGTTTAAACTAATCCTCAATGTTTTGCAAAAATATAAATATTAGAAAGGAAACACTTACGCTGAGGTAGTGACTTCAAGTTTTTATTTTATTTTATTTTATTTTATTTTATTTTTTATCTTATATTTTTTATTTAAGAAAATAACGCCTCTTTAAAGTTGATTGTTTAAAACATGGCTAGAAATTTGAGTGCATAACGAGCTGTAACTTTATTTTCAGAATAATTTTTAAAAAAGGGCAAAGTTACTACCTCGACGTAAGTGTTTGCCTTACGTATAATTATATTTTGTTTTTTGCACATGACTACAAATTGTGTTATTCTACAAGCAAAATGGTCCTACTCTTCTTGCATCGCTTCATAAAATCGTCACCTACACGCAAATGACGTCACTAAACAACATTTTATATACTTTAATAATTGTTGGAATCAATAAAAAAAGTAGAGTTTAACAATGTCTCTGACCATCTTTTGTAGTATTCTTTCAAAAAACCTTCAGAATCGCTTATCGGCAAATCCAGTGTCACTCACGTTTCAGTCATAGCAGTAAACATAAATTTTTCTCCATCAAATATAAAACCTTTTCATATAAAATTATATGGGTACAATAAGTCTTAGGCTCGCTGTTATAAGTTCATGTAAAAAGTTTTATATATATTTACACATTTCGATAAAACTCTCTTTAAATGGTGTGTCACTCACGTTTTCGTTCGATTTTCATTTTTCGAGTTCTTCGAACAAATTGCTTAAAATCTGCGAATTGTTTGAGTTACTATAAGGAAAAAATTTAATTTTCCGTAACAAAATTGAGTAGAAATTTTAACTGTAGGAAAAAATTAAGTTTTTTCTCAGAATTTTAAGATTTTTTCATATACTGCTTTTGTCACTCACGTTTCACGTCGATGTCACTTACGTTTCAAATCAATTTTAACTGCCCTTTTTTTGCATCGTGGTTAATCTGGTGAACTTTATTTAGCATATTTTATAAAAAAAATTGTTTCTTAATTTCATTTAAAATTAAAATTAAAAATTGTTAAATTAAATTAAATTAAAATTGTTTCTTAATGTTCATTTTTATACAAAAAAGAAACAAAATTTGTATGGAAAGAATTATGTAAAGCATAAAATAGTTCAAAAATAATTCATAATATAAAAGCAACACAAAATTTATTTCAGAAATATATCATTTTAACAAAATTGATTCCGGTTCTGTATTCGATCTGCATGTATATCACTAAGCCTAATTCATAATTCATTTACGCTCATTAAAAGCCAAGGACAGCGCCAAATTTTACTATATGACTGGCCTATAAGCGATTCCGTCGAGGCCAACCACTTCAAATAATGATTAAGTTAGATCTTTTTAATCTTTGCGAAATTTGTTTTCTTAGATGAATCCAGATTTAACTATAATTTTTCTCTATCTTTTTTTCATACATTATTTTAGGGTCGGCTTTAATTTTTTATTGATGTTTTCGTCATCTTCTTTAATTTCTAATACAAAAATAAACAAAAAAAAATTTAATGTCACTCACGTTTCACTTCTTCAAATGATTTTTTAATGAAAAATAATTGCGTCTGCTTGATTTAAAAAAATGCAAAATTCACTAATCTTATATTGAAAGCAAATTCGAGACATAAATTATTCCAGGCAATTATTTTCCAAGATAATCCAACTTATCAATAAAAATTGTCACTCACGTTTCACTCTTGAATTACTTTTTTAATTTTTATTTTTCGATAGAAAATAAGTTTCTTTAAAAATTTAAATATTCACTTTTCAATAGAAAATGTTTCAATTGTGAATATTATGTAACGGTGCTTTGATCATGAAATACCAATCATGACATACAAAATTACAAAAAACCTAAAATTTTTTTAGCTTGCTACAGATTACAAATACATTCAATAAAATCAGTTAAAATTTAAGGATACAATATGTTTTTTTTTTCAAAATGCTTTTAACGCAGGAAAACACATACAATATCCTTAACGTTCCATGTATTTTTATTGAACTTAAAGAATTTTTATTTTTTAAGGTTAAGGTTTACTTTTTCTGAATTTGCCGTTATGTATACATTAACGTACCTTTAAGCTGTTTGCACAATAATTTTCTCCAAATAAAGTATTAAAAAGTAAAGTATTTAAAAGTTCTAAGGGGAGGTAATTACCCGCTTTACCGCCCCCTTGTATCCGCGCCTGGACACAAGTGAACTCGTCATTAAGACATCTGGGACGGCCGTCTGAAGTGAAAATAAACGCAGATAATATTCGTAGCCGTAGCCAATATCATAACCATAACCATAACCATAACCATAACCATAACCATAACCATAACCATAACCATAACCATAACCATAACCATAACCATAACCATAACCATAACCATAACCATTACCATTACCATAACCATAACCATTACCATAACCATAACCATAACCATAACCATAACCATAACCATAACCATAACCATAACCATAACCATAACCATAACCATAACCATAACCATAACCATAACCATAACCATAACCATAACCATAACCATAACCATAACCATAACTATAACCATAACCATAACCATAACCATAACCATAACCATAGCCATAACCATAACCATAACCATAACCATAACCATAACCATAACCATAACCATAACCATAACCATAACCATAACCATAACCATAACCACAACCATAGCCATAACCATAACCATAACCATAACTGTAACCATAACTACAACCATAACCATAACTGTAACCATAACTACAACCATAACCATAACCTTTACCACTGACATGCTTAACCATTAGCATGTATAACTTTCAATTTTCCTACCCATCCATTTTGCAGCGCATTTGTTTACAAACAACTCGGAGCACAAACAACTGTCGCCTCTTCTATCGCATTCCGTTGACGTTAAAAATACTGTTGAACTCGAGAATCGTTGGTTTGTGATTAAAAAATGCAACAAAGACATTAGCAACGACAACACACAATTTTTTGTTGTTGCTTGAAGTAGTAGTATCATTGCACTTCAATTTTGTTTTTATTTTGGTTTTTTATTGTTTTTAAGTTCTTCTTTTTTTTTGTTGTGTTGTTCGAGAAAAAATTAAGTACTTAAACAAAAGTTTAACTGTTACATTGAGCTGAACAGAGAGCATTGTTGAAATTAAGAGACATCAAATCAACCAAGCTTTAACACGTATAGATCACTTGTTAACACGTATAGATCATGCAGAACTCAATAATCAACGTTGGTATCGATCACACGTTCCATCGTTTCGCCGTGTTTGACTAGGAAGCTAAAAAAATAAATCGTTTAATACGGACCAATGAAAAAGCTGTGTTAAAAGCTTTCTTATATGTGGGAGTAAATAATTTTTAAAATAATGATTAATTCGTGTTGTTGTGTGTGCTCCTGATTGTTGCTTGGGCTACTGATTTACTAATTCAAAATGTATGCAATATACAGCCATTAAAATTATAGTAAAGAATAGATTTATAGAAGTAGTTATAAATTGAATTGGATAAAAATTGAATTGAAAATAATTGAATAAAGTATTAAAAAAAATTTAGGCAAAAAAAAAAAAAAACAAAAATTCCAACGAAAAAATCTGATATTGTGGAAGAAAATTGCCAATGTTTCAATATTCAACAATAACATAATTAATAATTATTATTAATATTATAATTAATATTATTATTGAGCATAATTATTAATTATGCTCAATCGAATATTAAATTTTGTTTAATTTAGATTTTAAGAATAAACCGAAAACCTTTTATGAGCTTTATTTATGTTAACTAACATTATGAAAAGGGAAAACATTTTATGAACCTCTTTTGGGTTGTCTTAAAATGAAAAAACATGACTATTTTTTATTACATACATTCTTCAAGTATGTAATAATTTACATAACATAATAAAAACATACAAATTTGGACTGCGCCTAACAATTACAAACATTATTATTATGTTTATTCGAGCTGTACTATGTTAACTTTAACTAATGCATAATATACAGTGGTGGAAGAAATAATTGAAACAGATTCTATTGAAGTGCTAAGTGTCGAAATATTACTAGTAAAACCAACATTATAAGAACTTTCACTGTTGTATGCTATGACTTACTAACGGAAAGTAATATTTGTTATCGTATTTGCATATATTATTATTATATATTATTATTATTATATAAATATTATTATTATATTGATTGTAAGTTCATTGTATATTTTGCAAAATTGCGCTAAAAAATAAAAACAAAACGGAATTATCTCCGAAAGGAATATCATTAAAAACCTTAAAAAAAAATCAAAGCAAGAAATATCGTAACTGATTGAAATTTCAACTAAATAAGTACTTAATGCAATTATTTTAGTTGTCTAACCAACAACATAGTCAGAAAAAGCAAAGCAACAACCACTTTCGACAAACTGTTCGTCAGCGTAAATCAAAACAGAACCCATTTTGCACCTCAGAACAACTCCAAAATTATTTACAATTTTATTATTTACAAGCAATGAACCGTTTAATTAGAATTCGATTGAATGATGTAAGTTTCTTTTTAACTACTTTATTGACATTTCAAAATTTTCAAAATCAGTGTCTCGAAAGCAATGATCGGAAATTCATACGTCATACCAAGCATCGCTTATAAATTGACATATTGGAGATAATTTTGCTCTGTTTTTTGTTATAAATATAAAAGTTAGAATCGCAAAAATAGCTTTGGAGTTCCAACGAGCATTACTTAGTGAAGTGCTTTAAACTTAATAATTGGGAATGTATTTTTATTTCCCTTGAATCTTAGGGGAAAAGTGGCATGAAAGAGCCAAGTTTTGAAAGAGCCATCATGATTTACGCGGTAGTTTTCATACGAATGCTTCTTAAATTATAATTTTTAAGAAGCAATACTCGCCATATGGCACCCACGAACATTTGACAGTTCACTGATAATAAACGACGTTGGTGTATCGTATTTTGGATTTCTTCATCATTAAGTAAGTTTTTCAGAACATTTTATTTGTTTTGTGACGTCTTCACCTTTAAAACTAACAGTAATATTAATATACTATAATTTTATGGATATATTAGGCCTATCAATAACATATTTATTTTGCCGGTAAAATCTTGATTTCATACTAATTTTTGAGGTTATGTTTCTTTGGACAATATGTTTTGAAAGAGCTGGGTTGCGGTGGAATGATAAAACGTAAAAGAAGTTTAAATTATTTTTGTCAAAAATGTTTTTAAGTGTTTTAAACCTCTTATTTTGTTTTTGGAATAGGTGTTATTATTATAGATTTTCTTCAAAGTGATTTAATTTTTTTTGCTAAAAATATTTTTAAGTTTTTTAACTATTTTTTGTTTTTAGTTTTGAATTTTTTTATTTGTTTAATTTGTTTTTGTAAAAACAATACTTTTTAAAATAACAATTAATATTTTCAATAAAATTTATTTTTATTATCGTTATTTTTCGTGTTAAGTCTTGTAATAAGAAGATGGCTCTTTCAAAACTTTGGTTGGCTCTTTCAATGCGTTATTTCCATGTGTTATGAAAGAGCCGAATTTCATGTTTTTTATAAATGGCTACAGGTCCAAGAATATTGTTGATTTTGGAAAATATTTCATGGTATTACGTTCATAAATGAATGAGAAAATACTTTTGATACAAGTATTATAATTTTATTAATTATTTTTATATATTTTGTAACTTTTTTAAAACTGGCTCTTTCATGCCACTCTTCCCCTAAAGATGCACATGCTCAAGCAAATATTGCATGTCATCTCGATATTTGATGCACTTGAAATTTTGTTTTAGATTTTCATAGATAGTGATTAGTTCCGAGAATATGCTATATGATATATTGGGCAATGTTTTTTAGGCGATGGTTTTTTCTTCCAGTAACTCATCCTGGACATGCCTTAATATTTAATTAAGCTCATGTTGCTGACATCCAACATATTGTGGTGAAGGTAGCGAAAGAGATTCAAGATTGTTTTCGTAGTTATAAAAAAACTGCATTTCTATTTCCGGTATTAACACTTGTAACACAAATTATCATCTTTATTGATTTCCAAAGTTCAAATTAATCGAGTTTGTTTTTAATTCATTCAAATACTGTTGCACTTTTACAATTATCCAGTACCAAAGCAGTCAGCTTTGCTTCTTGTACTTCAATTTTTTAAAACTATGACCTGTATTTCTATCTCACCAAACTTTTTCCCATCAAAATGAAGGGACCAACTTTTGCATATTTTCGACTCCTTTTTCAAAGCCTTCGGCTTTTTTCATTGCAGCTTTATAAATTGCTGCACTCACGGTACTGGTGATGCTGTCAAAACATCGCTTCTTCCAGCCGTAATATTACGGTTCTCGAAAAATTTAATATGTGAGGCTGTGAGAAGTTCTATAAGGGCTGTTAGATTCCAGTTAAAGATATGCTATGAAGGTCGTAACAACCTCACACGAAGTTGTGAGAATTTTCAATGGTGCGAGGCATTCGGTTTGAATAGCCGGATTGTGGTGAGAGGAATTTGATTTTGATAGCCGAATTGCAGCTGCCATAAATCGTGTTGTTTACGTTGTCAGAATTTCTCTTATTAAGGCTATTTATGTCCTCGCTTTTGAGATTATAACCAATTTTTTAACATTGTTAAGATAAATAAAACTGTATGATTTAAATATTGTCTTTTTATTTGAAAGCATTTCAACAACTTAACATATAAAATATAAATTTAAGGAAGTACATATATATTTAAGAGAAATTGTTGTTCATTTTGTTAAATTTTTTAATTTTCACGTCTTCACTCGCATAAAAACACTATTGGCAGCTCTCGTGTTATTTTTGTAATGGGTTTTAAAATAAGAAGTGTTACTTTTGAATAGTCACTTTTGAAGCTGTTATTTTTTGACATTTGACAAGTAGAAACTACGCCATTACTTAAAATGGAACGATACACGCTTTAACAACGCATTGAAATTATAAAAATTCACTAAAAAAATGGTGAAAATTTTGTCACAGTTCGCAAAACTAAAGCTTTTTTTGGTCGTCGTGAAGCACCTTGTCGGACCGCAATACAGAAATTGGTGGAAAAATTATTAGTGATTGGTATTGTATTGGTGGCTGTTGGGACAAGTTAGTGATGTGAAGAATA
This sequence comes from Tetanocera ferruginea, assembly GCA_958299015.1. Taxonomy (NCBI): domain Eukaryota; kingdom Metazoa; phylum Arthropoda; class Insecta; order Diptera; family Sciomyzidae; genus Tetanocera; species Tetanocera ferruginea. The sequence goes on along the minus strand of OY282640.1, from coordinate 56,646,930 downwards.
AAACCCGTGCACGTTGATCAAGAACAACTGAGAATATTGCTGCTGTAGCCCAAAGTGTTGAAGAAAACCCAGGTTTGTCCATTCCTTGTCGTTCTTTGGAATTGGGCATTCGACAAACGTCATTACACCGTCTTTTGCATAAAGACTTGTGTCTTAAGGCTTATAAACTTCAGTTAACACAAGAACTCAAGCCGGCCGATCATCAACAACGTCGTGTCTTTACTGATTGGGTCCTTGAAATGCATGAAAATGATCCGGAGTTCCATCGAAAAATCATCTTGACTGATGAGACCCATTTCCACCTCGGTGACTACGTCAACAAGCAAAATTGTCCCATCTGGGACTCGGAAAACCCAAGAGTTATTGTTAAGAAGCCTCTCCATCCTCAATGTTTGACTGTTTGGTGCGGTTTATGGTCCGACGGGATCATTGGACCTTACTTTTTCGAAAATGAGGTTTGATCAACAGTTATGGTGAATGGATTGCGCTTTCGAGAGATGATTAATGATTTTTTATGGCCGGAATTAGATGGTATTGATCTGGACAACGTTTATTTTCAACGAGACTGTGCTACGTGCCACACAAGCAACGTAACTATTGATTTTTTACGGGAAAAGTTTCCGCACCGTGTTATCTCTAGAAGAGGTGATTACAATTGGCAACAGAGATCTTGTGATTTAACACCTTGCGACTTCTTGAATTCGTGAGTCTTTCGAGGACTAGGGCAGCCACTTTGCGATTTTGTTATGGAAAATTTCATGAAAAGGATATGGTCGTATAAGCGTGGTCGTGGTGGTCATTTGGCTGATGTTGTTTTTCATTATTAACGGCATACCTTCCTCTTTATTATGAAATAAACATCCGATCATTTATCTCAAAAAATAGCATTTTTCTTTGAATATCAAAATAGCACCTCTTATTGGAAAACCCGTAGAAAGTCGTACATTTCATCAGGGTAGATTTCACATCACTTTATCTGCGGAATCCACTTGGTTTCCAAATTATGTTTATATTTTTCACATTAAGAAACCAATAAATTAAGATTTAATAAATTGTTTTTACTTTTCGTCAACTAGCACTTGAATCCAAAACTTGAAAGGATTGTTATTATTCTGTTTGTGGTTTAAGCATCCGAAATGGGGTGAAAACCGTATTGAAGGTACAAAGCCGAATTGAAGTTAAGCTAGACGCGAGAATTGAAAATAAGCTGTATTAGCCATAATACTGAATTAATCACAACTGTTACCACAGTTCTTACTTGTGAAACTCTCAAAAAAAGTTTCTCTCTTTTTATTTTGTGATTACTGCATCTGAAATTAGGGTTATTAGAGCTCTCATAAAGCTCTTTCAATGAACTTTCGGGCAAAGTAACTTCTTTTCGTATATAATATTAATAGTATGGTTATTACAGCCTCCAGTTTTTCATGGTAGCCCTGTCCAAAAAATAATAATGACCTGAGTGTGGTTGTGATGGTGTTGGTATATAAACTCCTGCTCTAACCAACTCCTTGCATATTTTAGCAGCATTTTTGTGGAAACATTTGCTTTTTGAACAAGTGCAACCGCTGCGACAGTCGAAGATTTTTGAGTTTTAAATGCGTCTGGACGTTCGAATTCTTCCTCATATTCAGCATTTGACAACTGGTGTTCGTCGTTTGATCTAAAAACAAATTGGCCATTTCAGCCCTTGAAAAGACTTTGACCGAGCTTCTTATGATCAATTGTGTTGTGTGTGTTATTAATTGTTTGCACACAATTGACCGAGAACTGGCCCAACATGATTTATGCCGACTCTGAACGGCTAAAGTTCATGTTCTCTGAGGTTTGCCATTGTCTGCAGAGAGGTGGTGACCGATCAGAAAAATTTTTTATTGAAAAAAACTTTTGGCCGCGGCTGGTGATCGAACCCGGGCTCCGAGCATGCTAGGACACACACTTAACCTGCATGCCACGGTCACCACATCGTTTGATCTCCTGTGATCAAATTGACCCGTTCTAAAGCCCGTTTCAGCATTACCTGTACGCATCAAGATCTGAGTCCGGTATACCTGCAAAGTTGATAAGACTCTGCAGGATGACGTTGAGCAATACATGCAGCGCAATCAATGTAGAAAATTACCTCTCTGAAACTTTAAATACTGAACGAGGTTTCAGACAAGGCGATACGCTATAATACGATCCCTTAAATTTTTATCATAGAGGTGAAAAGTGCTGTATACGAAAGGTAGATGATCATAATACTGAATCGAAAAAAATGACGTGCCATGCCGATGTCTGAAGTAAGAGTTTTGGTCGAGAAAATATAAAAAAATAATTATGTGTTTTTACAGTGTACTCCTTTGTTGCAAGAATAATTAAAAAAAATCAATAGGAATCACCACAAAAAAGTATGCAGTTTTAAGGATTATAGCAAAATCTTGAGTTTTATCTCTTATTTTTAGACAACAGGGTGTCCAAAATAATTGTTATTTAATTTTATTTTTAAATAAAATAATACTTAAATGTCTCAGGCAGCAAAGTTAGCAGGTAAGACCTCAAATATTTACTGGTTTATTGATAAGTGCGACAAAAAATGTATTTCTCTTCATATAAATATGCAGATTTGAGGTACAAATTTACCGGACTTAAATTTTATGAAACGAGACAAGAAATAAAACTATCAAGTTGTAAACTTGGTGAGCTTCATATATTTTATATAAAAGATACATATATTAATATATTTATTATATTGATCCATCAGACTGAATAAACAAGTAAGAACTCATTTCTTGAGATTTCAAGAAAAATTTTATAAAAAATAAATCATAAATCAAATATTTTGACAACATGTTGATGATTAAATCTAGACTACTAGATAAAATACAAGCAATATAATATCAGAACTGAAATCAGAGCATCCGAATCATTGTTAATTCAACAGAAAATTCAACAAACATTTTTTTAAAATGATAAAAGATATTGTTGATAAAGAGTTTTTAATAGTACAGTGTGAAAGTAGGGTGTAAAATATAAAAAGAAAAAAAAAAACACAAGGAATTCCTGAAAGAATTTTCTTTTCGATAACTTTCATATTCTTTCGGATGCAAATAGCTATATTACCGATGAGAAGATTGAAAGTGAACCAAAAATAATGTCAAAGACGTGATGTTTACATAAACAGCAGATTTCATACTTGATTTATTTCGGTAAAAGATAGTATATCAGAAGTTGATTTGATACGCAGTCTAATGAATCGTACCTCGATATCCGGTGGAAAAATAAATAATTCCTTTACAAATAAAAAAATTCTCTCATGTTATTATTTGTAAAAGAAAAGTTTAAAAAATAAATAGATTTTTTACATTTTGATCATAATTTTTCTTTACTGCAAAATCTCTAAAAATATGAAGTTAAGTATTAAAAATGTATATCAACAGCATACTGAGGTGAAGAAAAATTCAAGTTGAAAATGGGTCCTTTTGTTTTTCTTAACCTTGGTACATACAAATATTAAAAATTATGTTTTGAGCAAAACGTGACTTGATGTTTCACCCTCAACATCTCCATGTTTATATATTAAAAATTTAAAAAAATTTATTTATGTTAATTTAAAGTAGATTCCCCCTTAATGCTTTCAAGATTTGTTTTGACTAAAAAAATTTGGCACAAAGAAGAAAGATTTTTAAAATCAGCAAATTTGTTGTTGAAATTTTAAACAAAAATAAAAATTGCATTAAAATAAAGTAGGTTTTTATTTATTATTATAAACAAAGCTTAAATTTAATTCTCTCCATGGAGCTGACATCAAGCACAGCTGATTGATTTTTATAGTTTTTTTGTATTGTTTTAAATTTTTGTTTTTTTTTATTGCTGTTGTGCTTGTTGCTCTTTGCGTCAAACATCGTCAACGAGTTCGGTTTCGCACGCGATGCAGCGACAGCTGCGCATAGCTTTGAGCTTGACTCAAACTCACGCGCAAATCATTCGCGTTTGAACCTTCGTCGATGGCGGAAGAGAGTGAAACTTGAAATAAAAAAAAAGAAATACAAAATATTAAAAAAAAAAACCCAAACTAACAAATATCAAAACAAAAACATTAACAACAAAAACAACTTTTTTAAATGTAAAGTAAATGCGTTTCAGCGCACAGCAGCAACGGAAAATTTGTCGCGCCAGCAGCTGGTTTAGCCGGTGAAGCGTTAATATTCAAACGTACGAAAACAAAACGAATTAATTTGATAACATAACAACAACAATAACAACAATAACAATAACGAGCACGATCATATAAAGCGTACCTTTGGCGCTTCGATCTTGCTGTTGTTTTTGTGTATTATTTTTTTTAATATATTTCTTTTTTTTTTATTGGTAAAATGAAACTAGAAATGAGAGCGCAAGAATAAAGAGCACAAAAGTGATAAGCTAAAAAAAAAACACAAAAATAAAAAAAAATCGAAACAACATGCTGTTAGGTCAGCAGAGCGTGAGATTGTAGCAAAGCATATAAAAAAAAAAAATAATAAATAAAAAGTTTTAAAAAAGTGACAAGAGTCAATGTCAGAAATTATTAAAACAAAAAATACAAAAGTTTGAAAAAAGTGCTAAAAACAACATTAACTTGTTTATAGTTTAAACAACAACAAGAACTTAATTGATCAAGTTTTTTTTTATTATTAGTAAGAAAATCAAAAGTTTAAAAATTTGATGACTCGGTTGTGCTTTATTTATTAAATATTTTTTCTTTCCTTATTAATTGAATAATATTGATAATTAAAAAAAAACAACACTACTTGTTTAAAATTTGCTTATCAATATTTAATTGTTTTTTTTTTTTTTGTATCAGTCTTCATCACACGCTTGAAGTTTGCCGGCAACACAACAACAACATCAACAACAATAAAGAAAACAGGTATGAACGAACAATAACTAAGAAAATTTATGCGATTTTGTTGTGTTTTTTTAAAAAGCTGTTTTAATTTTAAGTTCTTTAAGTTGTACTGGCTTTGTTTTTTTTTATTTTTTTTTTATTTTATCTGTAGCACGTTGCGTTCATGTGCTGTTGTTTTTTTTTTACATTCTTGCACGAACTCATCGCAAAACGTGTTGCAAAGCTTGCAAAATGTTGTCAAAGTGCTTTTGTTGTGCAAGAACAAGAACAAGAACAAGACGATACAACAACAACAACATCCCAAAACAACAACATGAGCATTATTTACTGCTATCGCAATTTAAATAAAATTCGGCGAATATTTTTTACTTCGAGCTATTTTTATAAAAAAACACTTTAAGAAAGAATAAGCTTGATATTACCTGAAGATTTTTTCTTCAGAGAGGGATGAAGTTTTGTTCCTCTGGGATAACAATTTTTGAAGAGAGAATGAAATAATATTTGAGAACGAATTATTATAGATTTAACAATTCGACAGAACAATCCGATATATTTGATTTTTTACGATTTTGAGTCTTGAATTCGATTCTCCAACATTCCTGAAAATGTAATAATCTAAAAATTAATATATCCAAACCCTAGGCTTGTTATACGTCATTATTTCTTCCGGATTGTCCGGATTTTTCAAGCCTGTATGGCCTTGTGACCTTCTGTTTTGTCTAGACTTGGACCCAAAAAATTAATGTGTATGTGTAACCCAAGCAAAGTGGCCCTATGGTTACTTCTATTTGAAACTACCCTGCAAACATTTGGAAGACGATTAGAAGATTAGATCATTTGGCGACGCGCTAGTGATTCTCTAAGGGATCTTTGGAAGATGGATCGCTTTTCGATCGCCAAACCAATGAATGCGCGATTCTCGAAAAATTTTTAAATCTTTCTTCTCTAATTCCAGCGATTGTTGGAAGATGGATCACTTTTCGATCGCCCAAGGTATGAATGCGATGAAAAAAATTTTCAAAATCTTCCTTTGCTTATTCCGGTGAGCGATGGAAGATGGCTTTTTAAAAAGCTTTCAAAATCTTTATGAAGCAGGCTCTGAAAAATCGTTTAAATGAATCAAAAAATATAACTTTTAAGCAACTTCATGGAATTGCTAATTCAAACTTGCAACATATTGAAACGTTCAACAACTTTGCAATAAATCGCTGACGCCTCTAAAAGCGATGTCTTGGTCACCTGACATATCTTGTCAGTGAATCAGTTCAGACCCCTTCTCTCTCAGACTCTCAGAAGAGCTCGCCGGCGATTATTTCCAAGTGATTCGCCAGAGATTCTCAAGTGATTGAAAATGTTTACAGAGTTGTCTTTCAGAGGACGTGACGCCTGCAAAAAAAGTTTCTTTCAATGTTTTAAAACTCCTATAATCTGAATAAAAAATAAGATATCATTTTGGAAAATTAAATTTATATGTTCCAGTAAAAAAGTTACACAAAAATATATTTTTTTTTTTCATTTTTTTATTTACTTATGTAAATGGCTATTAGAATTATTTCAAAAACATAAAAAAAACCAAGGAGGGCGTGTTTACAAAATTTATTGAAAATAAACAGGGTTTTTCTAAGCATCAAAGCCGCCATGGAATGAACTAGAAAAAACAATTTTGGTTGAAAAATAACAAAATAGCGGCGTTTTTTGCGAAAATTGTCAAGTTTTTTGAACAAAAACTATTAAAAACTTTTAAAACGATTTTTTTGAGTTCATTCCATGCATCGACAAGTGTAAGAAAACATATTAAAATTTAAGTTTGATCAGTCGAGTAGTTTCTGTTTTATCACGCTCGCCAAAATTTTTTTAATGATTTTTTAAAAAAAGTCCTGTAGCAATATACATATGTGATTAAAATAATTAGAAAATTTTTTTTTTCGTAATTTTGTTTCCGAAAAATATATTTGCAATTTTTCAAAAGGATATTTTATTTTTTATTGAACTTATACGAAATTTTTATTATTATTATTATTATTATTTTTTATTATTATGAAACATTTAAATAAAAAAATGTTTGAAGGCGACATGTCCCCTAAAAGCACACACACACATATTTGTTAATTATATAATTTTATATTTGCCGGCTTTTTTGAGCCAAATTTTGTGATGACGAATACCAATTTCAGATTTTGTAAAAGTTTTTTTGACAGTTTGACAGGCGCTCTTTCATTTCGTGGTTGAGCCATTGGGGCGGCGTATCCTTTTCGTATTGCACAGTTTTGTCATTATTTTTGTTTATTGCATGAAGAAGCTCCGAAAAATCGTGTCCACCGCATAATTCAGGCCCCTTACCTAAATTACGGATTACGGGTATATTAATTTATATTTTTTATCAAAACGATTACAAACTTTTCTTTAAACCATTTCCGTCTAATAAGCAGAAAAATACCCATGAAAATACTCTTTTTTTTCCAAAAAATCACTAAAAAGTTTACGTAAGAGTATCGCAATACTTTTGATGGGAATGGTTAGGTAAAAGATCAAAATTTCTTAGGCTAATAGATGTCTTTATAAAATTCTGCTATTTGACAAAAGTTGCCAGACGGAAATCATGAATTTTCCGCTAGTGGAAAAAGCGACAGTAGAAAACAAAGGAAATATAAAAAGTGAGCCAAACACAACAGAAGTATTGATTTTCTTATCCTACCTTTTAACTTTCTTGGCAGAATTATGCAACTCAATTCTCCTTCTTTACTATTTCCCTTCACAATGGAAAGGGTAAATGATGTGCTATCATACCGACCCATAAGTTGGCTGAGTACTCTCTCGAAAATATTTAAAAAATTATTACTTCGAAGAGTATTGCCAATTTTGGAGGAAAATAATATCATTCCAGCGCATCAGTTTGGTTTTAGTGCCAAATCACGGCACTATTGAGCGATGCCACCGAGTTGTGAATGTCATAATTTATACTCTCGAAAACAAAAGATACCCATCTGGTGTGTTCTTAGAAGTAAAACACGCTTTTTATCGAGTTTGGATTTATGGATTTTTGTATAAAGTTAAAAACATTCTTCAAAAATGTATAAAATTGGTGCTGGTGTCCCACAAGGCAGTGTTTTTGGTCCCGTGATATACGCCTTTTACTTCAGATATGCCAAATTCAACAGATGTAATAATTTCATCGTACGCATATGACACCTCAATTATTGCATCCATCGAGTCTGCTGTAGAAGCGTCCCGCATAGTTCATGAGTCTATGAGAAAAGGTGACTGTCCAAGTGTGTATATCGATAGTTCAGAAATACCACAAAGTACACTCAGAAAAAAGCTTATCGGAATATGATAAAAAAGGCATCATATTTAGAGAAAAATGGTATAGACTTTGCTCCAGAGAATGCTATTCTCTAATTTCGATACTAAAAATTCTCTAAAAATGGTAAAAAGTTTCCATGAAAAAGAAAAATACATCGTTTTTTGAGAAAAAACTTTTTATTTTTGAGAAAAGATTTGTTTTTATTGAAGAAAATACTTCTCTTAGTGAATTTTTTATCAAAATATAAGAAAATTTTTTCATTTTCAATAAATTTTTCTCTATAAATGAGAAATTTTTGTGCGAGAAAAATACTTATCATTATTAGAGACATTGAAATATTTCCATTTCCTAGAAGTAAAGAAATATTTCTTCGAAAATGTGAAAATTTATTCTAATTTAAGAAAATTTTATTTGAAAAAGAGAAAATTTCTATTATCAAAAATAGAGACATTTTTTACCGGAGTAAGGCATGTTTTTTTTCTCAGTGTAATGTAGTAAAGTTCCTTGGAGTTCATAAAGATCTAAGACTTACCTGGAAACAGCATATTAAAGCAAAACGAGAGCACCTTAGCTTAAAAACCAAAAGAATGTACTGGTTGATTGGGCCAAAATCTGAACTTAGCTTAGAAAACAAGGTGTTGTTATACAAAGCGATTTTGAAACCAATTTGGACTTTGCCATTCAACTTTGGGGTACTGCAAGTAACTCTAACATCCAAATCTTGCAGCGTTCTAATCTTAAACTCTGCGGCCCATCGCGAGAGCTCCTTGGTTCATATCCAATGACGATATTCATAAAGACCTTCGTATTTATGTTGTTTTTCTCACTGGGGTACAACTATATTTGCTTACTGTCGCAAGATAGATTGCAAATAAAAATTATAAGAAAAACCTTTTCATTGACACCAACTTTGGCTCGATCGCATTATTAATACGGAAGTAACAAGTAATTTACTGATTTGGGTATTTTTCTACCAAATCAGGTGTTCAGCTGTTAATTTTTCCCTCCACGGCTAAAAATAATCGGTGCAGATTTCAGTTAGCAGTTTTGTGCCAAAGTACATATTGTAATTATTAAAAAAAATTTGGTAAAATGCTATCACGATGGCTCAATGGATAGACAATATCCAGTAAATAACTCAGTAACGCATTGTTTGTGATCATTTTTGATCAATTGTAGAACGCGTATGAAATTTTATCAAAATCTTATGAGTGGATCTGGTACCAGGCATAAATGGGTTAAACATTATATCACTATTATGTAAAACATTTAATATGGGGGTTTTTTGGCTTGAAAAAACTTTAATGGGCCCTGAATTTAAGTTAATATGTTAAAACATTCGTTGTGGTTTCTAAAACGTTTCTTTTTATTTTTGTCTCTTACAATATGCAACTTAATTTCTGTATGGTCCGATAATATTGCTGTTTCCAAAACGTTTCATTTTACTTTTTTACTTTAAAATATGTGTTTTCATTTTTGCATGACGTATAATGTTTTTAAAATATTCATTTTACTACCCGTTTTAAAATGTGTGGTTCACTTTTTTTTTGTTTTCTCAGTGTAAAGGCAGGAATTTTAAATTTGATAGTCTGATTATTTTTGAAGATTACTTTTGATTATTTTAAGAATTTTTGTTGCTTAGGCTCAAATTCTTAAAATAATCGAAAAGAATCAGAAGTAATCTCTTAAAGTAATCGGCTTATTTGTGTTGATTACTTTTGATTCTTTTTGATTATTTTTGTAATTTCAAGTTATCGTGTTTATAATTTGATTGTTTGTAATCGTAATCAATTACTAATCAGAAACTTGTCACCTAAGGATTATGTTATAATTACAATTCTTTTTAAAAAACAATCTTATTGATTACTAATCGTAATCAAAATTTAACAGCTATGGTTTAAATCTAATTCAGACGCGTGTTTGTTCTCAATTGCAATCAATGCTAAATTCGACAACTTGGATTGTCTTGTCTTATTTCTTAAATAATTTTTAATAATTTTCAGTTTACTTAATGACCGGTTTGCACTTGCGGAGATCACTAGGATTTTGAAGAAAAACAGACACAACTGACTAACGGTGTCCAATTCTCCAGCTTGTAAATACTGATGAATTGTTGAGTAAAATTTTGGTCTACTATTTCACAGTATTGTGTTTCAAAGTTATCGCATTTTTTATTATATCAGATTCGTTAACTTATGCTATTTGTAGTGTCCACGAAGAGCCCCTATCGCTCAAGGGCCCCGATGCTCTGCACCGTCTTGCACCTATGGAGTTACGCCACTGTACACAACGTTTAAGTTATGAATTAAAACGTAATGGCATCTTTGTTTTTCCTCCCAGCTCTCTAGGGGTACGTTTGCGACCACCCCATCCATACAATTTTTTGCTCGTATCATGATGGGGAATCACTTCCTGCATTATTGTCCCCCAGGTCTGGGACACCCTGTATCAGTGGCGTAGCGAGCATAACTGGCGCCCGGGACAAAACAATTTTTTGGCGCCCCCAATGAAATAATGAAACAAATTATGATATATTATATATATTTTTTAATATTTAGTACAAATAATTATAATAAACTTATTAAATTACATTAATACAAATAACACTATGCGTGGAAATCAGAAAAAGGTTCTGTACACGACAGTTCATTATATTTTGTTTCAGATTTAGGGTCTCTTAACACGAAAATCGCAAAACAAGTTTTTATAGTTAAGCCTAGTAGGGTAAACTAGGGTACGCTCGACTTTGGTGCACATTTGACTATGACGTTTTCGGTATGAACGAACTGTTATTTTACAATAATTTGTTTTATAAATTTTGCATCATTGTATTTCAGTAATCGTCACGAAGTTTGACGATTCTTGCATTAAATGAAGAAAAGTAACAGAAAAGTTCTTACGTTTTGCGCGCGTAGCTGTTATTTTCCGGCACTGATACGTAACGACTTCTTGACCGAGTTATAAAAGTTAATCAAAGTACCTTTTACAAAAGGTACAAACTATTTATTTTTTTTTGAAAATATAAGAGAATTTCAAAACAACTAAATATAAACTAAAAAAAGTTTAAAAAAAAAGATGCCGAGAGCATTTGGGTACATTTGGCATTTTTCATTGGGGTACATTTGACAAATGTTAGTTGTACGAGTACAAAGATCGAGTAACATCGAGATGTTACCAATTCATTTAAAAGTTTTTTAATATATTTCTAAATTGGTTTTAATAAAAAAGGTGGTTTCAAACATCAGAATAGGAGTATCATTAGCCGAAGAAATAAAAGGACATGAAGAGAAAAGAACTTTCGTTAAGGAATGAAGAATGAAAGTCTAAGAATATTAGTAATTCTGAGCTTTGATTATTTTGGGTTGTTCTGTAATGCTAGTCTTATTTTTTCCCAAGTATTCAGCCACTTTTAAATTATTTTTTATGTAGAGCATTAGCATCAGTGGAATTCCCAAAAGCGTTAAAGACGCTAAGACGGGGAGATAAGGGGGCGATCTTCACATGGCAACGTGTCTGACTGCCTCAACTTGGCGAGGCCAGCATTATCCATGTCGAAATCGTCTCAAGTCGACTCAAACCTCCGCGTGGTGTCTCCTGGAAACGTCAAAAAACTATCATACCGATATACTTTGGCGGCGAATCTGAGCGGCGGGCTTCCTTTGGTCATCAAGCAAAGGTTGTGCGTTGGGTTTGAAGCCCACCATGTAAAAAAATATTTCAATGAAAAGTTTAAGAATGAATAAAAGAATGATCCCCAAATCTGATGACGACTACCGCAAACGAAAAACTGATAATGATTTACGGATATGCACCTGGAATGTCCGAACCCTAAATTGGGATGGTGCCTCTATCCAACTGACTGATATCTTGGAAAGATATAATGCTGATATCACTGCAATCCAAGAAATGCGATGGAAGGGACAGGGTTGCTTACGGCAAGCATCCTGTGATATCTACTACGGCGGCCATGCGGAGAAGCACGAGTTTGGATGCGGATTTGTAGTTGGCAAGAGAATACGGCATCATGTCCTGCGATTCACTCCTGTGAACGAACGACTTGCCATAATTCGCTTCAAGGCAAAATTTTTTAACATAAGCCTTATATGTGCGCACGCTCCGACAGAAGAAAAAGATGACGAGACCAAAGAAAGTTTTTACGAGCGCCTTGAAGACGCATACGAGCGCTGCCCCCGTCATGACATAAAAATCGTGCTTGGTGACTTCAACGCCAAGGTGGGTAAGGAAAACATATTTGGTCCTACAGTCGGAAAGTTCAGCCTCCACGACAACACATCCGATAACGGAATGAGGTTGATTGACTTCGCCGCAGCACGAAACATGGTCGTAAGTAGCACTAGATTCAAGCATCTCAATATTCATAAGGCCACCTGGCTGTCCCCTGATCAAAAAACATGCAACCAAATTGATCACGTTTTGATTGACGGAAGGCACTCTTCCAGTGTACTAGACGTACGCACGATCCGTGGTGCTAACATAGACTCGGATCATTATCTTGTCGCAGCCAAGATCCGCACACGTCTGTGCGCAGCTAAGAATGCTCGCAATCCTACACAAAGAAAGCTAGACGTCGATAAGCTGCAGTCAAAACGGACGGCCGAAGCCTTCGCTACTCGACTCTCACTCCTGCTTCAAGAAAGCACTCCTCCGATCGACGATATATGCGGACAGTGGACGCACATATCCCACTCTATGCGTACGGCTGCCGAAGAGGTGATAGGTTACCACCGCCCTCGCCGAAACCAGTGGCACGACCAGGAGTGTCGCGACGCCACTGCAGAGAAGGACGCTGCCTACAAAGCCACCCTGCAGTCGGTTGTAACGCGTGCTGTTAAGGAGCTATACCGAGAGAAGAGGAGGGAAGAGAGACGCATTTTCAGGCGAAAAAAACGAGAGGCGGAAATGCGTGAGTGCGAGAAAATTGAGATGCATGGCGACAGGAATGAGACTCGAAAATTTTTCGAAAAATTAAGACGCCTGGCCGATGGTTTTAAGACCGGAGCCTCTTCCTGCAAGGACGAGAATGGGAATCTAGTGACAGATATCCAGAGTACACTGATGTTATGGAGGGAGCACTTCTCTAGACTTTTAAATGGCGACGCTGTCAACAATCCCGCCAGTGGAGATGATATCCCGGAAACCCCAATTATGGATGACAGCGTTGAAGTTCCGCTGCCCGACTATAATGAGGTCTTAACAGCTATAGCTCGGCTTAAAAAGAACAAAGCCGCAGGAGCCGATGGCCTACCGGCTGAGCTGTTTAAGACCGGTGGCGAAGCTCTGGAAAGTCTACCATCGACCAGATCTTCACGCTCCGACAAATCTTGGAAAAGACCCTCGAAAAACAAATCGATACACACCATCTTTTTGTCGATTTCAAAGCCGCCTTCGACAGTCCAATAAGGAGTCACCTATATGCCATCATGTCTGAATTTGGTATTCCTGCGAAGCTAATACGTCTTTGCAGGATGACACTGAACAATACCAGCAGTGCAGTGAAAATCGGGAAGGACCTCTCCCTTCCTTTCGATACCAAGCGAGGTTTCAGACAAGGTGATTCCTTATCGTGCGACTTTTTTAATATAGTCATGGAGCAGATCATCCGAGCTGCTGACCTGAGACGCAGCGGCACAATTTTCTATAAGAGTGTTATGCTGCTGGCGTATGCTGATGATATTGACATCATTGGTCAAAATACGCGCGAAGTCAGTGCAGCATTCTCCAGGCTAGAAAAAGAGTCGAGTCGAATGGGTCTTGCAGTGAACGCAGATAAAACGAAGTATCTTGTGTCAACAAACAAACAGTCCCAGCGTCTTGGAAACCACGTCACTGTTGACAACACCTCCTTTGAGGTAGTGAAGGACTTTGTTTACCTATGATCCAGTTTTAGCTCCTCCAACGATATCAGTATTGAGATTAAACGAAGGATAACTCTTGCCAACAGGTGTTACTTTGGGCTCAGTAGGCAATTGAGAAGCAGAGCTCTCTCTCGACGAACAAAACTGACGCTCTATAAGTCAATAATCATGCCCGTCCTACTATACGCATCACAAACCTGGACGTTGAGCAGCTCTGATGAAAGGACTTTGGGAGCGTTCGAGAGAAAAATCCTTCGCAAGATCTATGGTCCAATCTGCGTCAATGGCGAGTACCGAATACGATGGAACCATGAGCTGTATGAGCTATATGCCGACATCGATATAGTCAAGCGTATTAAAATAGAGCGGCTTCGCTGGCTAGGTCATATCGAGAGAATGAACGACGAAGCTCCAGCGAAAAAGATATTGGATTCGGTACCCAGCGGTGGCCAACGCAGACGAGGAAGACCGCATCTCCGTTGGAAAGACCAGGCATTGGATAACCTGACAACGCTTGGAGTTTCCAACTGGCGCCAGCAAGCGCACGACAAAAGAGGCTGGCGAAAATTCTTAGACCAGGCCAAAACCGACCAACGGTTGTAAGCGCCATCTAAGTAAGTAAGTAAGTAAGTTAAAGACGCTTGTGGTTATCGTTAACTGGCCCTTAACTACCTAACCTCTTAACTCGTATCCACAACATCTTTGCTAGCAATGTTTATTCCTAACTTTGAAAGTTCGGTAAAGATAACTGTTGCTTGCTTAAATACTCGCTACCTGAAATAATAAAGTTTTTTTTTTTTATTTCAATTAAGAAAATTTTACTATATATAATTTTGACATCAATTGTATCGAACTGATCATGTTACATTCGATATTTTAACTATATTCTACTCTTACAAACACGAACTAAATATATATTGAATTTTTGTATGAATAAGCTGGTCTATTTTGAGAAGTAAAGCATGACTTTCTCAAATTTTTCAATTTCTTCACAACAAAATAATTGTCAGAATTTTCACGCAACTAAAAAATTAATGTTGCGAGTGAAATTTCACGCAAACGGATAGAGTACTAGGGTTCACGTGTTTTTTAAAGATTTTATAAGATTTATAAGATTTTTAAAGTTTTTCTCACTTTTTTCAAATATAGCCGCAAATGTTGAAATATATCTTGTACACTTCTTGTTCAATATTAATAATCACGCTAAGCCGAATAAAATTTATAATTTTTTTCATGTTTGATCCAAAAATTTTTTCATTTGGATGAGTACTTTTTGCGCTATCATAATTCATAAAAAATTGAAAACTATTTTCATTTTTAGTGGAGAATATAAACTACCGCCGAAAGAAATGCGTGTAAAAATACGGTCAGGAGATGCATTTGAGGGAAGACGCTAAAATTCGACATTGTACTGTATTTTACATATTTTATTCAATTTTACACTGATTGATACATTGATACTGAAATAGTAATAAATATTTGAAGTGCTATTCTCAGGTTTGGAAAAACATCTTTTTCTTTAAATTTTCTGTTCCATTTTAATCTGTATGGAACCCAAATTTTTACAATTATTTTCAAGATCGTTGTAAGGATTGTTCTTACTTAATAAATTTTCAACGTCCAGAAAATACCAAAATTTGGAATTAAGGTCCCTTGTCTTGTAAATTGTGAACTTATTTCCTGATGCAGACGACCAAAACCGCTTTTCATAACGCCAGATTTGAATTGTTGTATCGATTCTCCATTTTTTTACAAAGATTTTTAGCCTTTTCGATAACTTTTTCACATATCTCGTTACGAATTTCTGCAAGTTCAGTCGCCAATAATTTGAGATCATGGAACGCTTCTTTAAACTTAATTTTAGGACCTTGTAATCTGAGCTGCACACGGTCAATTCTCTTAGAGTTCATGCCAGAAATGGACTAAAGTTATGATATTTAAATTCGGTTTAAGATAAAGATTGCAGCATTTCTGGTGTACCACTTTTGGCAGTATTTTCATCTGCTAATTTTTCTTATAGTTCTACGTATTCTTCCAATCCCTCGACAATAACGCTAACTGCTTGCGCTCTGGCGCTCCATCGTGTTACAGATTCTTTAACAGATTTTTTAAAGCATTTTTTACAATTTCCATCGTAATATTGAACGTGAGAAAAAGAGACGTATGTTATCAATTCTTCGAAAACATGTTACAAAGATTGAATCTTGGTTAGCTGTCACAAGCTATCACAATGTTGCCTTGATAGCTATCACAATTTACAAATGTTGCCTTATTATTTTTTCTATTATTCTTTTTTGAACGCCAGATATGTGATTTGACATAAGGGCAGCTTTATCATAGCATTGTACCCTATAGTTGGCTAACTTAATTATTGAATTGATTAATTAAAACAAATTTTTTTGCAAAACTTTGTTTGTCTTGAGAATGATTTGGCGCCCCTCTGCGAGTGGCGCCCGGGCATGATGACACCCCCTGCCCTCCCCTCGCTACGCAACTGCCCTGTATATACCCAGTTTTATTTCTATAGCTTACATGTTAATGCCTTTATTGTGTTTTCGCTATTGTGGGTTGTATGGGAAGTAGGCGTGTTCGTGAACGGATCGCGTCCAATTTTTCAACACATCGTAGTTTTGGTATGAAATATATGCATACCAAATTTTATCTCTGTAGATTAAACATAAGTTCATTTATGAGGTTTTAAATTTTTCGGGTTGCACCGGTGGTAGGTGTGTCCGTGGGTGGATGACACCCATTTTTCAAAAACGTTTCCGTTTTTTATAACATACATACGTACCAAATTTTATCTCTGTAAGACAAATATAAGCTTATTTATTGGCGGTGCCAAGGTATGTAAACTCCTTGACAACTTCAAAGTTATATTTGCCTGCTGTAACATAGGAGCCAAGACCACCCCGCGCTTTCTTATTTTCAGATAGCATATACTTTGTTTTGCCCTCGTTCACCGTCAAACCCACTTTAGCTGATTCCTTTTCGATAGCGGCGAAAGCAGGAGTAACATCTCTCTTGGTTCGACCGATAATCAATCGATATCATCAGCGTAGGCAAGGAGCTGGACATCTTTGTAGAAAATGGTACCATTTCGATATACACCTTAGAGTGGGTCGGCCTCCATACAAAAAAAAAAGTTTGAAAAAACCACCCCCTATTTTAAAGTTGACCTCAAGAGGATTCCGAAAACAAAAAAAAAAATTTTTTTAGACCGCGGGAAAAACAGCCAAAATGGTCTTTTTTGCATAACTTAAGCATTACATGTCAAATCTTAAAAAGTTTTATGTCGTTGAAAAGGGATTAACGAGCACTACGATGTCTTTTTAGAACATTTTTGACTTTTGAGGTCATATTAACCAAGTAAGTCTCGTTACCCCGATTTACCCCCCCTTAAATTTTTTTTTTTTTTCATAAGACTAAACTCCTTCAAATTTGTTTAATTTGTGTCAAAAAACTTATTTATTAAGTTTAAAAGCAAAGAAGTTATAATAGTTCAAATATTTGATATAATCCTTTTTTTTATAAAAAATTGACTTTTATTTTATTCAACGAATAATTACATATATTTAACAAAATTGTAAAAGAAACGTCACAATATATTCAAGTTTCCCAAAATAAACCTTAGCTTAATAATTTCATACCAAGGGTTTGAAAAATTCTTCACGAATTGCAACATAGTGTAAACATTCCGACAGTGGTAAAAACAACGGTTCGGAGGTACATAACAAGTTTCATAAGAGAACATTAGGGGTATGCACACCGAACTCGTTAGTTTGTTAGTTGTTACTTGTTATTTTTTTACATGCACTTTGTTTTTGTAAAATGATCGAACTATCGAACTACCGAGTAACAAAGTAACAACTGAACAACCCTGATAAAGTTTTCGTTAGTTCGGCAAAGCAAAATCAGCTGTTATTTAATGAGAACTACCAGGCTAACGAGATTAAACATAAGGGTGTGTTCACAGTCAACAAATTTAACGAAGTAACAACTAACCAAATAACAAACTAACGAGTTCAGTGTGAATACCCCTATTATGATTTATTTAAACATCCACATAAATACAATGCAGTGGAATGGAACAAGATTTTTCTTATACGTCAGTGTAAATGTGGCATAGAAACAAATGCACAATGTAACTGCCCCGATTTTGATAAGATTCCTCAAAACTCTCAACATTTATATATTGATCAATGTGGACCAAGACAGTTGACTTTTGATAATATACAAGAGCAAGTTGAAGATATTGAAATGGCTGATGTATGTGATGAAATGAAGAGAAATTCAATGCATTATCAGTCACGGATTATTCTTCACAGTAAGGACCTATGCCTCGCTAGGGATTAAAGGAAATAAAGCAAGGAAGGATAATATACTTGAATATTTATATTAATACCAGGAAGTGGAATGTTGATAGGTTGTTACACTAAATTATGGCGAGAGTCAAGGACACTGTACCGCTCTTGGCTCTCCAGTTTGGAAAAAATATGACCCAACCTCTTCTCATTCGTGACCGCAAGCGCAGATTCACTCACAACGCGAACATAACGTTCACTGTTTTGTGAATGGCATGGAAATTCTGTAATATTTTTTCAGTAATATTATAAGTAAAATACGATTAAGTTTGCGGTAGGAAGACTTACCCGGAATGCTGATGATTTTGTCTGCCGAATATTGGAAATCTGTTAGAAGGTTGTCCGAGTAGAGTTGCCGGCAAGGAGGTTCCGTTATTGTGAATTTATTCCAATCTATCATATTGATATACGACTCACTCTCAAAGTTGATTATGCCATTTTTTGGCATGCGGAAAACACGGAGCCTTGAAGGTGGGTCTTGGCGTGCTGCTCTGATTTTTTCGAACTTTTTTTTTTTATAAACTTATCACCATAACGTCGGCTTTACTACTATAGGAATATTTGCACGCTGCCGCAATTCGTGAAGAATTTTTCAAACCCTTGGTATGAAATTATTAAGCTAAGGTTTATTTTGGGAAACTTGAATATATTGTGACGTTTCTTTTAGAATTTTGTTAAATATATGTAATTATTCGTTGAATAAAATAAAAGTTTATTTTTTTATAAAAAAAAGGATTATATCAAATATTTAAACTATTATAACTTCTTTGCTTTTAAACTTAATAAATAAGTTTTTTGACACAAATTAAACAAATTTGAAGGAGTTTAGTCTTATGAAAAAAAAAAAAAAATTTAAGGGGGGGTAAATCGGGGTAACGAGACTTACTTGGTTAATATGACCTCAAAAGTCAAAATTTTCTAAAAAGACATCGTAGTGCTCGTTAAGCCCTTTTCAACGACATAAAACTTTTTAAGATCTGACATGTAATGCTTAAGTTATGCAAAAAAGACCATTTTGACTGTTTTTCCCGCGGTCCAAAAAAAATTTTTTTTCGTAGGATCCCCTCCATGATGAAATTGAAGAGACCGCATGATAGCGGTTTGTCGGATTGTCTGAAACCTCGTTTGGTATAAAAGGTTTCGGAGAGCTCATTTCCTACCTTGGCGGAGCTGTATGTATTGCTCAACGTTATCCTGCAGAGCCTTATCAACTTTGCAGGTATACAGAACTCAGACATTGTTGCGTACATTCAATCCGGAACCGGGCTATCCAACGATACTTTGTAATCAACAAAAAATGGTTAGAGTCGATTTGATTATCCTGGGTTTTCTCCAGGATTTGGCGTAGTGTTAAAATCTGATCTATGGTAAACTTGCCAGGACGAAAGCCACACTGGCAAGGTCCAATCAGTGGTTTGGTACGCGGCTTCAATCTTTCACACAATACGCTCGAAAGAATCTTGTATGCGATGAAAATAAGACTGATACCTCGGTAGTTGGCGCAGATTCATCATTATTATGCATTCATCATTATTATGCATTTAATGTCTGATCTTAGGAAATGATGTACCGTCAAAAGGGGCTTAAGTAGTATTACATTTTAATATTTTTGGGTAGAAGTGAACCAATTTCTAAGAACTTTAATTTTATGAGATATAAAATCTATCTCATTTTCAATCCGATTGTAATCCTTTTTGAAATTTTTTTGATTTTGACAATTCTAAGAAACAAACAACTTGCTTTCACAAAAAGTGTTATTTTTTCTCAAAAAAGCAATTTTTTTTTTAAACTTTCAGGTAGCCTAAGAGTAAACATTACAATAACAATTAGGTATATATTTAAAAGTTGGCTTTTAGTCAATTTCAAAGACTGCTGATTCATGGTCTTAATGTATTTAGAAATAAAATTGCACTCTCAAAACTTTTATTCAGGTTTTTTAAAACATTTTCTTTAAAAATTATGGTTTATTCATTTATTTGTTTGATATTTTAAAAGTTTTCAAAACCTTTTTCACTCAGTCCCAAATTGACCCTTATATATTTGGAAGTCTACGATGAAAAACATTGATACAGAGAAAGTTGTAAGCAACTCACCCTTATTAGCCTAATTTTACCAACATTTTCATAGTTACAGCCGAGATTGTATTCAATCATTAAGATTTCGAAAGGTTGCGCAATTCGAAAACAGGAATGTAAAAATAACTTTGAGACACTGTTTCAAATAAATGTTCTGAAATTAAACGGTTAAGAATCATTCCCACGAAAGCAGAGAAATTCTTAACAATCTGCTTAAGATAGCTCTGTTGACCTCAAAAACTGAATAAATAATAACTACTTAAAACGAGAACAAAGAAATTTTGTTGCCATATAATTGACATGTATTTAAAATTGGCAAACTTGTTAAATTTGTTTTAATTTTTAATTGAAGTCAGCGGCTTTTAAAATTTTAACGCAAGCCATTAAAGTTCTTTATTTGTACTCAAATTTCGGCTTGAATCTTACGTGAAGATCTGTAAATTTTTATTTTAAGTAAGAAGACTAAATCTCAAGCTGTAATTAAGCAGAGAACGCAAAAGTAATGAAGATAATTACAAAGACTGAATATAAAAAACAAAACAAGAATCTCGAAAAAAAAACAGGTATGCCATGCCAGTTGTTAAGCCAGTAAGTATGTCTTGAAAAGTTAAAGACATGCTTACGTTCGGTATATAACATATACAAATAAATATGTTATGGTACATATGCTGTTAAATAAAATAACAGTAATTAAGAATATTAAAAATGCTCATACATTTATTTTGTCAATTGATTAATGAAACGAGGAATTAAAAAAAACACATCTTCAACTTGCTCATGTCATTCATAATAAACATGTTTGTTAAGTTCAAAGCAGACATATGAACTAAACCATTATGTGTACTATTATTTTCAGCATAGAAAATAACTCATTTACAAAAACCGCAACACAAAATACACATAAAATATGTTAAAACCTTAAAACATATGCTTGTCAAATCACCGAGCCTGTCACTTGCCAGTTAAAACAGAACAAATGACTTTTTTAACGGCAATATTTTATAATTTTTAAGTCATAAACTATAAAATTTATTGTTTTATGCCGAACAGTGTACTTCCTCAGAGCACTTAATTTTGTTGTTAAATCAACTTCAGTTCCTAATTCGAGTCATTTTCTTTGGCTCTATCTATAGCTTCCACAGATTTTCCAGTAATGCATCAATTATTGTAAGTGTTTAAACAAACATTTTAAACTCTTTTTTTAATTATTTGTGCATCTCAACTCATTAAATTAGCAGACCTCTTATGACAGAGTCGACAAAAAAGTTAAAATGTTTTCTTAGGAATTTTCATTTTCGAAATTTATGTGAAAAATGCTTGCACGTGAACACATAAATTACCACTCTTATCTAACCACAGTAGATATTTTCAATGAATTTAGAAAAAAAAGAAGTTAGTTATGTTATTTTTAAAATTTTTTCTCTTACATTTCGTTATATGTCACTGAAGTGTCATGGTAGCTTGCCGTGTGAAAAAATGTCTTAAAAAGTAATTCATACAAATGTGTTTTCATGGTTCATTTTTAGTAATTTCAAATATTTGGCAATCGTTTTTTTGCTCACTCATGGTTAAAGTATTATTTATTCAAGAAATTTTGCCATAGCTTTTAGTTTATTACAAGTTCATATCATCCTAGTATTCGCCAACAACTCTATAAAAATCATTATAATTGCAAATAATTTCATTGAACTCATTTTATAGGTTTTTCTAAATCCAATTTGCAGTTGGTTGGTTTTATTTGTATCAAATTTATTTCCAAGCCCAATCCTATTAGAAATTCAATCTGTGTTGCTTTTTTTTTTCTAGTTCATTGCTGACACTTTAAAATCGTCTGAAATACTTTCAACTTATTCAGCATTCAAAGCCAACTTTTTTTTGCTCTTTTCGTGTTGCTTTTACTGTCTGGCTTATTGTCTGAACGTGTGAACTACATTTAAAACATTTTGTTACCAACAAAAATATAGTGGCACAAATATTTGCATGCTCAAATTACAGTTACTTATTCTGAGTTAATTCAAATATTCAGTTAACGAAGTCAACTATAGGAATTAGCAACTTTTCATGGCTCAAATAGTACTTATGATGATCTATCAATATCCAAGTTTTGTTTCAATTAACAGTTTTATATTAAATACAAATAATGTCTTTGTAATATTTTTGCTTATTCACTTGGTTTTTTAA
The DNA here is from genome assembly GCA_958299015.1 of Tetanocera ferruginea. Taxonomy (NCBI): domain Eukaryota; kingdom Metazoa; phylum Arthropoda; class Insecta; order Diptera; family Sciomyzidae; genus Tetanocera; species Tetanocera ferruginea. The sequence continues at coordinate 56,624,263 of OY282640.1, read as the reverse complement.
TTTCTTTTTCGAATTTTACTATTTTTCTCTTTTTTTTTTAACAAATCTATTAGTTGCCGTATAATTTTCTAACACTATATTTCCTTGAAAAAATGCAAAAAGCTACCGGCAATTAAATTCATTAAAAATATTGCAAATATTCTCACAATTGTTATGATTTCATTTGACTTTGCATTGAAAAGCAGGAGTATTAAGTCAGACATTGAACTCAATATGGGTCAATATTTTTCCCTCAGAAAAAACAGTGATATTTCAATGCGACAAAAATTTAACATTTATTGGTTAATAATCTGTTTAATCGGTGAGTTAAGATGCGAAAGTCACGGTGTTAGACACAGAAAGTTGTTAGGAGTGGAACATATCTTAAAATAAAACTTCTTGTTTCTGGGCTGTTAGTGCATCATATGAACTCAAGTGAAATAAAACTGTTATAAATAGAATATATGATGAGGACATGAGAATGATGAGGAAAACCATGAAATTAACGAAGCTTTGGAAACCCTATGATACAATTTTTTCATCTCTTCTCGAATTACTTAAATTAATGTACTTAAACTTGAATTTTACAACTTAATATAAATATCTACTATATAATGTGAATTTTAACTTTAATTTCCACTTTTTAATATGTTTCATATCTTATCCCAACTAGCATAAAAATTTCTATAAAGATTGCAGCAAGCCTTACAGCAACTAATTATGAAAACTACGTAGTTTCTGAAAGCACGCTTATAGACTTCTATAACGGCAAAAAGGCGAACTTTTTATTATTTTATAGAAGCTTCTTGGACTTTTATTGAACTTCGCCACCAACTTCCGCAGGATTAGTGCGTGCTTGCTTATGCATGCTTTTTACAGCTTATATGTATTTCTAATAAACTTCGGAAAGTAACCTGCCTAAAACTGTTCTATATTGAATGATGTAATCTCTACTGAAACACCAAAATGAACAACAAAAAATTTTAAAGAAATATTACAGAAGTTATATATTTTTTTCTGATTTTTGTATGATATTTAAATTTTTTTATAAAGAACCACGCACTAAATGCACAGAAAAGTGCTCCCACTTAAAATTTAAATTTACTGTGGAAAATTAAAGTATTTTGAGTAAAAATCAAGAATGTATTAAAAAAACATTTGAAAATATTACTCATTTTAGAGAAAAACAAAACAAAAACAAATTGGCCATTTCAGCTCTTGTAAGGACTTTGACCGAGCTTCTTATGATAAATTGTGGTGTGTGTGTTATTAAATGTTTGCACACAATTGACCGAGAACTGGACCGGCTAAAGTTCATGTTCTCAAGAAGCTTTACATAGCATTATTTACTCTCTGAGGTTTGCCACTGTCTGCAGAGAGATGGTGACCGATCAGAAAAATTTTTTTATTGAAAAAACTTTTCACCGCGACTGGGGATCGAACTCGGGCTACGAGCATGCTAAGCCACACACTTAACCAGCATGCCACGGTCACCACTCATTTTAGAGAACCAGTCAGTAAAATACGAGTAATTTTAGTAATTTAGTAATTGAACCTATGTGATAATGATATTTAACAATATTAAATATTAAAATAACTTTTTTTTTAATTTTTTGTATATAAATATCTTAATATATAAAAGACAAGTTTCCTGCTCCGTGTCCTATATCGTAAAACATGTTCAGTTTGGACCAGAACCTGTTGTAAAATTATCCATTTGAAATTTTTGTACTTACTAAACCTTTTGCTCTATATCGTAAAACCTGTTTAGCCTGTACCAGAACCTGTTGTAAAATTAGACATATGAAATGTTTGTACTTACTAAACATTTTGCTCTATATCGTAAAACCTGTTCAGCCTGGACCAGAATCTGTTGTAAAATTATTCATTTGAAATGTTTGTAAAGGGTGATTTTTTAAGAGCTTGATAACTTTTTTTTTAAAGAAAACGCATAAAATTTACAAAATCTCATCGGTTCTTTATTTGAAACGTTAGATTGGTCCATGACATTTACTTTTAGAAGATAATTTCATTTAAATGTTGACCGCGGCTGCGTCTTAGGTGGTCCATTCGGAAAGTCCAATTTTGGGCAACTTTTTCGAGCATTTCGGCCGGAATAGCCAACAAACTTTTTGTTGCCAAAAATTGAAGAACTGAACTTGGTTGACATGTGGTTTCAACAAGATGGCGCTACATGCCACACAGCTCGCGATTCTATGGCCATTTTGAGGGAAAACTTCGGAGAACAATTAATCTCAAGAAATGGACCGGTAAGTTGGCCACCAAGATCATGCGATTTGACGCCTTTAGACTATTTTTTGTGGGGCTACGTCAAGTCTAAAGTCTACAGAAATAAGCCAGCAACTATTCCAGCTTTGGAAGACAACATTTCCGAAGAAATTCGGGCTATTCCGGCCGAAATGCTCGAAAAAGTTGCCCAAAATTGGACTTTCCGAATGGACCACCTAAGACGCAGCCGCGGTCAACATTTAAATGAAATTATCTTCAAAAAGTAAATGTCATGGACCAATCTAACGTTTTAAATAAAGAACCGATGAGATTTTGCAAATTTTATGCGTTTTTTTTTAAAAAAAAGTTATCAAGCTCTTTAAAAATCACCCTTTACTTACTAAACCTTTTAAAACCTGTTCAGCCTGGACCAGAACCTGTTGTGAAATTATTCATTTGAAATGTTTGTACTTACTAAACCTTTTAAAACCTGTTCAGCCTGGACCAGAACCTGTTATTAAATTATGTATTGGAAATCTTTGTACTTGCAAACTATCGGCATTTTCCTCAACTCTACTATACTTAACAGAACCAGAACCTATTCGGTCTGCATATAATCTATAATCTGAACAGCAATTATTACATTCAGTGACGTTGGTGTCAATTGGAACTGCTAGAATTAAATCACAATGTTCGGTCTTCTGATCCAAGTTTTAGTGATTAGCAACTCAAGTTAGGAAATGGAGATGAAAATATCATAGAAATTCCCGATCATTTTGTTTGTAAAGGTTCGCCTTTTAACCCTTTCAATGGCTTGCCTAGAATTATCGTGGACAATTTTTTTGAGCTTATATTCCCATCATTTAAGCAATAAAAAGATTAAAAAACATCCCTCTGATTTTTAGATGAGCTGCTTGACTTTTGGCAGGCTGTCTAATATAATGGACAAAACCACGATAACGTTGTATTATAATATTTTAGTTTAACTAAAACAACCAGATACAAATGCAAATCGTCGCTGCGCCTCAAAATTCAGTTATGTATGTGTTTTTCAACAACTTTTCAGGTGAGCAAAAAAACTGATTTATTCTCTGCGCTTCCAAATTTATTGCAATATAACCGATTTTTTTACGGGTATTTTGTTTTTACTTTGATCAAATTTTTCGAGCACATACCTGATTTTTCAAATTTTGAATTAAAAATTTTAAAAACTCTACAAGGAATTTATTACAAAAGTAATAAAAAAAATGTCACCAATGTGAGATAACGAAAAACCGTTCAGCGTACAGATGGACATTGAGTAGAGCTATTCAATTATGCAATAAAAAAAATCATAAAAAATCACATACCTGATTTTTTAGGCGCAGCGACGAAATGCGTTATTTATGCAAATGTTATTATAAAAAAAAATTATACTTTGCACACCAATCACAATGCTCACTTTATTTGCAAAATTTATTAACACGCGATATAAAAAAATTGAAGGCTACTGTTGTGGGGAATAAAATAGAAAATCTAACTAAATTAAACTTTATATATCTCCCTAAAATTATTTTTGTCATGTTGGCACAATTTCATTTCATAGTACCAACCTATTTGATTTTAGAAAAAAATTTGAAAAATAAAAAAAAAAATTTTTCCGAAGTGTCCAATATAATGGACAAATCCATTGAAAGGGTTAAATAGATTTTTGGCGATACTTTGAGTCCGAATAACATCAACCGTTATTCCAAAATTGCTATCCTCTGCCCAGAAAATTCCGATGTGAACGAAATTTAGTCAATTTAGTTGGTGACACGGTGAGAGATTTGAGCACGGATTAAATTGAAGACAGTGATGATAACGATAAACAAAATTACCCTGCCGAGTTTTTGACTGAATTCATCCTTCAGGAATGCCACTGCATAAGTTAAACCTCGAAATTGGAAGAATTATAATACTTCCTCGAAATTTCAATATCAACAGAGATATCTGTAATGGAAGGTGGTTAGTGGTTATCGCACAGGTATTGACAGGTGCACTGGCGAACATTAAATAGTTTTCATACCTACAATTGATTTGGCCCCGACAAACACAGACTTGCCTTTCACTCTCCGGAGGCGACAATTTCCAGTTAAACTGACATTTTCAATGACCATAAATAAATTGCAAGGTTTAATATTGCAAAAAGTAGGAGTTTTTCTAAAAGAACTGGTATTTAGTCATATTAAAATTCTAAAGCCTGGTTTTCACTAGTCAATTTCAATGGTCAGTTGTTGTCAGTCACATGAAAAATGCCAACACGTTGTCATTTTTTTTCTGTTTGACAATGGTGAAAAATAGGAAAAACTGATCTCTTCACATGTTTATAGCAAAAATTGCAAAACAAAATGTTTTTTAAACTTTTAAATTTCATGTCAAATAAAAAATGACTAAGTGAAAACCAAGCATAAGAATTTTTTACTAGAAATGTTGTATGTACGGAAGTTTTATAAAAATAATTTAATAAACATGTTTTCAAATAAAAACCTTTGTATATAAATCCAATAAATTTTTTGTCGCATTTTGTACTCTAAATGGTTTTTTCCCGTCGTAGGACGGCCTTTTACACTAGTACATATATAAATGCGTTTTACCCTTATGTGAGGGCATTGCCAAAAAAATTATTTTAATATTAAATAGTTTCTTGTGTGCCTGTTGTTCGAGCGTTGTACAGCTTTGGCTAAAAAAAATTCACTCAAGGCAATTATAGAAAAAATGGACTGTATAATAAATTAACTATAGAATAAATGGACAATAAAAGCCAAGATAAATGCAGACTGAAAACTGGTCTGAAGAGTAATAATGTATGAAGAGTGTGAAGAGTATAATGCTCAAACGAAATTTAACATATTAAGTCTAGCATAAAGAGATAAATTTAATTTTCTTTTCTACATTTATTTCTTGTTTTTAATGTAAGAACTCACCTGTCCCAAAGAATTTTGGCCAAAATATATAGTGCTTTAAAGTGTATGAATCAGTGGCGTAGATAGCTGTTGATTCTGGGAAGGGTTCAAAAGTAATGATCTAACATACGCTTAGTTTAGGTAAAACATTCTTTTTTGAGTACCCTCCCCACAAACTTTTCTAGAAAATGGGTGCTACAAATAAAATCTGTAAAAATAAACTTGATCTGCATCTCTAATGGTAAAAGCTGGTCACTTTTGAGTTGTATCCTAAAAATTACTAACCAGTTTTCTCAAAAAACTCTTATAACATAATTGTCTTATGACTTTTAAAATACCAGTAAAAGGAGAATGTCAACCAGGAAAGTTTTCTTGCAAAATTTGGCGATAAAGCTTTTTTGGTACTCACTTTTTATTTTGATCATGTCGTTAATGGTTTTTAAGAGTTTAAAAACCAAGGTCAAAAAAGTACATAAATATCTCTCAAAGTATTTCGTTAATGTATTTAAGTTGAGGTATTCAAATATTTTCGTAATTTGAAGAAATCTTCAAGGCCGTAACAGCTGATTATGGCAGCAGAAATGACATTAACGACAGAAATATAGACTTAGTCGGCATTGACGACACAATTTACGACATTGTCAACTCGATTGACGAAATTGTGTCGACACTTAAAAATTATGGGAGGGAGATAAGGGGGCGATCTTCACATGGCAACGTGTCTGACTGCCTCAACTTGGCGAGGCCAGCATTATCCATGTCGAAATCGTCTCAAGTCAACTCAAAACATCCACGTAGTGTCTTCTGGATACGGCAACCTAACACCCTTTAGTTGACGGCTAATTTGAGCGGCGGGCACCTTTGGCCTTCCAGCAAAGATTGTGCGTTGGGTTTGAAGCCCACCATGTAATAAAACAATTTCAATGAAAAGTTTAAAAATTAATAAAAGAATGATCATCAAATCTGATGACGACTACCGCAAACGAAAAACTGATAATGATTTACGGATATGCACCTGGAATGTCCGAACCCTAAATTGGGATGGTTCGGACTCTATCTAACTGATTGATATCTTGGAAAGATATAATGCTGATATCACTGCAATCCTAGAAATGCGATGGAAGGGACAATGTTGCTTACGGCAAGCATCCTGTCATATCTACTACAGCGGCCATGCGGAGAAGCACGAGTTTGGATGCGGATTTGTAGTTGGTAAGAGAATACGGCATCATGTCCTGCAATTCACTCCTGTGAACGAACGACTTGCCATAATCCGCTTCAAGGCAAAATTTTTTAACGTAAGCCTAATATGTGCGCACGCTCCGACAGATGAAAAAGATGACGAGACCAAAGAAAGTTTTTACGAGCGCCTTGAAGACGCATACGAGCGCTGCCCCCGTCATGACATAAAAATCGTGCTTAGTGACTTCAACGCCAAGGTGGGTAAGGAAAACATATTTGGTCCAACAGTCGGAAAGTTCAGCCTCCACGACAACACATCCGATAACGGAATGAGGTTGATTGACTTCGACGCAGTGCGAAACATGGTCGTTAGCAGCACTAGATGCAAGCATCTCGATATTCATAAGGCCACTTGGCTGTCCCCTGATCAAAAAACATTTAACCAAATTGATCACGTTTTGATTGACGGAAGCCTTCACTACTCGAATCTCACTCCTGCTTCAAGAAAGCACTCCTCCGATCGACGATATATGCGCACAGTGGACGCACATATCCCACTCTATGCGTACGGCTGCCGAAGAGGTGATAGGCTACCACCGCCCTCGCCAAAACCAGTGGCACGACCAGGAGTGTCGCGACGCCACTGCAGAGAAGGACACCGCCTACAAAGCCACCCTGCAGTCGGTTGTAATGCGTGGTGTTATGGAGCGATACCAAAAGAAGAGGAGGGAAGAGAGACGCATTTTCAGACGAAAAAAATGAGAGACGGAAATGCGTGTGTGCGAGAAAATTGAGATGCATGGCGACAGGAATGAGACTCGAAAATTTTTCGAAAAAATAAGACGCCTGGCCGATGGTTTTAAGACCGGAGCCTCTTCCTGCAAGGATGAGAATGGGAATTTAGTGACAGATATCCAGAGTACACTGATGTTATGGAGGGACCACTTTTCTAGTCTTTTTAATGGCGACGCTGACAACAATCCCGTCAGTGGAAATGATATTCCGGAAACCCGAATTATGGACGACAGCGTTGAAGTTACGCTGCCCGACTATAACGAGGTCTTAACAGCTATAGCTCGGCTTAAAAACAACAAAACCGCAGGAGCCGATGGCCTACCGGCTGAGCTGTTTAAGACCGGTGGCGAAGCTCTGTTTATATGCATTCACAGACTTCTATGTGAAATATGGTCGAAGGAATGCATTCCAGATGATTGGAACCTCAGTGTGCTCTGCCCAATTCACAAAAAAGGCCTACCGTGGACCGTAATATCGCATATAAGGTCCTGTCGAGCGTATTGTGTGAAAGACTAAAGCCTCGTTAATCAACTGATTGGACCTTATCAGTGTGGCTTTAGACCTTGAAAGTCCACCATTGACCACATCTTCACACTCCGACAAATCTTGGAAAAGACACTCGAAAAACAAATCGACACACACCATCTTTTTGTCGATTTCAAAGCCGCCTTCGACAGTCCAATAAGGAGTCACCTTTACTCCATCATGTCTGAATTTGGTATTCCTGCGAAGCTAATTCGTCTTTGCAGGATGACACTGAACAACACCAGCAGTTCAGTGAAAATCGGGAAGGACTTCTCCCTTCCGTTCGATACCAAGCGAGGTTTCAGACAAGGTGATTCCTTATCGTGCGACTTCTTCAATATAGCTATGGAGACGATCATCCGAGCTGCTGACCTTTGACGCAGCGGCACAATTTTCTATAAGAGTGTTATGCTGTTGGCGTGGGCTTATGATAAATACATCATTGGGCAAAATACGCGCGAAGTCAGTGCAGCATTCTCCAGGCTAGAAAAAGAGTCGAGTCGAATGGGTCTTGCAGTGAACGCAGATAAAACGAAGTATCTTCTGTTAACAAACAAGCAGTCTTAACGTCTTGGAAACCACGTCACTGTTGACAACACCTCCTTTGAGGTAGTGAAGGACTTTGTTTACCTGGGATCCAGCATTAACTCTTCCAACGATATCAGTATTGAGATTAAACGAAGGATAACTCTTGCCAACAGGTGTTACTTTGGGCTCAGAAGGCAATTGAGAAGCAGAGCTCTCTCTCGACGAACAAAACTGACGCTCTATAAGTCAATAATCATGCCCGTCTTACTATACGCATCACAAACTTGGACGTTGAGCAGCTCTGATGAAAGTACTTTGGGAGCGTTCGTGGGAAAATTTCTTCGCAAGATCTATGGTCCAATCTGCGGCAATAGCGAGTACCGAATACGAAGGAACCACTAGATGTATGAGCTATATGCCGACATCGATATAGTCAAGCGTATTAAAATAGAGCGACTTCGCTGCCTAGGTCATGTGGAGAGAATAAACGACGAAGGTCCAGCGAAAAAAGTATTGGATACGGTACCCAGCGGTGGCCAACGCAGACGAGGAAGACCGCGTCTCCGTTGGAAAGACCAGGCATTGGATAACCTGACAACGCTTGGAGTTTCCGACTGGCGCCAGCAAGCGCACGACAAAAGAGGCTGGCGCAAATTCTAAAACGAGGCCAAAACCGACCAACGGTTGTAAGCGCCATCTAAGTAAGTAAGTAAGTATCCGAAAAACTTTATAACTGAAACGAGAAGATTATAAAAGAACGTGCTTGTATGCATATAATTGACGTTTACTGCATTCCCTGGATTCAGACATGAATCCATTCTACTTTCATGAAACCTGCAGGTGTTTAATTATCGACTCTTTTGGTGCACTTGCTGCACTTTTACTTTTTTTTTCTCAAAAATTTCAAGGTCTTATTATTGAACATGGGTTACAACAAGTCAAACGTCAAGAGATCCAAACAATTTAATTCATTCACAAGCAAAAATTCCAAACTGTCTGAATAATGCAAGTAAACGTAGCGGTGATTTTATAATTTGAGCTCAGAAAAATGAGCCAATAGTGATGAAAGTGGCGCAAATACCGGTACAACAAAATCATTTTTTTTATACTTTTTGTTTATTGCCATTATTATGCATTATTGTTGTTGCTAGTGAAGTTGAAATAACAAAACATTGGCTTGAAAATAAACGGAAAAACTTGAATTATTGCAATTATTGATTGGTCATGAATAATAATGGTTTAAACAAAATATTTTAAAAATGTTGCACAAATACTTAATAATTAGCTGCAAGTTAAGGCAAACAACATGTTGAGATTTTCTCAAGACTTTTTGAAAACTTTGCAATAATCTTTAGGCAGCTCAAATGAAGTTCAAAAGTGTTTGATAAGCAATTTTCACAAGTAAAGCTTTTTTTTTATTAGTTTATGGCAAATGATGTGTGAATAATTATTTTTTTATCATCCTAGAATCATTAATAAAATCGTAAAACTCTGGCACACTTTTGAAGAACTGATACCATCTAGGCCCATGTTCCATGAAATGCGATAGCCACTAGAGAAACTCATAGCATACCAAAGAAAACTTGAAAAAAATATTGTAAAAAAGCATCAATAACAACGACGACCAACAGCGTTGGAAACCCAAATAGCCGAAGGGTGTTTCAACCAAGCGTAAAAAAAGCAAACCTAGCAAAAACACTGACAAGATATAAAAAATGAATGAATAATGAATGAATGAATCATGGAAAAAAAAATAAAAAGGTCGACGTATCTCTAGTCATACGTATCTGCATGAAGATACGACCGATAAGATGCCAACAATTGCAACACTTGTCGCTGACGCTGACCGAGACCCAGCAGTTAGGCCGAAAAAATACAAACGGCCGACTTTTGCTAAAGTCTTTTTCGACCAGCAACTACTACACAACAATGGAATGCGAATTAATTACTACCAAGTTGTTTATTTATTTTTGCATCAAAGAGAAAATTCAACAACAAACTGCGAATTTGTACGAGAAAGTGAAGTTAGCTGGTCGCCAAACTATTGCGCCCAGAATGCATAGCTAATTAAGAAAAAGAAAAAAATTGTTACTAAATTGAACAACTTAAAAAAACAAAATTTCCTAGATTTCTTAACAATCTTGTTGCCTTCAGGCAATGTTTTTTGTGACTTTTATCCAAGATCGGCTTAATAAAAGATCAGATAGAAATAACCAAACGCTGATGAAACTCAAGTTCAGTCAACTTTTTGTAGATCAGTCAACGATCTGTCAAATTTTGTCTTGTAAAAATAGCCGCCGGATATATGAATTTAATGATTTTGTTTTCTTTTTGTGTGTGTTCACAAATGTTTCTTTATATAAAGTCATAATTGAGTGAAGATGGATATTTCAACAAAACTTAAGCCAATAAAAAAAAAAATCTAATTCGCTTATCTTTTTTAATCAAAGATTTGGCTCTAAGCTTGACCTAGAGCCAAGTCAAATTAACACTTTCATCAATTATCGGTTATCACGCATTTTTAGTGTCCAACATTTAATGTAGATGAAAGACAGTATTTATCAAATTTTGCAGTTCTAGATGCTATATAATTTATGTTTTTATGAACTTGCACTGGAATTTTCGAAATCAATCTTTATGGCTATTTCTGCGATTGTTACGGTATTGAGTGATATTTTTTATTTTATTTTCCATCATTTTATTTTTTTTTTATCTCTTTTTTTTTCGTACCTATCTATCTATGCCCTTCAGCGCTACACTTTAAATCTTGAGCAATCAAGAGAAACGATTTATTGTCACTTGTTATCTTTGAAATCAGCTCAACTAAAGCGTAGCATAAAATGATGCTTAATTTCTAGGTCAATAAAGTAGTTCCCACACTTTGTCTAAATATTGCCTGAAGATAAATTCATTTTGTGTTTTGTTAAAGAAACTTTATTAAGTTGCATGCTTCGTTGAATTAAACCTCAAGAGAATATCAATTCATTTATGTGGCGAAATTAAGGCAATTTAAAGACTGTCTCAGAAATAGCTGTCCTTTTGTTTTTTTTTTTTATTGTATTTTTTTCTTTCAGTTTATTATTAAGTGAACATTACAAAATAAATGAAAATTTTATTTACACTGAAAAATAAATACACTTAAAAAAAATTATGCACTTTTTGATTAAGGTCCTCAATTAGGTTTTTTGCCGACCTTTCGTTGACCGTAGTGTACGCCATTTACGTCGAAATATTTCGATGTTTTTCGCAGTTTGTTTGATCTTCTTAAGATTTATTTTCATTTAAGCCCAATATCTTTCGATTGGACAAAGTTCGGGGCAATTCGGAGGATTGGCTTCTCTTGGTACCACAGTGACATTATTGGCTTGGTGCCAATCCATCGTTCTCTCGGCGTAGTGACATGTTGCTAGATCAGGCCAAAATAGTACTGAACTTTGGTGCTGACGTATAAAAGGCAGCAAACGCCGCTGCAGACACTCTCTGATGTAAATTTCGGTGTTGATTGTACGATATGTCTCAAATTAATTACTTTGAAGGCCACATTTGCAAATGGCCTGCCACACCATATATTGCTTTGGAAATTTGGTATGTTTTTCGGTGGTGAATTAGAGGATGCTCCACCTCTTCTAACCGCAGTGTAATATCCGCGTCCAGGTAACTGCTTGAAATCCGCTTTGTAGTACGTTTCATCATCCATGATCACGCAATCAAATTTGGGCATGTAATCGCGACACAGTTTTCGAGCCCTCCTCTTGGCTTCGGCGTCCTATTCTTCTGACCTATCAGGCACTTTTTGTACTTTATAGCTCCTTAGGTTGAAAAATCCGATGAACACTTGACTTCGATGTCCCGTTTTAGCTGCCATATCACGAACCAAAGTGACTGGATTCTGAGTAAACAGCCGCTTAACGTTCTAGGCCACCGCTTGGTTCGCTGGACCACTTTTTCTCACTGAGCCTGGCGTTTTTGACAAAGGGATATACTGTTTGTATCGTTTTATGGTCCTTCCGACAGTTTTTACGCACACGCCAACTTACTTAGCGATATTTTTGTACGTGGTGTTTGGATTTTGCAGGTATTTGCAAATAATTGTTTTCCGCTTTTCTTCTTGTTGAGACGACATATTTTCAGTAGCTATTTTATTTTTCTTATAAGTATTTTTTTTTTAATATGCAATATTTATACTTTATTTAGGTACCAAATATGTTGCTATAGAGCTAACACTTTTTTATAATTAACCTAAAAACAAAAGGACAGTTATTTCTGGGATAGTCTTTACATTATTTTGTTTTTAATTTTTTATTTACGATTTACCTCTTGATTAACAAGAAACGCAACATAAATAGGACGTGGAGCGAAACTTCAGCTAAATTCAAAAACTTCAATGCGGAAAATTGCCCGTAAGAATAGTCGTATAGGTCTTGAAACTTTTCTGAAAATTGCAAAAGGGGAGCTTCACACGAAAAAATGAGAAACAAATATTTTCATTGATAAGAAGCTTTTTACCATTGAGCAAGCGCCCAACCGTTACATTGATAGAATCTGTTCGGCAGAAGCTCCCCATCACACATCATCGCACATCGTCAAAATCTCAATTCTGTGATAGGGTGGGCTAAGATTTGTGCATCCGGAAAACACCTATTATTTTCTTACAGCAGTGGGTAAAAATCAATTAAGAAGTGATTTGATACTTATTACTATAACGATATATAACGATATTTAATAAATACAAAAGAAATTTCTTAAGTATGCATTACGCTCGATTGTTTTTACTGAGCCTATTCCCTCCTTTACCTCTCGGTCCATGCTTATAAGTCTTGAAAGCCTTGAAAAGCGGCAGTTGGTTCAAAGTATAATATTTATTTATGATATTATTAATTGTAATATTGACTGTCCTTTGCTTCTTGAGTTTATAACCTTTAATATACCATCTAGATCGTTACGCGCACCAGACTATTTTGACATTAAATGTCACAGATCTAACTAAGCCATCAATGAGCCCATTAATAGGTCTCTTTCAGTGCTTAATAATATATACAAAGATAGGTCCATTGATTTTTGTATGACTAAAGTTGATTTTAAGTATGCTTTGCTAAGACTTTTGTAATTAATTTTCAGTTAATTATTTCACTTTAAGCTAATTAAGTTCCTTTTACTTTAAGTAATTTTTTGTTTTAGTCTGTAAGGAATTCTTCCAAAGACTCAATAAATACTAAATACTTAATACTAAATAAGTGATGTGATACTTACTAGGACACAAAAATATTTTAGTATACAAAAATGGACATTCCAATAGGACTCTAATCCTGCTCATAAGATATGAGAAGTTCAAGACTCTTGCAAAGATCATTTTTGCGGGCGTTATAAGAGCCATAAAGTGCCCACCACACTTTCCATATCCGTTATTTCTTGTCACAATCTATCTTACCCCACACTCGAATTAAGATTTCACAAAATAAAGATATTAATGTGAAGTATTTCTAACTGATATTTTACATATTATTTATTCGTTTATGATGTTTAACGTTCTCAGAGTTTCGGTCCCATTTTAAATGGAGAATATCAAGATAATAAAACCTAAATACCTGTGAATATACATGAGAGGTTTTTTTAAACTCCTGCCATGTCGAAGACAACTTCATACTACCTCTTTTTTAATATCATTTTTGAACCATTTTGGGCACGCAGTTTTTTTTTCTTTGAACCAAGATTTCAGGTGTCAAACCTATTCAGTCAAGTCTGTTTTGGTTCAGAATATGGGGAGATGGATAAGTAAGAGAGAAAGTGAAATCAAGAGAAACAAAGTAAACAACAAAATCTATTTGTGTTGAAAAAAATCTTTCTGTTAAATAGAGGATTGAACTCAGAGGACTTCATAAATTCCAGATTTAAATCCTTAAGATCCTTAAGGTTCCCTTCGATTTAACTTCCAAGAATATTTTAAATAATCGTTGGAAATAGGGTTGCCAACTCTGAAAAGTACAAAATCGGGACGGAGCCATCAAAAATGTGGGACTTGGCTGAAAAATGCGGGACAACATTAGAATTTTTTATTTTATTAAATATTTCCTTTTATTCTTTGAGAAATAAAGGGTATCAACGATGCCTTTACACCAGTGATGCACAGCGTTGGCAGAGCTTCCAACACAAACGCAACATTTTTGGTAAGTATGTGTGTACAAGACAAAAATTCAACATAACAATTTGCGCATAAGATGCTTACTCCGTGAAGATCAAACGCAAACTGATTCAATGCTATCGTCGAAGAAGTTCGGCAGCTTCGCACACACGACTTGTCTGTGAAAGCCGAGGGCTCCCCGAAGCTCTTATGTGCACCTCTGCTTTACACCATCGCTTGGTTCCTTGATATTGTTTAGATCTCTCTCTTGCCCAATTCATGAAAAAACCAAAAAATAACTCCAAATCGTTTTAATAAATAAAATGTATGAAAAATAAATGATATAGCCTGTTTCAAAAGAGAAGAACATTTTCGCGCATGTTTGAGAATAAGAAAATAATTTGGAGAGTGTTCTTCATTCTGATTGGTCGACATTAAATATAAAATTTAATATTCTCTGAGCAGAAAAATAAATGAAAAAAATTAATGTATATTCCTGAATTTTGTTGATCATCGCAACTGCGCTGCGGAAGTACCCAGCAGGAAATGGGTCGATCCGTCTTCGAAGACGTCTTCGAGACATGTCAGTTTCTTGCAAGACGGATCGATCCATTTCCATGTGTGTCTTTGAAGACATTTTCAAACAAAATTCCACTTTGTCTTGCAAGGCATGTTGTTGAAATGTCTTCAAGGACGACATGCGTCCATGTATTGTAGAACGGATGCATAGTATAAACAAAATCATACGCTCTCCGTGCATGGTTATGTTTTTTTGTGAGAAAAATTTCATTTGTTTGCTTAAAAGTTATTTATTTATTTGCTGCTGACAATATAATGACTTGTCTTTCAGAACGTCAGCGTTCTCTCTGAGTATGCGTACTTGGTCTTCGAGACGGTTTGAAGACTTCGTCTTTGAGGACTCATATTCCAACTGGGTACTGAATTTTATTTTTCAAAATCAACCAATCAAAGTTAAAAAAAAAAATATTTTGTCATCCGTAATTTCACTTCACAATTTTTTCTTGAGAAAATAATTTATTTTTTATTTAATTTTTATTTTATTTCTCTCTCAAGATGCAGATTGCTGCAGGCCGTCGGTGCAACACCGTACTTGTGCGATCATTTGTTCTAAATGTTTGCGCATTTAAATATTAAGAAAAACATTAAAAAACAGCATAAAGTTCAGCGAACAGTATAAAAAGAGCAGGAATCTACGTTTTAAAAAATGTTCTGCATCGAAAATGAAACTAAAAAATGTTCTTCTCTTTTTGGATAATAAAATTAAACAGTTTAGGAAACTGTGTTTCATATCGAATTGGTAATTTTAATACAAACAATCTTAAGTTCTTAAATGCGGGACAAACGGTGTCCCGCAAGGGGTCATCGCGGGACGCTAAAAAATTAGCTGAAATGCGGGACGTCCCGCGAAATCCGGGACAGTTGGGAACCTTAGTTGGAAACTTTATGCCTCGACAAAACTTAAGTAGATTGACTTAAACCTCATATAAATCTCGGTAATAATTCTTAGGCGAAGCTCAGACGAGAAGCCTCTTTAAAAGTACTAGAGGAAGAATTATTCTTCTCCAATGATATTTTAAAGCTAACATACTTGTGAGTGCAAGCTCCAAATGTTAAGGAAAGAGTTTATATTGCTTGATTTACAAAAAGTGCTCCCGAAGCACATTAACAATATTATTTCTAGAATGAATTCATTTCATAAAATATTGCCCTACCAAACGTCCTTTTTTAGTTAGATGGTGGCAAAGCCTGTGTTTGAAACCCAGTAAGTTCAATACGATTTCAGAAATAAATAAATGTATTAATATTCCTTGCTACTCTTTCTTATTATATACTACGGCGCCTTTTACGTAAACATCTTAGTTCTTATATAAAATACTCCCATACTAAGTTTTATAATGGGTTATATATAAATTCTTTTATAGTGTTCTCAATATAGTGGGTTATATTGGAGGTAGGCGTGTTTGTAAGAGAATGGCGTATGTTTTCTGAAACATCTTACTTTAGATATAACATAGTCCCATACTAAGTTTCATTCCAGTAAGTCAAATATGAACTCCTTTGTAGAGTTTTCACTTTTGTGGGTTGTATGGGAGGTGATCGTGTTCGTCCTGGGATCCAGCATTAACTCTTCCAATGATATCAGTATTGATATTAAACAAAGGATAACTCTTGCCAACAGATGTCACTTTGGTCTCAGTAGGCAATTGAGAAGTAGAGTTCTCTCTCGAAGAATTTAACTGACGCTCTACAAGTAAATTGAGCAACACTTGGAGAGAAAAATCCTTCTCAAGATATATGGTTCAATCTGCGTCAATGGCAAGTACCGAATAAGATGGAATTACGAGATATAGTCAAGCGTATTAAATCGCTGCTTCGATGGCTATGTCATGTCGAAGGAATGAACACTCCAGTGAAAAAATTATTCGATTCGGTACCCAGCTGCGCACGCAGACGAAGAAGACGGCATCTCCGTTGAAAAGACCAGGCATTGGATAACCTGACGACGCTTGGAGTTTCCAAATGGCGCCAACAAGCGCACGATAAAAAAGGCTGGCGCAAATTAAGTAAGTTAAGTAAGCTTAGTAAGATGTCCGGCCGTTACACTTTACGTAGTGCTCGGCTCATTTCATCTACGTTGCTGTTGGAAGTCGGAGAACGTAATCAGATAACCATGGATCGGTCGTATCTGAAGATGATGCAATGACTGTCAATGACGATAACTCTGCCTAGTGGTGATGATGGTAAGCCACTAGCCTGTTCCAAGCCAGTAAAAAGGAGGTGGGTTGTGTCATGTATATTTGGACTACGGTTCAATTATGTATGTCACGTAAAAAGATAGGTTGCCATGAGCCCTCGTTTTGAGATGCAAAATCAATGAAGTGGGACATTAAATCTGGTAATTGTACCTGCGTATCTGTAGCACACGATATAAAACATACTGTTAGCACAGGGATAGTCAATAAACCTGGATTAGCCACGATAATTACTGGTATGAATTAAAATCTGATATATTCTAAGGGTGAAGAGTATAAGTGAAGATATATATATTTCCAACGATAAGGTCATATTTATGCCGGAATAAAATTGGTCACTAAAGCAGAATATGAACCTGTGTTCGGGCATGCTCCATTCTAGTAATGTTGTATGCTGGCTGACCAAGTTTTCTAATCTGATTTAGATAAGGCGGTCAGTTAAAACAAGTGTTACAGTCAACAGGTTTGGCTGCAGCACTTTATGTCTTGGATTTATTATACTTTTCCAAGTAATTGCAATTACCCAAACTAGTCTCTATCGGTATAGTATACCGGGATACTAAGATAAGCTTGCTTATCAAGTCATGTGTGTCAAAACCATAAAAATTCATATCCAGTTTTTCTTAAGTGCTCATTCCAAGGTGAAAACCCTTTTGCCGAGGGACTATCGTGGGCTGGCCCTTCGGGGAGTTTCGTGCTGGCTGTGGTCAGCTTAATGTCGCAAGCTAGACAACGAGTCGGCGTGGAGTTGCGTCTCAGTACAACCAGGCTGACATATCCTATATGCAAGAGATTTAAGGTCGGTCTCGCTTCTTACCAATGAAGGTGAATTGAATTTATCCTCAAAATAAATGTTCACTGTTGGAACTACTTGAAACAGACTAAAGCCTGGTTTTCACTATGTCAATTTCAATGGTCAGTTGTTGTCAGTCACATGAAAAATGCCAACACGTTGTCATTTTTTTTCTGTTTGACAATGCCGACAAATAGAAAAAACTGATCTCTTCACATGTTTATAGCAAAAATTGCAAAAAAAAATTTATTTATGTGATTTTTTAAACTTTTAAATTTCATGTCAAACAAAAAATGACTAAGTGAAAACCAAGCATAATAAAGACGAATGCTTGAAATACTGGGAAGGTCCTCGCCCAAGTAAAGTATCAGTATTTCGTTTGGAAAGAAGTGCCTCAAAATTAGTAGAGCACTGATCATGTCTGAAAGAAAAATAATTAATTATATATGGCGTTAATGGCAATCTTTAATTCCGAATGAAACAAATTGAAAAGAAAAGCATTCACTAAGAATCTTTGGCTGGTGAATGCTTCGAAACAGGTCTGTGTATTAATTGTTTTTCGAAAAAATATTGCTGAAGGTACCTTAAATAAAAAATCGACCCATTAGAACGAACACTGTCGATTGTTTGAAGAACATTGGATAAAAGAAAATGGTATAAATTATCATGTAAATTTTATTATTATCATGAAACTAGTCCTTAAAACGCTTTATTAGAGTTTATTTTCTAGAAATTTCACAACAATCAATGTTGAAAGTTGAATAGAACCTACACGGCAGGAGTCAAAACACCCAAGACACTGATTAATGGATCTCATCTGCCAATAACGATGCAAGCAGTGAATTTTCAGCCTTTGAAGAAGAAAGTGAGGAGCAGAAGATTGGGACGCAAATCTATCTCTGAGCTCAACTCAGAGCAAGAAGAGGGCCCGTTTTGAAACCCTTATTCAACATTTTATTAGTACAAGAACAAGCTAATTTGCATTTTCCCAAATTACCATTGCTATATCAATTTAAAAAAAAAAAACAATCTTTTTGCGTAAAAGACGTATTTTAAAAAAGTTCGTGTGGATATAGCTGTTTTTTATTTGATAATGCTACTAAATGGTCTCGCTTATAAAATGCATGAATTCCTGTGAATAAAAACCACCCCAAACTAATGAAATTGTGGTTAGTAAAAATTAAGTCATACAGAATTCACGAACAAGTAAAAAGTGAAAAGCATATGGCTTTCATCATATGGCTCTCACGTCATTGGAGAGAGATATGGCCACATAGGGTTACAGCAGGCTACCAGTGAAATTTAAAATCTCAAAAATATGCTCAGAAATTTATAAGTCGAAAGTGAGTTTTTTTTATTACAAAAAGATTTTACAAAGTGAATCGCATCGAAAAATTCTCAAGCTCAAGACCTTTGCAGAAAAATTAACCAGATTTAGAATAGTTCCGTACTAGTTCCATACTGGCCCCACTACAAAACCCTTTTTCATTGAACGAATTGACGCTTTTTACGGATTGATGTCATACGAAAAGACGATTGTCCACATTAACATTCGTTTTTCCCTGTATCTGTTCTAGTTCTATTATGAATAGTTCTAAACTGGTCTGTTTTGGTACACTCCAAAAATGGTCATTTGTAAACTAATTCAATTAATGTATATAGTTTTACCTGTATATTTACCATTTACCGCTTTACCATTTTCATCGAAAATGTTTGCGAAACTAAAAATAAGTTTAGAATCTAAATAAAAACAACTAGCCAAAACACGTTTTGAGCGTATCTGTTTTTTGATTTTATGTGTACCTGCTGACAAGAAAAACTCAGAATCTATATAATATTTTTGCTTGTTTGTATGTATGTTCCGAATGGACTCCTTAACTACTCGACGGATTTTAATAATACCTATGTCAAACGATGCCTTAAGTTACTGCGCTGAACATAGGCCATATACATTTTTTCACGCCCCCTTTTACAGCCCCCAAATCAATAAAAATGCTATATTTCAGACGATTTTGGCCGTATTAGACTAGAATTTTGTAGTTAAGTTTATATGCTAACTGTGGGCAACTGCACGAAAAGTAGATGGATTGCCACACCCCTTTTACTGCCCATAAATCAATAAAAATGCTATATTTAAGATGGTTTTGGCCGTATTAGACTAGAATTTGGTAGTTAAGTTTATATGCTGACTGTGGGCAACTGCACGAAAAGTGGATTGCCACACCCCTTAAACCGCCAATAAACCAATAACAATGCTATATTTCAAACATTTTCAGTCGTAATTGACTAAAGTTTGTAATTTAGTTTGTATGCGTACTCACGGAAACTTTACCAAAAATGGCTTGCCACGCCCCATTGAACAGCCCAAAAAAATTAAAATTATTTTTACAAAACTGTTATTTTTCATTACTCTTGATTTTTAATAAAGCACTGATGAAAATTAAAAAACAAAAAAAATTATGTTGCTTCTTATTTCGATAAAAAAGTTTTGGTAAAATTAAAATGTTAAGCACACTCTCCAAGACCGTGTAGATTAAGGCTGTAATAAATTATTTTTCAATCAAAAATAATATAAATTAATCCTTCTTTGCTAATAATTCAATTTAACTCAAATTAGCTGTATCCGAACAAGGTCGGGTACTCTGCTAGTATAAAAATAAATTCAAACTGTTTTATTCTGAGCGTCTTTTGTACTAGTTCGAAACTAGTTGGCTTTTCCGATTGTCTCCAAAAAACAATTTTTTCGAACCAGTTCAAGCTTGTTGGAATAACTCAGAAACGACTTGACCGATACGCGTAAAATTTGTATAGCATCTTTGTGAATTCATCACTTTTCAATATTTTCACTTTTGAAAATTGAAATTCACTTTTTCGATAATTAAGGGTTACAAAATCACTGATTTTTTCAACTTTCTGCAATTTTTAAAATTCTGATAAAATTTCTAAAAAAAAAAAATCAATAAACAAAATTTCGCTTATGATTCAGTAAGATTTTTCGTGATTTGATCCTTGACATCTTGCAAAACCAATTAAGTCCTAGCAAACGATTGCACCATATTTTCAAAATATCCCTACTAGACATAGTAATTTTGTAAAACAGTTAGAGTGTAAAAAGTGGATTTTTAATAAGAGTTATAAAAGTAATTTTCTACACTTAACACTTCGTGATTCTGAGGTTATATCGTCATGAAACGCCTGCACGAAAAGCAGCTGCAGCGACAATTAAAGCTTATTGCAAGCCAGCAACTAATTATTTAAACAGAAAAAACAATCAAACAAACATACAAACAAACAACAGTCAGCCAGAATGAATAAGAAATTTAAGATGACTATTAAAAAAAAAACAAACAAAACAAAAAAAAAAAATCTAATAAACATAATAAAATGACACACCAAATAAGACAAAAAGCAAGTCAAATTAAAAAAATAAATAAAAAAAAAAAATTACTGAATGAATCTTCATAATTTATGAACAAACACAAAGTATTTATAACAACAGCTGCTGAAACGCTTTGGCGGCGTCGACGCGACGTAAAACGTTTAACGACACCCAAAAGATGCATTTCATACACAAAACCTAGATAACACAAAAGTGGAAGATGCACTTCATTAGATAAGAAACATAAGACAGGAAGAAAGATATAATCAAAACAAAATTTTAAAGAACGCAAAAAAAGCATCTATAAGATTGTTAAAAATGTTCATTGGTTGGTAGTCGTGCGGCGAGTAGCTAAGGTTATAGAACACACTGAAAAATATGCTGATAACTACGAGATACTTACTTACATATTTATAAAAACGTGCAATTTAATGAGCTTCCCTCAGATAAAATTAAATAAATACATGAATAAGATAGAAATGTGTTTTTGTTAGTGTAGCAATTATAAAACGTGTTGTTATTTCAACAGTTTTTATTTGATTAACAAAAGCAGCAAAAAGTGATAACTAACAGATACTTGTAGTTTTTAATAAATTATTTTAAATTGAATTTGTAATAATTGTTTTTTTTTTTATTTACTTTTTTTTACAGTTGAAATTGCTCATCAAAACACACACAGTCATAGCTGTATAGCGCAATTACCAACACCAGCATGCAGCTTAAATGTATCTGCGCGGCTGATAAGACACAATTTTGGAGCAAATAAAAAAAAAACAAAGCAAACAATAGCACAAAATTATGAAGTAATTAACAATCACAACAACAACAACAACAACAAACACTCCCGCATTTAAGTGACACTAGCTAGCAAAAAAAAAGCGAAAAAATAACTAATGCTAGTTAAAATAAAACAAAAACGTATTTCATAAATACGCAACACAAAGAAAATCATTGTCAAAGCAAACGCAAAAAAAAAATACAAAGCAAAAGTTATGATATAAAGTGAAAAATTATAAAATTGTTAGCAAAAAATACAAGAATTAAAAGTGTTTAATACATAGTTATAAAAAAATAAACTCAAAAATTAAACAACATGTTGCACTGCACTGCACCAAACACACCCTGCACGCCTACAACACCAGACACGCCCACAACACCTGCCACGCCTTTCTCACCTCAACACTCACCCGTTACTCCCTGCTCAGCTGTCAGTCGCAGCAGCTCTCAACAGAACGTCGACACTGACAGCGGCAAAAGCAGCTGCAGCCCGGCGCTGCTCGATTGCAGCTTCGACAGCGGCATCTGTGTCGAGATCAACGACATGGAGCTGAAATGCAAGCTCAAGGATTACAAACGCATCCTGCAAGTACTGGAAAAAGAGAGAGAAATTTATCGTTTGCTCAGAGAGCGCTTGAGGTAAGTTTTTTCTTAAATTTTTCCTTTAATTATCGCTAAGTTTTCGACAACATCAATTAAGTCTTATGAGAACAGCTGAACAAGCCAATTATAACTGCGTGCAGAACGATATTTAAAAAAATGTACTTTGTTTTCACTTGACAAACAACAATTTGACAATCTTTTGAGTTAAAGCCGCCTCATCAGAGAGCGCCAAACTTTTCTGTTTTAAGTGATGGACGTTTTGAACTGGAACTCTGTTTAAAGCTTCAGTACAGAAGATCAATGTATATAAAAATGGACATCTTTTATTTATGTTTTCATTATTTGAGTCATAGTTTTTTATAAATCTTTTAACAGTCATAACAGAATGTTATATAACACAATTTGCAATCCATATTATCTTGTGATCATATTTTATACTCAGACAAATTCGGTATTTAAACTCAGCTTAAGAGTTAATCAAAGCTTACAATTGGATTTTTTGACAAGCTCGGTATTACACTCAGAACAAAACACATATCTTTCTCCGATAAAAAATTTCTATATTTTCGATAATAGCAATTTCCTCTTTTCAAATAAAATATTCTTCAATTGGAATAAATTTTTACTTTTTTAAAGAAATTTTTCTTCAATTGTCGGAAATAAAAATATTTCAATGTCTCTTATAATGATAAGAATTTTTTCGCACAAAAAAATACTCATTTTTAGAGTAAAATTTATTCAAGATGAGAAATTTTTCCTATATTTTGATAAAAACTTCACTATGAGAATAAAAACAAATCTTTTCTCAAAAATAAAAAGTCTTTCTCTAAAAACGATATATTTTTATAAATTTTTCTTTTTCATAGAAGCTTTTTATCATTTTTAGAGAATTTTTTGCATCACATTGAGAGGTCATATGCATTCTCTGGAGCAAAGTTTATATAAATTTTTTTCTAAATATGTAAAATGCCTTTTTTTTCATAATTCGAGAAGCTTTTTTCTGAGTGTAGTTAAAATAATAATAAACTGTTACTTAAAAAATCTTTTTTAAATCATATAAAAGAAAGTGTTTTTGCTCCAAAAAACTCTGTGGATTCTTAGAAACTATAGTCGATATACCTATAAACCTATACAACGAAATTTATACGAATTGATCATTTTATTGATGACTTTTTAATTATAACAAATTTCAGTTAAAAAACAATCTTAATTCTTAATAAAATACTCTTTAAATAAAGCAACTTTCTCAATGTAAGAATGAGAAGAACGATTAGAAATTCATAGTTTTCACTTTGGATGCAAATATCTCGACTGTTCCATTTTAACATATTCAATTTAATTCTTTTTTTGGTCTCAAATTGAATTTAACGACATAATTTGTTATTTTTTTAAGTATTTATTTGTTTCAACAGTGTCATTAGATTTCATTTTCGTTTTCAAAAAGTTTCAAAATATTAAGTTGTTTTTGTTGTCAAATTATAATATATTAATTAAATATTTTTTTGTTCAACCAGGAATTTCAGTTATCAAACATATTCAATGAGTTCTACCTTGGTAGATGATAGAAAAAAAGGGAAATCAAGTGAAGCAGCTTATGAATGTTCTAGTAGGGCGGATTTGATTCTGAGGCAAATGCTTCAGTCCTTTACCATAACCTCACTTAATTCAAGAGCAATCTCATCCATACAATTCTCCAGTTCTATCTTACCTACTTACAATATATTGGGTTGGGGAAAAAAATATTCGGCGTTTTTTAGTAAAAATAAGCAATATTTTATTTTTAAGCAAAAATTATTGGAGCGAGCGAGCGAAGCGAGCGAAGCTCCCATGGAACAGGTTGTTTGAAGCTGTTTAGAGACCTTAAACTCTCGAACGGATTGACCGATCTTAAAATTTATTTTTTTGTACTGTTCTATGCTTACTAACGAAGGTTGTTTTCTTAGGAAGTTTTTTCAAATTCCAATTAGTTTAAAAGTTAATTGAAAATAATATATTCGTGAGTTTTGTTGTTGTTATTCGCTGAAATAGTTTTCTTCTAACATGCTTGTGTATGTATCAGTCAATGAAAAAACCGAACGACATGAAACGACAGCAAAAATCTTGCGGCGAATGTTTTTCGCTGCAACAGCTATTTATCAATATATAGTAAAATAGTAAAAAATAAGAGTACGAATTTTATTTGTGAAAGAAAATAGTTAGAAAATAAAACACAAAACATGAAATCTGTTTATATTTGCATTTGTAGGAGAACCCTGTTAAAAAGAATAAATTTGCAGTTTTAATTCTTATTTTATGCTTATTTTCTTTCACAAAAAAACATTTGTTGTTGTTTGACAGACATTTGTAATTCCATAAATTGCAGCTCATCGCTGTTAATAATTTGCTGCTAAGGAATCTTGCACATGTTAATCCAGTTTTGTTCTTTACTGCAGGCGCTGATACAAGGGGGGGGGGGGTAAAAGGGGTAATTACCCCCCCAAGAACTTTCAAATACTTTTTTTTAATACTTTATTTGGAGAAAATAATTATGCCCACAGCTTAAGGGTACTTTTATGTATACATAAGCGATTCTGAAGGCGTGTTTTGAAAGAATACTAAAAAAAAAATGGTCAGAGACATTGTTAAACCCTAGTTTTTTTATTGATTTCAACAATTATTAAAGTATATAAAAAAAATTTTGTTTATTTTTGTTTTGTGACGTCATTTGCGTGTAGATGACGTTTTTATGAAGCTATGCGAGAAGAGTATGACCATTTTGCTTGTAACCTTGTAACCTTTGCTTGTATGACAAACCAAAATATAATTATATGTAAAGCAAACACCTACGTCAAGGTAGTAACTTCGCTTTTTTTTTAAATGAGCTTGAAAATAAAGTAAAAGATCGTTATGTTCTCAAATTTACAGCCATTTTTTAAACAATCAACTTTAAAGACGCGTTATTTTCTTACAAATAAAAAACTTGAAGTCACTACCTCAGCGTAAGTTTTTGCTTTATAATAATTATATTTTTGCAAAATATTAACAATTAGTTTAAAAATGCCCTTTTTATGAAATAATTGAGCAAGTAACAAGTAACAAGTAATAATTGAGCAATGCAGACAAGAGTTGCCACTTAAAATATTTTATTCTTCTAAATTCTTACTGAAAACCTGCCAAACTTTTTTGCAACCTATGTGCCAACGAATTTTACCATAAATAGACGGTGCACATAACCGTCCGTCTGAGACCACCATAAAGAACGTAATTACCAAATTTTGGTCTACATTCACTCTTTTGGGTTCCAAGCCACCGAGAAGAATGAGAAGAGTGCGTACAGAAGAAAATATTGCTGTCGTTGAGGCCAGTGTCGAAGAAAACGTTAATTTATCGATTTGTCTCTGAAAATAAGGAAGGACGACGCGTTACCGTGAATAGAAATCGATACACAACCGTGATCAATGAATTTTTGTTGCCTAATCTTCACGATATGGATGTTGAAATACGCCCTCAAAGACTTTTGGGTCGCAAAGTGGACCTCCAGAATGCCCTTTGTGCAAAATAGTCGTGGTGGCCATATGCCCGAAATTATATTTAAATGTTAACTGCTAAGAAATTATCTACCAAATAAAAATTTTTTTGGCTATTTCATAATTTGGCATGTGTTTTATTTTAATTTCAAATCAGCAAGCTCTTAAAAAAACACCCTTTATAACAGGGTTGTTTTGAAGTGAATTAATGTTAGGTTAAAGTTGCTAAAATTGTATCAACTGCGCAAATAATTTGTTGCATACAATTATTGTTCTTTAAGTAAATTCTAAATTATTTGGAATTCTGAAATTTTACAATCCTACCTTAACTTCATCTTTAAATAAATAGGCATAGGGAAAACGGTTAAGAACCATTTTCTCTCGTGTTTTTCAACCGATTTTGATAATTCTGTTTTTAAATGAATTAGAGTGCGGAGAAGGAGTAAACCGACTATTTTATACAACTATAAATAAACAAACAAAAATT
Source organism: Tetanocera ferruginea (assembly GCA_958299015.1). Classification (NCBI taxonomy): domain Eukaryota; kingdom Metazoa; phylum Arthropoda; class Insecta; order Diptera; family Sciomyzidae; genus Tetanocera; species Tetanocera ferruginea. The sequence goes on along the minus strand of OY282640.1, from coordinate 56,597,664 downwards.
GGGCAATTTGCGACCCCAGGGCGGTACTAGTAATTATAATTGCAACAAACCAACCAAATTACCACAACCGACTTTCATGAAATAAAACTGCCACTTTTAGTCCACTTTTAGTAAGGAACTAATTCAAATTCAATTATTTCATGAACTTAAAATTTGGCAGTGTAAATAGGAGAGCGACACTAATATTAATGATATTAACGGCGTTTGTACTCTTTGTAATAATGACATTTTTCCACTAATTTCTATAACGTTTGCTATCTTTGCCATGCTTCCTATCAGTGTAGAAACAGCTGAGCGAAGTTTTTCTATACTGCGACGATTAAAAATAGGTTCCATTCGAATTGAGAACGATTGAATAGACTCGCATTATTGCATATACTTAGAGATATTTAAATAAATATTTACGAAGTTATTGATAATTTTGCGATGATTTTGTCATATGATTTTGTCAGTAACAAAATTAAGATTTATGAAAGGTGCAGAGATCTTGATAAACAATCCCGAATGAATTTTGTCTGCTGATATCAAATATGGACTCTAATTTTCTCCATCAGTTCGAGTTTTTGGCAAAAACATGATAATCAGTTTGTTTTCTGATAATATTGCTATATCTATTATATTGATCTACCGATTTGTTTTACTATGACTGATTTCAACGAAGAAATACTAGACCTTTCAATTTTTGCACATTCAATAACAATATATTCGACAGTTTCGAAGATATCGACGTTCAAAGACGAAAAAATTTCACAATTTTACGTGGGCTGCTCTTGTTAGATTTAGAGTTTTTATTTACTTTATGCTGAGATATTATCCCAGAAAAAGGGGGAAATAAATAAATACGGAAATGTGCGTGTATGTGTCTGGGAAAAATGGTTCTTAAACAATTCAATAATTTCAATTCAAAAAAGTACAATTTATCTATTTGTAAAAAGGCAAAATTTTCTCAAATCGAAAATGTGTGTCTTTGATAATTTACCCCCCCCCCAAGATTTTTTCCAGATCCGCCCCTGCTTTACTGTTACAACTTCAAAACATTAAACAATTTTAAGTGGGCAAGGAACAATGAGCGCGTAATTGTCGCAGAGTATTTGAAAAGTAATTTACTTTTATTTTGTTTTCATCAGCAATCCATTAAATATATTTAATAATAAATTTCTTAAATGATTCTTAAAGTTATTTAAAAGCAGATTTATTTCGTTTGCAATCGAACGCAGGCATGCACGTTAACGTTAATTTTAACGATAACCAAAATATTTTTTTCGTTTCGTTGAAGCAAAATAAATAAAAAAACGTTCCAAATTCCAAAAACGAAAAATATTTATTTCGTTTCGGAGAAAACGATATCAAATTTTTTTCGTTTTTGTCCCAATCAACCGTTGAAAATAATGTTAATTTCAACAAAAAATTTCGTTTTGTTTGGATCCGAAGAAATTTTTGTTTAAGGTGGTATGACACTTGCTTTTTCGCATTTTTAATATATTAAAAATACAAAAAGAGCAACACACCAAACGAAGCTATATAATTTTTAGTTGGTGTGAGCAGTACGCTGCAAGTCCAAAAAAATGCAGAACAGTCATTTTCAATGGCTGAAAACTGTTAAAAAAGATTTACTCTTTCAGCCGCTAGCAGCTTAAAATCTGACAGAGGTACATTAAATTCTGACCAGTGTTGCCAGAAAGTTTTGAGAAAAGAAGCTAGATGGCCTTTAAAAAATGGCTAGAAAAGGCTAGATGGCTTTAAAAAAAAAGCTAAAAAAAGGCTAGATTTGTTAACGCTATTATACCCTAAACATGTAAGGTCAGGGTATATTGACTTTGTGCAAACGTTTCTAACGCATAGAAATAAGCGAGTCCGGTATAGAAAAGTATATATTCCTGATCAGTGTCACCTCTTGAGTCGAGCTAACCATGTCCGTCCGTCCACCTGTCTATGTGTTATCTGTTAATATAGGTTAAGAAGGAGATGAGATTGGTACACATGTTCACATGAACCCAAGCATCTGCACTATTGAATATTTTTAGAATCCGCCCACGGACACGCTTACTTCCCATACAACTAACAAATAAAAATCGCTGTATAGATGGTTGTAATTAAGTTACCGAAATAAAATTTAAATTTATTTATTTTGTATCAAAACGTACCATGAACATGAACATGCTACCCATGAACATGCCCACCTCCCATACAACTCCAACATTGAAAACACTATTATAAAGAGCCTTTTATTTGAACTACAGGGATTAAACTTATCAGATATGTATTTTATATTAAAACTTAGATGTGTTCACAAACTGAGCGACATCCGCCCATAAACATGCTCATCTCCCATGAAACCCACAATATGGAAAACACAATAAAAACGTTTATATTTGGCCTACAGAGATAAGACTTGGTATGAGATCATAGTATATAAAACTAAGGTGTGCTCACAAAAAAAGGCGTAATCCACCTACGAACGCGCCTTCCTCCCATACAACCTTCATTAGTAAAACCTATATAGTTCTATAAATACAGGGATTTTAAACAAAAATAGGAAGTTACTTCTATTTTAGTATTTTAATATAAAGTTTATTTAAATATAATAGGAGGTCTAGGGTATTTCATAGTCGGACCAGACTTTCTTTACTCGTTTTCTTTTAAGAACAGTTGAATACGGTTTCTTTTCTAGTTTTTTTTTAAATTTCGTTGTACTAAGAATTCTTTCTACCTCAGCGTTGCTTAATGCTAAAATAAGTAAACTAAAAACCAAATCTGTTAGCTCTTGGAACGGATCTTCATTCAATGAATCTCTAGCTTCTGCCCAGCTAGATTCCTATTCTACTTGTGATTCACAATTTTTTGCCATTATATTTCAATTATAGTTATTTCTTCTGTAGAGTAACTGGAGTTTTCTTTCTCTATAACAGAAAATATTTGGGTTTAACCACTTTAAAAGAATAAAAAGAGCAATAGAAGATTTACACTTTCAAAATTGCAACGTCAGATAAATTGGATGTAGTAATGCATCTTTAAGCAATATATTAAAAAAGGCTAGAAAAGGCTAGAAAAAAACAAAAAAAGGCTAAAAAAAAGGCTAGAGGCTAGATGGTAATTTTCAAAGCTAGACAACAAAAAAAAAGGCTAGATCTAGCCTCAAAAAGGCTAGACTGGCAACACTGATTCTGACATTTCGCAATATACTTTTTTTATTGTTTATTTTTACTGACTATACAAAACCAAATAAACACAAATTAACACAAGAACTGCAAAAAAGTTCGACTTTTAATATTTTAACAAATTTTTTCTATTTTTATGTAAAGAATTCATAATTTTTGACAAAATTCAAATTAACACTAAAATGCTAAATTCAACGGACTGCTATAATTATCCTTTTTTAAAAAGTATATTCTACCCTTTTACCCGCTGCTTTTTTAAAGATCTTAAAAATGCGAAAAAGCAAGTGTCATACCAGCCTTAGCATAGAAAAAAATAATAGAAAATTTTTCGTTTTTCAACGAAACGAAATTTGATTTGATAAATTTTGAACGTTATTTAAAAAACGAAATAATTTTGATAATTTATTTTTCTGCCTCAACGAAACAGAAAAAATTTTGTTGATTTCGTTGTGCATGTCTGATCGAAAGATAAAAGCATTTTTTTATCACGGAAAATTCGTCTGTTGCGTATTTTCTCAAGAAATTTTACACACAACTTCAAAAATCAACGAACGTTCGTTTCAACCGTTCATTAAAAATTAAGAAAAAAATTACTAGCAGCGTCAGTGATTTTTTTGTTGTGCGTGCGTCATCGGTTCGGTTTGCGTTGTTGCTGTTCTACATGTTTTCGTTTTTGCGTTATCATGGAGAAATGAAAACAATAAGAAATAAGAAAGAAAAGTAAGGAAATCAATCTGCAAGAAACATTCAGATAATTAAGTGCCGGTCGTGAACAAAGTTCCTGAATTTTTAATTCAAACGCTCATTTTGAATAAGTGATTAAAAACGAATGTTCGCTGTTTTTTTTTTATTGTGTGAAAAACCGAAATAATCCAATTGGATTTTTATTGCCTTTAATTGTTTTTACACAAGATCTTTGGATTTGAGTGTTCACTTAAATATTTCTTTTTAGCATATTTCTAAAGCTTTCGGTGTTCAAAAGTAAATAAATTAAATAATTATTTTTTAGATTTAGTAAGAAAAAAATTATAGAAGTGTTAGTCTGTTAACTTATGTGAAAGCGAGAAATTATGAAATTGTTATATATTATTATTTTCGTTTTGAATTATCATATTCATTGCACCAAAAAAAAATATGGCAAATTTTTTCCAAAATTTTATCACATGCTCTTAGTAGGTTTCTTTTCTACTTATAGAATATCAGTTATTTGTTTTTTATCGCCATAATTTTGTAAAATATTATGGAGATACCAATTTTTTTTTATAAAAGCAACAATCTTAAAAATTAAGTCATTTCTAATAAATCATATCTCCATCTTATGTTACCTTATTTTTGTAAATGATAACATTCCTATCATTAGAAAACTATAGAAAAGTGATTTAAAAAATTAAATATTTTCGGAATTTTATGCTAGAAATGCCAACTTTCTGAAAAACTTTAATTTGGTTTTATCTCAAAAAGTGAATTTTAGTTTTTTTTTTGTTATTTTAAAAACAAAATAAACTTTTCACATACAAAGAATTACGATGGCTAAATGGCACGTTTTTTCGCAATTTCTTTTTCTGACACAAATTTCACTTTATCGTTTATCTTCATCTTATACCGTTTGAGATATTTTTACAAAATCTTAAACAAAACTGTTTGCCGTTTTAGTGTTTTATATATAGTAATGTTTGTTTTATATATATTAATGACCTCACACGTGACTTTGGAACATAAAAATGGAAGAAAACTAGAATAAATTAAAAAAATTTAATTTTTTTCGTTTAAGATAATCGAAAGAGATAATATCTCTTTTTTTACAGATTTAAGAAAACATTCTTTAAAGCGAGCGACCCAACTAATTTGTATTTTCAACGTACCTATTTATGTGGCCAGCTTAAGTACTTGCTAAGCGATTGCTACGACCTAGTTTTATTACTCAAATATTGTGTATTCTTTTCAACTACCTTCTGCCATTTTTGGGTTAAAACTATGATTCCTTTATTGTTGTACTCCGGGCTTTTATCGTTTAAAAACTAACGAAGGTGATTTTCGCAGTCATCTTTTGAGGTTAGTTTCTTCCCAGTAAGAGAGAGATCGGAACAAATAATAATCTAACAGTGCAATGTCAGAACTGTACGGTGGATACCTCAAAACATCCCAGCCAAATTTTCTTAGTTTTTACCTTTTCAACAAAGATGTGTGTGATCTTGCGTTAGCATGATGAAACGCGACATCTTTCCTGGTGATCAATTCTAGCCTCTCTATTCGAATTCTTGCAATCTTATCTCTCTTATTTTGCCTTGCCTCTCTTATTCTCTGGCAATAATTGCTGACAGTAGAGTTTCGGATAAATCGTTTGCCCAGGCAATAGAACCTCATATTGTGTGATATCGTTATAGTCCCAACAAACCCACCTTGATACTTTGCATCACTTTCCTTGTCGTCAACACCGGCTTTGACACCGTTCTAGTAGCTTCACCTTTTTGCGACGAAGACCGTTTACGAACAATATTATGTGATCCACTTTGCATCACCTGATATTATACTTTTTAAAAATGACTCGACTTCGTTTCGTTTCAGTAGCGAATCGCGGCTAGAAATTTGATCCATTACATTTTTTGCACTAAGTTCATGAGGCACCTAAGCATCAGGCTTTTTTTTTTAAATCAACGTTATTCAAATGGTTTGAAACTGTTTTGTGATCCATCTTCAGTTGTTCAGCGATGTCATGGCTGCCCATGATGATTTTCTTTGGATCTTATTCATTATTTCATGGATTTTTTCGGTGGTTGGGCGACTAGAGTGAGTTTAGATATCACCGGACACCAACTCAAAAGTTAGAGGGACTCTTAAAAACTATTTCTGCATCATTTTTTTTTTTGGATCGGAGAAATCCCCATGGAGCGGTTTTGGTTCTCCTGAACCCTTTTTTTGGCCAAAAAATCAAGTTTTTTGCCTATAACTTTTTTTTTCTTCAGAATGCATACCCAAGATAAGCAAAAAAGTTAAGATTGTGATTGTACACAAGTATTGGTTAAAAAAAATTTTGAAATTTGTTGTCCTTACAAACTCTTTTGAGACCCCATCGATATTTCATCATTTTCGAAAACGTGTTTTTTTTAAACTCGAATTCGAGCGAACCATTTTCTGTCAGTTAATTGGTATAGAAAACTTCACCATAAACCTCGAAAATCATTTCACATGCCTTTGCAAGCATTTTTTCCTTTATCGTAGTAAAATTGCAAACAAACTTTAAGGTATTTTTTTTTTAAATCTCACTCATCTTTTCTTTGTAATACATTATTTTAACACGATGCACCTATATCAGTAAAATTATCACAAAAAATGAGCTAGTTTGTCGTCTGTTAAGGGTAGAAAAGAGTTGCCAGATGCAGTTTACCATTTCAATGTTAGTTTACCAATTCAAAGAGTGCTTTTTGAAAACCTACTATATACGACCACCTTGATACATGAATATATATCCGGAAACTGATTTTCTATCGCTTGAACTACTAGCCCAATCAGCGTCAGAGTATTTCGCTTTACAGTAGTCTAAAAATTGTTACAAATTTTAGATAATATTCCCTCTGCAAAACATTTGTGTAAGCTTCTGATTAATTTCAACCGGTGTCGAAATCGCATTGCATTCATTCATTTTAAACCGCTTCAAAATGTTCTTATGTACTGTTTTGTAAAAATTGTATTTTCAAAAAACACTGTGTCTGTGCAAAGCACAACCGCATCTGTCTCCAGATCAAAAATGATACGATAAGTGGTGATCTGAGAATTCTAAAAGTATAACCTAAGGATCGCTATTAGGATCCAAGTTCTTTCTTTTTACTTTTTTCACATGAATGACAGCTTGACACCCAAAGCACTTAAGTGCAGAAGATATGGCTTCTTACCAGACAAAATTTGGATTCTTCTGGTGTTTTGTCCTGCAGACCTATCACCAAATCGAACACCATGTAGATTTGGTGATAGATGCGCGGCTATGTTCACAGTTTCAACCCAACATTTCTTTTTTAGACCAGTATCGATCAGCAAGCTGTGAGCTCTCTCTATCAGCGTCCGATTCAACCGTTCAGGCATGACATTTTGTTTTGTTGTGGAATTTCCAAAAAAATAACATTACCATAACGTTAGCTTTAACTAACAGCATTCGATACAGCATTGCAATAACGTTAGTCCTATTCCCAAAACTGCACTTAACGACACTTATAGTAGAAAAAGAATTCACAATGAAAGCCACAAACAACGTTTACATATATTGAAAATATGGCAGCACTGTTCATTTTGACAAGAAAAAACAACAAAAACTAAAAGTTTTATATTCGAACAACAACAAATAAACACAAAAATAAGAAAAAAGGATAATGTAAGCAAAAGATCGATCCCGACAACTGCACCGCAGTTGGCAACTACCGCACCGGCCAAAAGCGGTAGTTAAGCTTACAACAAACATCTCTAACGAACTGTCAAAGTTAAGGACAAACATCGCTAGCAAATATGTTAGGAATACCAGTTAACAGTAAATGTATTTAAGAGCCAGTTAACGATAATCAAAAGTGTCTTTAACGCGTTTGGGAATGTCGCTACTGGTGGCTAAAGCACTGCAAATTGATGTGAATTTCAGAACTAAGCTTTTCATCATCTTTGCATTGAAAAATTCAGATCCGTTGTCACTTTTCACAGCTTTAATTGGCTTTCCTGTTTGGTTTTCCGCACATTTTTTTAATTCAACAAAATTTTTTCTTTGCGATGAGGAAAATAAACGTAAACTTTTCTTGTGAAGTCGTCCAGAAAGACCGGCATGTATCTTGTATCTCCAGTTGATTTTGCTCCATTGATCCACAAACTTCAGTATGAACCAGCTCGAGCTCTAGTAAACGCTAAAAGTCCACCATTTTTTTGAAAATTTTGCTACTTGAATGAATGATGCATCATTTTGCCATAATTTTGAGTCTTCTTTTTTACAGGCGACTAAGCTTATGCCGCTTGATTACCTGCAACTTTGATTCGAAACTTCTTGTTGACATGCTCAGCTATCGCAATAACGTCACCTTTAGCGTTGGTGACCTTACATCCATTATTGCTAAACAAAACTTGATGACCTTTAATAACAATTTCTGACAACGACAGTAGATTTATACAACGAACAGGTACATGAAAAACATCGCTTAATTCCATATCATTTACTGGGCTCTTGGTATTATGCAGTTCCATATTTACATAACCGACTCCTTCTTCATGCACGCTTCACTTATTTATCCAATAGCAGTTACTTTCACGAATCCATTTTTAGGAATATAAGTGAGGAGTTTACATTCAAATCCAGATAAGTCATACAGATCGAATTGTTGGGAAATCGAAAAAAACGTCTTAGTTTTGTCAGACATTTTTTATAAACGAACCAATTATGCTCCACACGAATGATATATTATGCATAAAAAAAATAGTCTCTAGTACAAAAAAAAATCGTATTTTCAATTTCAAATTTGAACTTGTCTGGTTTTGAAAGTTATAAATGAATCAAAATTTAAATTCCGCCGTTTGAGATCTCAAAAGTCAGAAGAACTCATTTAAATGATTTCTGCATACTTTTTTTTCAAATCGGAGGAAAACCGCCAAAGCAATTTTGATTCTTCTGAAGGTCCTTTTTAGTACAAAAAGATGGTTTTTACTTTAAATTTTTTATTTTTTACAAAACGCGTATCTAAATCCGCTAAAATGTTAAAAAAATGTTTTTAAAATTTGAATGAAAACTGCACAAATGAAAACTTAATTGGACTTATCTGGTTTTGATGGCAAATTTACAGTGAACATGTCTGCTTTTGATTGAAAAGGAGATTTTTTTAATGCATTTTTCTCTAGGATTTTTATAAAAGAGAATTTTATGGATCGATATATTCTAACATTAGCTTAACAATGGCATTTCTAACTAAAATTGTTTTTCCTGTTACTTATCTGGATTTGAATGTAAACTCCTCAATTAAATTCACAGATCGTTCAGAACATTTCAGGGTTTTTATGAGCCAAGTTCTAACTGAATGATCTTCTTTTCAATTCCTCGCCATATAAAATTAATTCTTTTCGTAATGAAACATGATTTTAGAGTTCCTTACTTTATGTAAGATACAGGTTTTTTTTAAATTAATACTGTACTTTAATTTGAATAAACCTTTTTAAATACCCATGTTTACTCATCTGAAACCCAGAGTACCAATATGTGTAAATTTAATTTGAGGTTAAATAAGATTGACCTACATTGGTATACAACGAGACCAACCTAAAGTTTCTTGCATATAGGATATGTCAGCCTGGCTGTATGAAATGCAATGCCACGCTCACTCATTTTCTAGCTTCCGAGATTAAGATTAATTCTAGATACTCCTCGATGGGCCAGCCTATGATAATCCCCTGATATAAAGGGTGGTTAAAAACACAAATTATTTAGAAAATTATTGTCATTTCTTTTTATTATGATAATATTGGTATGGTTCAATTATGTATGGAACAAAATATCGGCCAAATGGCAGCTGCGACCTCGGTGGCACACCTGCATCCGATGGTCCAAATTTTCGATGACGCCGAGGCATAATTGAGGTTCTATGCCGTTAATGTGCCGTATTATCTTATCCTTTAGCTCTTGTTGCTGGCTTATCAACGCACACCTTTTCTTTCAAATAACTCCAATGAAAGAAGTCCAACTGTATCAAATCACATGATCTTGGCGGCCAATTGACATCGCCACTACGTGGGATAAGAAAGGCATTGAATTTATCGCGCAAAAGAGCCATTGTTTCGTTAGCTGTGTGGCAAGTGGCACCGTCCTGTTGAAACCACATATTTTCCACATCCATATCCACCAATTCGGGCCATAAAAAGTTCATTATCATCTCACTATAGCGAACACCATTCACAGGAACAGCCTGACCGGCCCCATTTTGGAAAAAATACGGCCCGATGATGCCGCACCAAACAGTCATTGTTTGTGGGTGCATTGGTTTTTCGACAATCACTCTTGGATTATCATTCGCCGAAATGCGGCAATTCTGCTTATTGACGAATCCATGACGAAAATGTGTCTCATCACTGAAGATGATTTTTTTCACGAAATACACGGTAAACATTTTGATTTGAACGCTCATTTTTATAATAAGCCTTAATAACTTTAATGCGTTGCTTGATTGTGTACCTTTCCATGGTTCAAATTGAGTTAGTCTGAAATTGAGAAATGTCAAATAAAATGCAGAAAAAACTTGTTCACATTCAACATCGGTCCTTAAAATTTAACCACCCTTCATAGCCAAAATTCTTAAGGAATTTACCTTAAACATTCACTTATAATGTTATGTCATTGCTTGCTAATGGCTTAACTAAACCTTAAATATCGGGATCCACCATTAAAGAATTTCTTAAAGTTTTGAGTATTGGAGAGCAGATGAAGCATTTTGATCAACATTCCTTAGTTCTTATCATTAATTGTTATTTTTTTTGTTTTTAAGTTCTGTGAACTTTAGTTTTAAAAAAAATTCTCTTATAAAAACGATTAAACTTTACGTTTTTTTTATAAGAATTGATGTTAGCTATATCCTCTCCACCTCTGGTTTAAATTTAATTTCGAGTCTTCTAAAGTTAAGATAATTAAGCTGTTTTGCTTATATCGCATGGGTTGGTTCCGAAAGCCACACATTCTTTTTTCATTGTTGGGAATAACCGTGTTTATATTTCTGTGTTTTTTTTTTTAATTTTTAAACCTGATCATCAATAATAAAACTATAAATAAAATTGTGTATTTTAATGATTTTTCAGAATCTTCACTGTTAATTCAAAGTCATATAAAAATAAACATTATCATAAATTAAACAGGTTCTCTCTCTCTCTTAATGTTTGAATAAACGGCAAAAACTTGCCAGTGAATTAACAGTTTTAACTTCAGACAAAAGCTATACGAGAAACGGATATCAGTCATTTACTGTGGATTCCTGACGGAGTTCAGACAGTGTCAGATGAAATGATATTTTTTCTAGCTCCTCAGTATGAAGCACGTTTAATGTTTTATGGCTTTTTTATATAAGATACAGAAAGTTTAATACGCAGCTAAGCATTATTTCATTATTTTAGTCTGGCTGTATATATAAAATATTTATTGAATATTTAGGAACAAAAATTTAAAAATTTTACTTCAAACACGTTTCAACAGCTTGACTGACAGCAAAAAGTTGCACAACTTTCTAAGATAGTTGCTCTTAAATATGCATGAAACTAAGATACAAATTTTTCTCACATTTTTTTATACATATATTTACATAGCTGTGGAATACAAATATTTCGAAAACTTTAAGAAGCAAGTAAAATTAAATTAAAAACTTGCCTAAAAGTTGGCTTTATTTATTATACTTATATAAAATTATGTATTAACGCATTATTTTTAATACATCTAGCGCTGCGTGTTGTTAGTAATCATGTTAATTTTACATGTTTACAACACCAACAACAACATGTTGCGAATTAATTTTCAATTTCTTCATTAGCAGCCTCACCTATAAACTCCAACTCAACACTGCTTGGGTAAAGTCATCATTAGCATTATTGGCAGCACGCATTCAACTCAACATCAATGTGCCGACCTCCTCTCATACCCACAGTCCAGCCCTGCCTAGGCTAGGCTTGTCGGTATTGCCTCTGCTTTGGAATTTACAGTCATCAACTAGTTTGTCATTCATTGTTTGCTGTCATTGTTGATTACTTCTGCCTTATTTGTCGCCCATTGTGCCAATTCTAACCGCCAACGAAGCTAGCTTCTAGAGCAATCAGCGTGCCCCTTTATTGCGCCCCCAACACAGCCTCCACCACAGTTGCAATATGCGCCGCCATCATGGCTGTTTTGCATTACGTTGCTTTTGTCTCAACCGAATTCCGAAATTTTATGCTCGAATTTCAAATTGTGCATAAATAGCTGATCCGCCACATGATGCCGTTGGAACACAGCTGTAGATCTTGAAACTCTTGTAATTTTTATTTCGTGCCGCTAATTTATGCATTTTTTAGTCTTGAGTGTTGAGTTGGGTTCACTTGGTTTGTATTGCGTAATTTTTCATAACTTTTTTGTAGTTTTCAATTAAGTTGTGTATGTTTTTTTTTTATGACATAATTTTGAGCTGAATATTATAATGGATGCACATTTGTAAAATCTCATCGCTCAAGCTGTCATGTTTCACATCCTCTTATGCACCACAGATAGAGATTCAATTAATATCGAATACTTGTTTTCTTAGTTGTAGTAGAAATTATGAAATTATTATAATTGTTCAATATTATTAATCAGTTTAGAAATAATTTACAGAAAAGCATTAAACTTTTCATTCTTAAGTGCTCACGAAATCGCTCAAGATAATATAGTTCTACAATATATTTCAGCACAAAGTTATGACCAACATTATAACTGCCGCAAAAATGTTTACATAATACTCAGTCATGTTATAACAAAGCCTTCTCACATTTGTCTTTACATCATTCTTAATTAAATTGTTAGCTAACCACATAAGTGTTGTAGACATCCAACTTGGCTAATTTGAATAAATTAAAATAAAAAAAAAGTAAGAGTTATTTTACAGATTATATTTATGAGTTAAGAAACCTCTAACATGTGTGTGCTTATCAGCTCATTTATTATTTATAATTAATTCATTCTTTTCGTCTTCCCTTAAGGCAGTTTTTTTTAACTTAATATCCTTAAGGCATATTTCTACACGTTCACTTTTCAAAAATACCCACGCCAATCAACGTTTTACAGCTCGTTTTTGCGCTGTTAAACTGCGAATTAATCTGCCAGTTCTCGTATCATCGATTTGCACATCTTTTGTGTGTTGAAGAATGATTTATGCTGTGTCTATTTTAAACAAAGAAATGGTTTTAACTTGGATCAAGAGTTTTATCGAACAACATAAACAAACAAAAAAATACATTTTCATGCTTATGGTTTCTAAGGAACGCATTTAGAAGACCGAATCAAATTCTAGATTTCACCGTTTGGGGTCTCAAAAATTAGAGGAACCCTTACAGAACAAATCGCACAAAACGATTTATGCTTGGTTTTTTTTCAATCAGAGTAAATATAACGTAGTGGTTTTGATTTTCTCAATGTATTTTTGGTAAGATGAATTCAATATCTGTCTTCTAAAATTGATAAAAACTAGTGTCCGACCGAATGTGAATTTTTGCCGAAGCCGAAGAAGAAGCCGATTCTTCGGCAAAAAAGAAATAATCGGCCGAAGGCCGATGCCGAAGCCGAATAACAAACAAATGTTTTCAAGTAAAAAAATTATAAAATTTATTCTTTGCTATTGTTATAAAGGATGGTTACATTTTAAGTGCCTATGTTGATTTGGAATAAAATACAAATTATTTAGCAAATTATTGTCGTTTCTTTTTATTATGACAATATTGGTATGGTTCAATTATGTATGGAACAAAATATTGGAATATGTATGGAACATCGGCTCACCTCCATCCGATGCACAGTGTGTCCAAATCGCG